>JAHXMQ010012340.1:1534281-1549496 GCA_020466415.1 Ammodramus savannarum pratensis | reverse complement strand
CTCCCTGGTGAGATGTTGTGAGAAGCAGGAAAGGCCTTGGTGCTGTGTGAGTGCTGCTAAAACACCCCTGTGACTAAAACACCCCTGTGTCGTCAACGCTGTTTTCAACACAAATCCAAACCAGAGCCCATAATAGCTACTATGAAGAAAATTAACTTTAAGAGCCAAAACCAGCACAATCACTATTAAAATGTCAAGTGCACAGAGGAAAAGGGAGAATGAGTCTAAAAGACAAAAAATCATGTATCCAATACTCAAAAAAACTTGTTCCATGACAACAGTATTTATCCTTAACATATATGCAAATATAAAAGGAAATACATACATATTAAAAAACTACTATTGCATAAGCAGTAAAGATATTGATCTGACAGAATATATCATGTTCTATATATTATATAATATATATAGATATATATATATTATATATATATCAATAGATGTTTCTGCAAGCTGTTTTTTCTGGGGGGATAGGTTTCTTTCTTTAGGGCATGCTATGAAAAGAAACAGTTTACTAACAAATTATAGATGCAGCTTCTGTGAGAGACATTTTCTGTCTTTTCTTTCTCTATTTTCACTTCTATATAGTGTTTACTTTTGTTTTCTTTGGTACCTTATTAACCTCTCAAAGATAAATATTTTAATGTTTTTTGTAGGAAAATAAAAGTAGAACAAAGACTAACAGATATATTTTACATTATATGAACACAAAGTTAAAAAAATAAAATAAAATAAAATAAAATAAAATAAAATAAAATAAAATAAAATAAAATAAAAAACAAACTAATTCAACCAGCTCTTCCAGGTCTTCTACTTTATGTGCAAGCTGTGCTGCCACACAAAGTTCCACATTCATGTAAAGCAAATTGTGGGAAGTATTAAAATAAGTAATGTTTACAAAAACCCGCCAATTTTGTGCTGCATGATTCCTACAAAAGTATGGATAAACCATTACTGATCAATAGAAAATCCTTTCAGTTTTACTATTAATAAGGGAGAATGCACGATCTAAAGCACAAGTATTGTTTCCTTCCTCCACTCTTATTGGTGTCTCTTAGAAGAGAGAGAAAAATAAGGTAAAATAGGAAAAAATTAAGGCATCATGGGAACTTCCCAGCTCCTGCAGGATCTGTGGTTTTTTGTCCATATTACAACCTGCCATGGTTTCCATCACCTGGTTTGCCTAGCTGAAGCACATTATGACTGCACATGCAGCTTGAATAATTTGAATTATTCATGGATCTAGGCACCAAGGGACATCACAAAGTGCCTGAACCACAAAATCTAGCTGTATCTAAATAAAATGCAATTATGTGTTAGAAACTGGAGGATTCACATTTGCATTGTAATGTCCCAAATATATCTATAGGGTGTATTGTCTACGGATGAATTAATCCAAGGTTAAAAAAAGTACAACAATAAATTGTTTTAAGGAAAAGGATTCTTTTTAACCAATTTTTTTTTGCTTAATTTGCTACAAGTATCTGAATCTTATGCAAAATTTTGGTTTTGACTTAAGTATCCTGAATAAAAAAAATCTCAAAATTTTAAACTTTCCACTTGACAGTTTCAAAATAATTTTTCTTAATATATGTTTTTCACTTTTACTCATCTGATACTCTCCTCCATCCAACTAGTGGTTGGATGGAGGGGAGTATCAGAAGAGTAAAACGAGATTGAACAAGGTTGAACAAGATGCTATTCTGGTTTTAGTTGCCTACCAGGGTTGATTCACAAGACCTGTGAGGAACCCCTTAATACTAGTCCAACTCGATTTAGAACAATTAAACATAGAACTAAAGAAAACAGAGCAATACATAACCTAAAATATATTTTGTACACTTCAACTGTTGTCTATACCAACTAGAATGAATCAGCACCTGAGGATGCAGATTCTATTCTATTAGTTCAGACAAAGCACTTGGCTTCTAAATAGCTGAAGGAAGATAACATTGATATATTTCATATGAGAAAATCATGTGTCAATATTAAAAAGGATACATGACAGATAATGGTAAATTTCTTCATATATACTCAGACATCAAGAAAACACACAGTAAGAATAATTTCAAGACAACAGGAAACAATGTTTATTGACAATGGCTTTATTTCTCACGTCAAAAGGGAATAATCTTCAGTTTAGAAGTATCCAGTATGATCAAATGTGGAGTGTAGCCTGAGGCTATAATGGATTTCTGTGATTGTCTTTGTACAGTGTTCAACAAAAATCAATTCTGAAAGAAATCCTCTCAAGTTTGCATTTACTGCAAGCACAGAAAGAATGTGGAATTCCTATCCATGTATTAATTAAATGTGATGACAAGCTTTTGTGTCATAGTGAAGTGACTATAGCAGCTGGAGTAAATTATTATTATTCCTTCTACTTCTCTCATGAATTTTTTTCCTAATTTATGAACAAGATGCTTTAACATTTCAGAAAAATACAGATAATGAACTTAACATATTTACCTGGAGCTGTCCTCACCAGAGCAGGACAGAATTAATACTTGCCCATGGCAAGTATTCTTCAGGAGAGGCCAATAAGAATGGAGGAAGGAAACAATACTTGTGCTTTAGATCGTGCATTCTCCCTTATTAATAGTAAAACTGAAAGGATTTTCTATTGATCAGTAATGGTTTATCCATACTTTTGTAGAAATCATGCAGCACAAAATTGGCGGGTTTTTGTAAACATTACTTATTTTAATACTTCCCACAATTTGCTTTACATGAATGTGGAACTTTGTGTGGCAGCACAGCTGGGTATGCGGTCCAATATGTGAAATATATGGCCCGTTTGGCCTTACAAGCCTTTCAGTATTTATATCAACCCATCAAATCATATTCATGTCAAATGCTAGCTGTCCAGAATCTCTTTGAAATGACACTTACAAAAGATAAATAAATAAATTGTGAATGATGTAGGCTTGAATCTAGTTTAAATCAGATAGTCTGATATACTGAAAAGAAGCAGTAATTAAAAAAATCTGGTTCTCTTCTTGAAATTATTTTAAACTGCATAGAAGACCTTCCTTTAGCAGTGAAGGGAAAAACAAAAGAGAAGTTTCCCCAAGCAAAGTAAATACCTTCAGCTGTGCAAATAGGCTTCCCTCTTTTAGTGAATCTCCTGAGGGATTTGGGTAGATGGACATTAGGAGAACTATAATGCAAATAGCTGGGCATGCAAATCTGTTCAGCTTAGCTGATCCTGGTGTGCCTGTGATGTTCCCATGTCCATGTTCAGCTGAGTGACTATTTAGCTAATTGTATGCACAAGAACTCCACCAAAGCTGTGGCCATTAACATGCTTAGTCTGCCAGATGTTATTAGTTTTAGAAAGCATGTGTTATGACCTAAGTCACCAAAGAAAAGAAGCAGATTCACTTTTGCTCCTGGCTTCTAAACCCCCAGTGATCTCAGTGCAGCTGTGACAACTTATCCCAGTGGCCAAATTAGTTTTCACATAAGACTAAAACTCAGCTCAAATACTGAATCCCCGTTTTAATGTCATCATCACAAGTGAGTGGTGTTATGTTACTACTTACTTATTGCACAACATCTGATAACTTTTAACTTTCTGTCCTGACCTCTTCCCTATCCTGAATTATTTGGAAATGTCACTGTAGAATAGGTAACCTTTTTTATAGCACCGATCTAAAGTCAGTGCAGATGGTGCCAGCTAGCAGTTAGTAACTATTTGTTAGTTTGCAGGAAATAAATGAATGCCACAGCTGCTGATCCCAACTTACCAGCAAGCCAGTGCTCACATCACACGAGAAATGCACTGGAAAACCAGAAAGCATAAGTAGCACCTCATTGGAAGTCCTGGCACAGAGACCAAAGGCTGCACGTGAAAGGGGCACTTTTGAAGTATGAAGACATGGACAGCTTACCCTGTCCCATGCTTCCTGTGAAATGAAATTTGTTCCTAATTATTGCAACCATATTCCAGGACTGTGACAGTGTGGTAACCACAGCCCATAGACCCCCAACCTGGGTTTGATGGACAGAGACACATTTCAGCAGTGTCCCTGTTCCAACCCCTATCATAAGTAATTTCCTTCCATAAAGCCATTAAAAAGGGAGGAAAGACTACTTATCCCTCCCCCTTTCAGTCTCAGACAAGCAAACAGCTTTAATGTTTGAAAACAGTTTATTAAATGCTGTTACCCACACAGCTTAATAAACACATTGAGAGCATTTCCCTGAGGAGGCTGGGAATTAAAGCACACCTGGCCTTTCCTCAGCCTCCTCAGCATTCTGATAGCAAGAGAGATTAACAAGCCAACATTTCTTCACAGCAGAATCCTGTTTGCCATACATTTAATCAATTGATCCAGTTCTAAATCCTCTGTTACATCTTTTCCCTCCTTTGTGATTCCTCCTACAACGATTTGAATTTTCAGTGTCCCAGTTTTAAATACATTTTATTTTTGCCTTTTCTTTGTAGAAATGAGCACTCTTACTACTCTATGTTATTGCAAATGAGAAGCACATGTTCCTGTTTGAGCTCTTAAGATAAACAGAGGGAACCTACCAGGTCTGCCGATCAAAGCTTATAGAGGGAAAATATCTCATAATTTGGAATTTTTATTTTTTTTTCCAGATAGAAGCTCTGCAAATGGCATATCCAGCAAAAAGGGGAATCATCATCCAGAAAGACTTAAAGAAAATTTTAAAAAAAGGACAAAAAGTTTTATCAAATCGTTACTGAAAAATGTAAAGTGTAAAAAGAAAAGTTTTCTGCTGAGATTTTTTCATTAACAGAAATTTGTGCTGCAAAAAGTACCTTTAATACTGAGGTGAAACATCAAAGCTGAGTATTACATAACAGGTGAAGTTAAATATCATGAAGAAGATACTACAAAGACAATATTTAAATATTGAGAAGAGCCAGGAAAGAGCTTGCAGTGCTTATATCTACTATTCTTAGCATTTTATTGAGCAAATTCCTGCAGTGCCAGTCCACTCTAATAGGAAGGAAGAGAGAAATAAAGAGCCAATAAGTTTGTATGCACACCCACAGATGCCTACATACATGTTATATAGGTAACTGTGTTAATAAAGAGATAGTTTAGTTTACACTAAAATCAAAATATGTATGAAGTTCTATCTACTATCTCAAAAATAAATTTGACTGCTGTCTTACTGAGAGTGTTTTTCTCCTTTTTTTTTTTCCTGAGAATTTAAGGAACTTTTTTCTCTGCTTAAAAACTTGCCTTTCCCGAGCCAAATGAAACTTTCTGTTTTCCTTTTTCTTCATTTTCTCTTACTCAGTACACTGCACAGCCTTGTGGAAGAAATTGCAAGACATTATGGACTACTTCTGTGTTAGCAAGACACTGGTAATACCACATGCCATCTTGTCACACGTCTAAATAATGCTGTCACTCAACTGTCTTGCTGCATAGAAAAGATAAATGACTGAGTAAAAAAAAAAAATCTTCTGGTAAAGTCTTACCTTGACAACATAAGAAAGAAAACAATGTGGAAAGAGAACATTATCACTGAATTAGATGGTGTTCTGGTGTCACCAGCCTCTTCACTCTCTGTACTCATCCTTAGACAAAGTTGTGGTAAAGCCAAAAAATCCTTCCAAGTTCTGTATTTCCTTATGACAGGGCATTATGAAGCCTATGTTTCTCATTATGATGGGACTGAATAGAAAACACAAAGAAAATGGGTGTCAGATTCTCTCTCATGTATTTGGATGCAAAAACTCAAATGTGCCCTGGAAGTATGAGTCCACAGCTCCTCCTGTGCAAAGATTTCTGAAATCCTATAGCACAGTATCCAATTTGTCACTTTCTTTGGAAAAAAAAAAAGTCATTGAAAAATATAATTCAACTTAGTATGACAGTTTTGAAAAAATTCTATACACATCTACATTTTTCTTCTATGACACAGTAACTGATCAATGGCTTCATTCGAACTTTTCCTGATGGAAGCAAATCCTTGGCCTAGCATTTTCCTGTCTTCCAAATGTGTATTCAAGACATAAACCTTCTATAAACTACTTGGGTTTATTTTATTATTGCTGTTTTCAGTGTTGACTCCTGATGCGCCTCCATGAACTTGAATTTCAAAAACAAGCTGAGGAACACAAAAAGAAAGTTTGTTTTATTTGGTACAGTAGATTCAAGCTGATTTTAGTGGATATTTGATAGGTTTTCCACAACTGAAAGATCCCTGTTAGCAAGTTCCATAGTTTCATGTAGATATCCTGGAATTCCTTCACTATGCTGAGGATATCCAGTTAAAAGCTGGAGGACTATAGGAATAGGTGTAACCAATTTTTGTTCCTGTATCCTTCTAAACAATGTGCCTTTTTATCCTGTTCCTGTTTCTCAGATGACCCTTTCAGTGTCCACATGACAATATGCAGATAAAATATTTAAAAAGCAAACAATTCAGGAGATGTTCAGTAGACACCTATCTTCTCACCATCTAGCAGTGCTGAAAAAGCTCTACAAGACTGGTTTTTTACTTCTGTGTAAATCATGGGGCAGAACAAAACTGAAATAACAGTAATAACTCTCTTGTAAACTTTTGAGAACAATAAAGATAAAACATATACCCAGTGTACAAATCACCAAATATGGCCAAACATATATCTGCTTAGAACTGAGATGCTTTCTTAAAGTATATCCACATACATCTGCTTAGAACTGAGATGCTTTCTTAAAGTATATCCAGAACCAGTTAATTCTTTCTCATGCATTTGGGTTTGCTAGGTTCTATAGAAGGGAAGTAGTTGGCCATCCCCATATCAGAAATCCTCTTTAATTAGAGACCAAAGGCAAAGGTTTGCTGTGAAAACAAAGCACAAATTGTGAAGGGATTTGTCTAAGATTTCACAGTCTATTCATATCAGACCAAGGTATAGAACACCAATATTTTATTATAAATTTAGCAGATTCTAGATGACAGCTTATCTGACAGGTGTGTAATAAGCACACGTTTTTTACCAGCGGTTGAATGTCCAGATTGAGAATTACTTATGGCTTATTTGTAAGGTCATAAGAGATATTAATTGAAAAAAAAACCCAAAAAAAAAAAAAAACCGAAAAAAAAAACCAACAAAAAAACCAAAACAACCAAAAAACACACACAAAAACCCCCAAACAGTTAGATTCTATGAAGTAAAAATCCATATATTACTTGGATTAGGAATTTTTTCCTAGGGAGAGTCTTGCTGGTAACTGTAAGTTATAGTTTTAATATAGTTCTAACCCAAAGACCCATTGTACATTATCTCATCTTTCAATATTTTACTGCTTTAAATATTATGAATTTGACCATAAATATAGAGCAAATCAGAAATAAATCTAAGACCCTAGAAACAAAACTTCAGGAACACAAATTTTATAGGTTTTTTCAATGTGTTATTTCGCCTTTGCATCGCAAAATGTCTGGAATATATTAAATTAATAGAGACAAAAAATGATAATAAAATTTTCCCCTCCTCTCCTCCTACAAACTGATTTCTCCCACAAAGAAATGCACAAGTCATAATATTGATTATTTGTTATCTATTCAGCAACACGTTTCTCTGCCTACCAGATATAAACCATATATAAAACCAGAAAATATGAGTCACATGAGGACTAGGTGTGCAATCCAGGCTTGCCAGGTTAGTGGTAGTGCAGCTGAGTACAAGGGAAATTGTGCTTTCAGCCTCACTGATTTCAGCTGACATCACAAAAATTTCTCTAGCATTAGAGAAAATTTACAGTGCATCTAAGAAAAAAAACCTATTTGTGTTTGTATTTTTTCCCCCTATGGTATTTTTACTACCCATGTAAAACACAAACCATTACATGACCAAAAATTTCTAAAAGAAAAGTCATCTCTCATAGTCCTTTATGTTCTATCACATATGTACTTAGAAAGAAAAGGCGAGAGCATCTCACTCCACTTATTTACTCCACCTTAAATCCCCAGGACAGAATAATACTAATGTGTATGAGAAAACCAGGATAAAAAACCAGACAAAAATCTGAAATGCTCTTGTGTACTCGGCTATTTTATCAGAAAAAAAATAAAATTACACTTTATCTATGATTTTGCAGAAGATGTGGCATTTCTAGATATAACTAATGGTACTTAACCATTGTTGTTAGTACAACCTTATTAGTGCTCTGCTTCCTCCTTAAATAGATCAGACTTGCTTAAGTTATGAAAGAATTTGAGATGTCCAAAACCCAGTGGTGTTGAACGACCCCACAACAGTATTCAAACTTAGCAGAGGTCTTCCTGTGTTCTCTTATCTTTTCTGGCCCCTCCAGACCTTCTTTTGTTCTCACAGCTGTATGGATTATGTTTTATGAATTATGACAGGCTACCAATAGAAAATCAGTCAGCCAGGAAGGGCATCACCTCTTCTGACTGCAGCACTCAGATTCCTTTGGCAGCTTCATTATCGTCTCCATCTAATCCCGCCTAAGAAAGAAAACTTTGGTTTTGCATTTTCCCTGTCCCTGTCTTGGCAATATTTCAAATTTATGCTTGACTTGCTGATTGAAATAAGTTAGTAAAATCTCTGGATGATCACATGGAGGATAACATCTATCAAAAATTAGCATCATGTGCCTCACTCTTTGGCTTAATGTCATCATTATAATTATTATTACTATTAAGGCAACAAGAAATTAAGAGTGTTGATCTGTATGTAATTGTTTTGTGAGCACCTGGAGAGACACTGAAGGATGTCATGCAAGCCCATGACTTATTCTTCAGCATAAGAAATCTGCAATCTGGGAAAGAAGGTAAGGTGAGAGAGAAAACCAAGAAAAAACAAATTAATATAATGAAAGCTGGTACTGGCTCACAGTCCCGAGTTTTATTTTTTTTTCCCTTTCTGTACTCTGTATTATCCAGACCACACTTAAATTAAAAACAAAATCTGAAATTTTTAGTGGCAAATAATAAAATCTACTTGAGCAAATACCCACTGTTGTAAAATGTCAAGTTACCATATAACTGGTATCACTAGAACTTTATTTTCTGTTTGAAAATGAATAACAGTAGACATATTTCCTTCCATTCATTTGGGCAGCTATTTTATCAGATTAAAAAATTCTCAGCTGTGATCTGTCATTTATTTTCTCTGACATTTTATGACATTAGTCTTTTTTTTTTGCTGCAGTAGAACTAATGGCCAAGTTCAGTTCTGATTGCAGGAGACTATTTATATGACACCCAGTGAAAATCTGTCAGTAGAGTAGGCTGCCCTAAGAGCTTTCTGAAAATATGTTTGAACTTTCCCATCTTTTTTGCAGAATCAGTTTTGACCCTGTTCGCTGGAGAACAACAGGATGGCAACGGAGAAGGAAATATCTAAATCTAATCTTTCTGGTGTTCTTAATCTGGGCTGACATAGTTCTACAGGAAGCAGAGTAAGCCCATTGCTGGAGTTTTGGAAAGCACACAATAAAAACAGAACTATAAGGAAAAACAACACAAGCCTTTACGAAAACCTATATTGTAGCCAATGTCATGTTAGGCAAAAATTAAAGATGATTTCACTTGTTTTTTTAACATCAAAAAATCATCATCTTACACATCTGTTGCCAGACAAAAAAACATCATATAATAGCAAAAATAATAACATACCGGTGATCTAAGGACATTTGCATTTTTTCCTCATTAAAGAATAAAAAAATCAGAAATTCTATTGACATTTTTACAGTTGTCATTACTGAACTTTGAGTTTTTATGTGTTACTTAATGATTGAATATATATAACATTCAATCTTTGCTAGCTAATCTTCATGGGATGTATAATTCACATGGTGTTTTGGGGGTTTTTGTAGGTATGATTAAATAATGGTGTATGCCCTTCTAAAGGGACCACTTGTATGTTTTAATTAAAAGTTGTTTTCATCAATATTCACACAAGAAATACTAGAAACCATTCTCTTCATAATTAAAACAGCTACAACTTGTTCTCAAGAAAGTCTGTATAAATTAAATGGAAAAAGTTAGGGAGCATGACAGCAGTAAATTCTATTTTGAATAATATACATCAAATGTTTTGGAAAATATCAGTCTTCTAATGTGTTTATTAGAACAAGCATACAGAAAGAATTGAAACCACTGAAATTAGATATATGAAATTAGAATTCATTGAAATTAGAGAAAAAAATTAAAATATTACTTGCTTGAAGGAGAAATTCATGTAAAATAACAACACAAGAATATAAATCAAGCCAAAATCTTAAAACCACCCTCTCCAGCTGCTTTCAGAGTATTTTAAAGTACACACTGCATTTGTACTGCAAATGTCACAATAGCGCTTGAGAATGTTCCTCTTATTGAAAATGCTTAATTCCTTCACTTCACATTACTGAAATTAAGGACAGTTATATTGAGTAACTGTTGTGAATGTGTCTCATTGATGTCAGTGCAGCAGTGAGAAAAGATTAGATGGACAAAGAGGTCCTATCATCCTCTTAAGCAACTAAGTCCATATTTAGATTGAAGAAATGCTTGAAATCCCCCACTCAATTACCAAATAACCTTATAAGGTTCCTTCCTAGGAGTTTACATTTCTAATCACTGCTATGTTTAAATTACCTAAGTCTTTATAAGTCTAAGCAATTTAGCACCAGAATTATCAGGCATTTTGGAAAATACTATTTCAATGAAGATATATTTAGGTTTACTGAGTACCTCCAGGAAGCTTAACTTGGAAGGCATATATGGCAGGTTTTCTCTGATTGACTCAAAAACTCTAGGAAGAAAGAATTTTTTGTAGCCAGTAGTCAAGCATACAGAACACTGAACAAGAGATAAGAATGATACTCAAAAATTCTATTGAATTTCTATTGAATGTATCTCTCATCTCTCAGAGCTGTGTGCACACCTCCTGATTATTACCTGTACCAATGGATAAGTCTCTCTGTTTCCCCTCAAGAAGACTTATTTTTTTTATTATTATTCTGTAAAGTATTCACTGAATAACAGAAAGATAGAAAGAAAGACTTGATAGTTTAGGAGCTGGATCAGTTAGTGTAGCCCTGGTTTCCAACTCCTGCTTCACCTCCAAAGAATCTGGCTTAATCTGTTGAGAAGCAGCCCCAGTTAATGTTGTAATGTTGGTAATTGATCCAGGGTGCAACGAGTTATAGTTCTGACAAGCAAAGTTGATCTAATTTCCTCTCAGCTTTGCAATTTCCTCCCTTTTCCTATCCTATTTTCTCTTGGTTGTCACAATGACAAGGCAATTCCATGGGATATTAAAGTCTGGAAATGCAATTGACTCAAATGGCTTCAATGTGAAACTAATGCAGCCTTTTGGTGCCATGGAATGTGAAAGGAAGTCATCTTCATCTAAGCAATCCTCTTCCCTAGCTGTTTAAGACCAGTTTACTCATTTTCAAAGTTTTGCTTTTTCTTTCAATGGGAGGGCAGAAATTAACTCAATTTTATCACACTTTTTCTATCATTATTATAATATTCTCATAAAAAAAAACATTGTGAAACTGAAAGACTTTGACCACGTAAGAATTCATCAATATATGTTCGCATGTGGGAACAACTGCAATATATTCAGCTGACAATTTCAAACAAATTCATTGGCCAATGATTTGAATCTACCTTCCATACACACTGAATTCATTGTTGTCAGGAAGAAATTATATCTTAAGAAAGTTCATTTTAGAGGGAATTGCATGTGGCATGCAGCAATGCTGGAAAACCTTTGAGAATGTCCCTATTACTTCAGTGTGTGCACAGTGCTTCATATTTTTTGGGATAGATCCTTGTTCTTCCCCACAGTAAAGTTCATGCAGCACAATAATGGTTTTGCTTATAAGCACATTTTGATGACCAGAGAGATAAATTCAATAGAATGAGTTGTTTAAATTGTGGTTAGCTCCTGAAACAGCTATTAAAGCTTGCCTGCTCTGAATTTCACTCCAGTGATTTATTTCCTTTTCACTAAAAGATCATTTAGACCGACAAACAATTTCTCTTGTCGTTTGTTCAAGTCAGATGCTAAAATTCCTACCACAGTTACCAATGCTATGGTTCATAGTCTGACTCCATAGGATGTTTATTGATGTTGCCTTTCACATGTCCTGAGGTGGTTTTAGTGGGATGAGAAAATCCCTGACTGAGAATGCTTCAATCTCTGAAGAATGGAGAAACACACACAGCAAGACATGACATATTTATACCTGGAAGAAAGACAATTCCCATCTTAATCCAAGATCGGCTTCTTGCTTTACTTTATCTATACTACCTTTGATTTAAACTCTGGAAAAATCTAGAGGAATTGCCATTCTTATAATAGTTATTAGAGATTTAATTAAAAAAAAAAACCAAAAAAACCAATAAAAACCACCAAAACCAAACACAACAGCCAAAAAAAATCAAAAATCAAGAAAACAACCCCCCAAAACAAACAAAGCAAAACAAAACCAAACCAAACCAAACTAAACCAAGCCAAACCAAATCCCCCAAGAATTAAAAAATAACCCAAACTAACTTATATAGAAATATATGGGGCCATTAAAACATGTCTGCATAGTACCATTGTGAAACTGATTTATTTAACTCATTCAAAAGAATTTAATTTCATTTCATTTTATAATAATTTTTAAAATGCTTTGAGTGTCACAGCTATATAATCTTCCCCAAACAGAAAATATAAACCTGACTTTTAATTTAGTCTTCATGTATTTTAAATAAGAGCTCTACTTAAAAATAAAATTATAAGCATAATATTTTATGGGATCCAGCCAATGTCATATAGTCAAAGTACCATGGGACTCAGAGTGACTAGTTAGTAAATTAATAAGCCTTCATAAAATGAGAACCACAGAGAAAATTGTGTAAATTGGTACACAGATAACTTTTACACTGAAATAACGACCAAAGAAAGCAGAAAACTCCAGCAATGACATGTTCAACTTATGCTAATTTGCATATGTAAATTTCCCTAGGTAACAGTCTCTTCAGCTACAAATTTTTTATAATAACAGCATGTCAAGCAGGTCTCATACCTGCAAAGGAAGATTTTAAGCCTGTTAAATTTTGAACATAAAAAGAGTGGAAAGAACCCTGCTGCCACCCTTCTCTAGTTTTTTTCTTCCCTCATTTCAAATCTGACATTCAAAAGTTGGAAATTAATTTACTTCAATATATTTAGGGTTTATTTTAATATTTCCCCTGAATTTACAGTTTTAGCAGAAAAGGGTATGGTAGCAACAGCAAATTTTATGATTCCTTTCAATAGCTGGATCACCTGACCCCAAACTGGAAAAGTGTGTCCAGGTGACCAAGAAGGCCAATGGTCTTGTGTTTGTATCAGAAATTATGTGGTCAGCAAGAGTGATTGACCCCCTGAACTCAGCATTGGTGAGGTCACACCTTGAATAAAATGCTCATTTTGGGAGTTCTCCTTACAAGGAAGAGATTGAGGTGCTGGACTGTGTCCAGAAGGGGCAATGAAGCTAATGAAGAGTCTAAAGAACATGACTTGTAATTAACATCTGAGGGAGCTGGAGTTTAGCTGGAAGAAGACTTAGGAGAGAACTTACAGCTCTCTACAGCTATCTGAAAGGAGATTTTCATGATATGGGGGTCAGTTTCTTGTCCTAGGAAACAATTAATAGGATGAGGAGAGAAGTTATCAAAGTTGAACTTGAGGACATTTAGATTATGTATTGGGAAAAATTTCTTCACTGTAAGGGTTGCCAAGCATTGGAAAGGGCTTTCCTGGAAAGTGGTGGGGCCACCATCCCTGAAGGTGATGCTTCCCATAAAAGACATTCAGGCATAGCACACGGGGACATGGTTTAGTGGTGGATTTGGCAGTGTTGGGTTAATGGTTGCACTTGATGAATTTAAGGGTCATTTCTGACCTAACCAATTATGTGATTATGATTCAAGACTTCAGGACCAGACAAAGAGAGAAATCTATAAATAGAATCTGTCATTCAATCAATAACCAATCCCTCTCTTTCCATGCTGGGCATAAATGTTGGTCTCCATGTTTAATTTCAGTGCATACTTCCTTTGCAAAGAAAGTTACTGAAATGAAACACTATTTTGAGATTAAAAAATAAATAATCTCAAGAATTACTAAAACTTATTCAATTAATTCTGTTCATCTTGCTGTTTGAGACCTCACAGCAGAAATAGCAAGAAGTGGAAAGACCTGTTTCAGTTTGCTTCTTCCTTCCATTTTGCTAATATTTTCCCCCAGGTGAACCTTTGTCAATTAGAGATAGTCAGAGTAGGAGTCTCTCTGCCTTTGCAGCCTTTTCTCTGAGGATAACACAAACATTAATGAACAGGTCTCAAGGCTGTCCCCTGGCTGCTGTACACTCCTCTCTTCATGAGGAGTAATTCTAAAGCCCCTTTCTGAGCTACGTGACAAAGTAGACTTGTACAGGTCTTGTACTCTTGATTATTGAGGAGCATTCTAGAATTTACAACTTTAATGTTTCTGAGATCAGACAAAATGCTTCATATTTTGCCAAAATTAAGAAACCTGAGCCCCCAGGCTTGTCCTCTGAAAGAATTTTCTTCTTTACCTCAAGTTTGGATGTAGGCTGAGCAGGAAAGACAAAAGATTTCCAGTAGATGTTCTGAATGAACACTGGATAATAGTTGGAAATTTGAGCACAAACTGGGGGTTACATAATGTGGGCTGTACTGAGCATAACAACTTCCTTTTCAGTTCTGGTGATCTATGACTTTAAGCAAATCACCTTCAAATCTAAGCCTCTCTAGAGAAATGAACTAAGTTAAATCCCTCAGTTGAAGGAGCTTAGGTTAAAAGTAAGTAGTACTATTATTATAACATTGCAGGCTGACCTGTAAAGGTGAAGGGAGAAAGTAGGTAAAATTTCTTGAATTTTCTCACTCTCTGAAACCCAGATGGCAGCCTAAAAACACTTGACTTCTGAACTACTGACTTCAAGTATTATTAGCAGCCCTTTGGCCTCCCATTAAACTGTAGCCTGAAGACTTCACATTGTTAAGTGAAAAATAAGTGCTCAGCTCGAAGCTGGATCAGCCATGATACAAATATGAAGAAAAAGAAGAGGGGAAAAAGGAAAGAAAATGAAAGCTGCTGATGCAGAGGACTAAGAGGGTGGCTGTTCCACAAGTCAAGACAAGAAAAGGACCCAAGGATCACTGCAGGATAGGTGGAACTACCGGCTATTACTGCACCCTGAATGGGGTTGCTGAGGTGAGAG
>JAHXMQ010012340.1:1523986-1534181 GCA_020466415.1 Ammodramus savannarum pratensis | reverse complement strand
AGTTTCTAGAAGTCAGGGTCATTGTGCTAACTAATTTTAAATCAGTAATAATTATCTATATTAATTAGTTTAATAATATAATTAATTATATCCATATAAATGTGAGTTTCTTAGTTCTGAATCCTGAAGTTGGTATTTTTTTCTAACATGAGCAGTCTTTGTCTTGAGATGCAGGCCTCATTTTTGACATCTTTGAAACTTTATGCAATTTTGGTCATTCTTTCTTTAAACTTTAATTGATTTTTACATTTAGTTCTGGACCCAGTCATTTGCCCTTTCTTCAGTAAGTACTGCATTACTCCAAAGACCCAATTTATGTTAACACTTGAGGCATCTTCAGCCATGAATATCAGGATTGGTCTCAATAATCCAGACTATTTAAAAGCCTCTTGGCAAAAGGATTTATATGCTCCCAGGCTTTCCCATAAAAGCACTGATGGCAGATTTTAATCAGGAAAATATATATATCTCTATATCATGTAATTGCAATTCCCTCAAGAACTTCTTTGTATTTTCACAGTCTCACTACTAACATTACAATAGCTAAGGGTCTGTCTGTCACTATTTCCATTGTAAAATCCTGCTCTATTCCCATCAGGGGCAATAACTCTGTCATAAAAAACCACATGGTGCTGCAGCATAAATCACTACTAGAAGTAGATCCTGATTCAGTTAAATAGTTTAACTGAACTCACTTTAAAGAATGATTGGGCAAACAGTTTGGATGGAGAAAGCAAGAAAAAGGGCTAATCCAAAGCATAGTTGTTTTCATCTGTTGAAGGTCGCACACCTAGTCTTTTCCAGGTATTTGCAATGCCTTTTTCTTGACTTCGAATTTGATTCTAGCCACCTTGTAGAAAGGGAGTTGGGATACTGAAATCTGAGGATATTAGGAAAGAATCCATGTATTTGCATTTGTAGAAGACCTCTCATCAAGGTCTTAAGTACTGATGGCTGAAAGTGATTGGAAATTAGTAAAAATGGTGGATTATTAAAATAAATGTACAATGTAAAAATAGATTTGAAAGGACCATAAAAATGTTGTTGAGACATTGCAAGTGGATATATCTCAACTGATTATCCAAAAGACAAAGTAGTTGGGCAAAGGTATTGTTAGTAAGAAATATAAATTTCTTGACAGCTTCATGTGCCTTTTACCTTTATTATTTAAATCAAGACTGAGATTTTAGCTGATAGTTTAAATAAATAGTCTTGAAAAACATTCACTAATCAGATTAAAAATCATAAGAGAACCAAAGACTTTGCCCACATCACTGAAAGCTCCTCAACTGATCATTCATAAAAGTTTTGACAACTATTTTTGAATATTGTTCAACAGATGAAATTGCTGCTGCTATTCTAGGGAGACTACTTAAAGCTCCTTAAACTTCAGCCTTATGAAATGGTGTCTAACACTGAGCCTACAGTTTATTTGTCTGTCATGTATTGAATTTTCCTGTTTGTGTTTTCCCTTAACACTGCCCAGATCAAAACACACCATTCCCACATCTTACTAGGAAAATTTCCATTTTTCTAAGAAATAAAAGTGGTTATTATAGACCTGCTGAAGACGTGTACATCTTAGAAGCATGTGCCTTTGTTGAATAACCCACAATCCATCGACTGTATCTCAGCAAAATATAGAATTATATGGAATTTACTCTGTCTGTGATGAAGAGTTAGGAGGGATGAGGCAGAAAAAAGGAGTTCCATGGAAAGCTTTCTACATATCTCAGTAATTAACTTTACTGAATTAAAGTGCTGTAGTTCCACTTGTTTTAATTGTTCTTATAACTGTTCTAATAGTCAATGATAACTCCTAGCTCACCACCTGCAAGCACACATGGTCCCAAAAATTAAGGATTTTATTCCTTTTACTGGTTTTGTCCAGAGTATAAAAGCTTTGACTAAAACTAATGCCAAGAAAACAAGTAACCTCCTCTCTCTAGGCAACTGTACTTTCAGGGTCAGTGGAAACTATCAACAGTATAAATAGAAGAGGAGAATTGTGCTAGGTCTTCCCTGTTCCTGGCAATCTTAACCCTTTAACTAATTTGGTTTATATTCATCCATAAGGGTAGTTAGAAAAATATATGCTTTTGATTCCCCTGCATTCCTTCTAGTTAGCAATCAGTTGGTAATGCCTATGCTTTCTTTGCCTGCTTTCATTTACACTGTGGTCTCAGCCTTCAAATATTCAACATTACAAATTGATTTCACACTGTCATGTCACTCAGACAGTGCGAAAAGATGTGAAGCTCAAATTAAATCACTTACACTGAATACCCTGACTTTTTCTAGGTATAACTTTCAGTTTCATAATGTTGCTGCAATGTAGCTGGTGGTGTGTTAATATCATATATTCCAGCTATTAAGATTTAACATGCATAGCAGGATTTTTATGGGTGAGGGGTTTTGTACAAAATATGAGGCATTTTAAGGCACCTGCTCTGGCATTTCAAGAAATATTCCCTAAAAAGTAATGAAATACACCCACAGTAAGCTACTAAAAAAATATCTAAGTCTCTATGCTGACCTAATCTCTACTGAATAAGAGTACTGGACTTGCCTGAGAAATAATATGGGATGGGGACTTCAATGTAAAATAAAATGCTTAGCAGTCTTATCCATATGTGGATAAGAAAAATCATACACATCAGTCTAAACACACCCTCCTTATTTTCTGCTCCAAAGACATTGAATAACCATTTTACAAATTACAGTCTAAGTACTGAATTCTTTAGCTGCTTTAGAAAGTCATTTAAAGTTTGATATTCCACCCATTCATGTACTCTATATGGAATTTTAATCATAAAAAGAAATTTTTACTGAGTGAAGACACGTGAACTACAGAAATTCCCCTCTTAATTCCTATTCCACCTGCCCACACCTTAGATTTCTGGGATCATCTGACTCTGATAATCCTTGTCTGGCTGAAAGACCATAAATTTTTATTCTGTGTATGCAGTGACATATGAATGTCATATTTTCAGTTTGTATTGAAAAATCTGTATGTTTATCTTCTGAATCCATGGCAATTCAGAGTTTATTAAATTAAGGCTAGGAAGCACAATAGTGAAGTGTGTAAACTATGAACATTATTGATAGCTTCTGCACTGTGTCAGTATTCAGATAGTACAGACTGAACCCCCACGTTCTCCATTGCAATGAGCTGAGTCAATTAAAAAGAATCTCAGATTGATGATTCACAGATCTGAAAGCCAGAAGGCAGCAGCATTTAGAGGCAGTGTTTAGTCTGTCCTCTTGTGTAACACATGGCCTGAGATTGTCCTGTATTTTTTTCCTACTTGTTACAAATACTGTCTTGATTAGAAATATCCCAACTCGAGTTAAATAATTTGGAGATTAATAGCTACAGTACAATATTTTGTATATTCATATAATATAAATTTGATGTATAATATAAATTTGATGTATAATATATTTTCAAAATATAAAGATATTCAATTCCCAGCTTTTCTGTTCTGCAATGCTCTTGTGATCTCAACTGATATACAGTTATCAAATCTTGACAAATACCTTCATGAACTTATCCTCAGCTTGCAAATCTCTAATATTTTGGGGTCAAAAAGCAAAATACATCATAGGACAGAGGACACAGGAAATTGCACCAGGTCCCATATAGAGTGAATTTTCAGTCCCTACTTGAATTTCAATGGTATTAGAGTCACCTGGAAGAATCTTGATATTTTTATTTAATTTGCTCTGTGTTCCCTATAATGTTTTGAATCTGTTCTTCAGACTCAATTTTCTCTTGCACCTTCCCAGCACATACATCATTGAGAGATGTTGACATTCTTAAGTGGTATCATAGAGTCTTTGCAAATGGAAGACCCAGAAAAATACTGATATGCTCAGAGAAGTTACTGTTTCTCTCTTCTTTTCTCCTCTTTCCCCTCCATTCTGCTCTTCAGGACTAAAAGGTCAAGTAGTGATATAATTTCACAAATGTGACATTTCTTGAGGGCCATAAAGAAATTTTCTGTCCAACAACAGGTGCTTCATTGGCTCCACTCTTCCATTTTAGGCTCTGTTTTCCTTCTTCCAAAGAACTTCCTACATGTTGCTTTGCTTAATCATTTAGTAATAGGCAAATGAGATGCAAATTATTTTATACACTCACTGCTTTTCCATCTGTGTTTCCAATTTAAGGGGGTAGGAATGGCAGGGGAAGACAATTAAAACGAACAGGCTATGCCCATGCTACTCAATTAAAGAAGACCAGGAACAGTTCTTGCCCTGAGACAGACTGGCCATGCTGGATTTTTGTCTTATGATTTTTACTTATGACTGACCTTCTCTTGGACACATTTGTCTTAGAGAAAACAAGACAAAGAGGCATGTAGCAGCCTGCTGTGGTTCGCTAGACACTGGAGGGTACCCCTGCCCACAACATAAACAAGCCCACCCACCATCCCCTCTTGACTTGCACTAAGTAACCTAAAACCAGTCAGGACCCCCAGAAGAAAAGAATAAATGTAATTTCTCACAGGTTTCAGCAGGAGCCACACGCAGCTAATCTGAACACAATGAACTCATTGCAGTGTTAAAGGAAAGGGCAATGTTCACTACACCCTGACCTGCTCTTTCACTCACACTCTTTGAAATATTTTAGGCAGAGCCAAAATCAGAAAGACATGTATTTACATTGCATTATTAATGTTGTTTTTCTAAATTCTGGGTAATTCTGAAGAGTATGCAGATAGAAAATGAAAGACATTTGGATACAGAAATCTAGATGGAATATCGTCTGCTTAGCTGTTCTTGAAATGCCTGCTTTTCGGAGTCCTTTAACATAAAAATGCTTTTATAAATTTTTCCTCCAGTCACATATGATATATGGAAAATCATTAAATTCCTGTCTTTGTTGAAATACTCATTATTTGATTCAGTCTTATGAACATCCTATAACATATAAAGCACCAGTCCTATCTCAGCTTTGTTTTCAATAGGAGCTGATCACAGCATTTGGAGAAAAGATTTTGTCAAGGCTGGATGACAGAGACTTGTAATTACTAGGCTTTTCACTGTGTAACCTCTGGATACTTTTGGTATTTTTCAGAATATGTGGCATTGCAGGACCTTGATGTCTCCTTAAAATCCCTTTCTTTTTTCATTCACGGTACTCTGAAATCACTTATAGTTCAGGTTTTTTGCTTTCCCCTCTTTTTGGAAATGTTTTAATTTGATGTTATGAATGTAATCATCCTGCGTTTGTTCTATCCTTATTTGAAAAAGATCCAAAGAAATTCCTAGAAATGATATGAAGCTGAGTTTTGAGAAATTCATTGGTTTGCTCTAAGTAGTACCTCACATTGAAAGACCTTGTTGAGAGCTGTTGATTAGAGTTGCAATGAAATTAAATCCTGCATTGATTTATTAGGAGAGTTTGTTCAGCTCACCTGTTGCATAATTGATGTCTTTCATAGCTTTAATGTTGAAAAGCAGAAACTGAAGTGCTCTGGAAAAGGTGGGATTCCCTATGGAGGCAATGGGCTGCAGCTTCTGAGTGGCCTGATTTCAGGCTGCTTCAGTTGCCCTGCAAACAGCTTTGAGAAGGGAACACACAGAAAAGTTTAACCATGTCAAAAATTTTATAATTTCTCTTCCAAGACAGGTTTATGTTTCAGAATGTAGAAGATACGTGCAAAATCTACCAAGGCTGTCAGTCTCAAAGCAAATATAAGTATATGCATATGGCATGGGGGAGGAATTTTAAGTATTATTTTATTTGTACTGTGTAAGCAAAATGCCTAAATAGGCCCGTGGTTAAAATTCAAATATTAAAAAAAGAAGAACAGGGGAAAAAACAGGAAAAGGGTCGTATATATATCCCTGTACATATAATTTAAACACATTTTCATCCCTTGCTGGAACTGATGGACGTTCCCCACATAAATTTTTAATCTGGCACCAATTATGCAGTCTTTATTCTTACCTGGAAGATGTGATTACATAAAACACTGCTTAACTTCATCTACAAATAAAGTTATAAAAATGAAGATATGATGCCCAGCATGTACAGACTGTCTAGGGCAGATGACCATCAATTTGTATTTATGCATTCCACTGCTAACTTCATGGTGTTTCTCTATTTTCTGGCATAGTTGTAACTTTCTCTGCACAATTGAGATAAGACACTTAAATATCAGTACAGCCCTGCTAATGAATTTTCAGTGAAACTCCCCACGAAATTGTTCTCTCAATAAAAAGTTGTGTAAATTATTTACAAGCATTCTTATTTATTTTGTTTGAATTGTAAAAACACATAGGTGTATACACTTAGTTGACTTCACACTAGAGACATGCTGGAGCAGAGTTAGCTTCAGAGGTTACACATTTATTTAAAGCAATTCTGCCACTCACTGCTATTCTCACTGCTTGACACACACCAATTCACACATAAGATGAGCTAAGTTGTTTTTAATGCAAAAATGTCATCTCAAAACAAGGTAAATGTTCTCATTTATTTTTAAAATCCACTCCTATATTTCATGCCTTTTCTAAATTCTACCACTTTGAAGACATCTAAGATGTCAAAGCATTAAAGGTACAGAAAAAAAAATCACAGAAAGAAATCCATGTGATTAGCATTAAAGAAACATACAATTTTTAATTTTGTGATATAATACTCAATGGAATTAATGGAAAAATGTAATGTTAGTTCCATCAACTAATCTTCAGGTCTTGGAATTGGTTCAAGCTTGGTTTTATGTGTAGTTCATTTAACTATATTAAATTCATAGCAGAGACATAACATTGTTCACTTTCCTGTTCACTCTACTCAGTTCTAAGACAATAAATTTATTTTTATTATTTGGTATTCTTTCCATATTAACTTCAGATTCAAGAATGAACATCTATTCTTTAAGAAGATAACTAGGATGAAATTTCCTGTTAACATTTTATCTTAAGGTTGATTTTACAAAATCAATCAAATCCAATTTAAACCCGTGGGAAAATAATGCATTCCTAGCTAATATAAGAGATACATGATAAGCAACTAAAAACCTGTAGGGATAGAACAATGACATTTGGTATAAGCTTTTCCTTATGCAGTGTATTACTGTTCTATGAACTCTTCTTGAGTTGTTGATATTCAGCTGGCCAGGCCAAGAATATTCTTTTTCACAAAGAGCATTAAATTTATCTCAGCAGACTGTCCAAGCAATTCAATTTTGTTAAGAACTGATGAAAATCTATCATTTGGCAATGATGAGTGGATATGGCACTTCCTCCAGTCCAATTTAAGTGCTGATATAGGCAGCAATGGTAATTTTAAAAGTGAGGCACAGTGTGTTGTCTCTTTCCATTAAAGTTAATGTTGAACCACCAACTTGCAGAATGGCACATCCATCAAATAAGAAATCTTAATGCATGAGAAACATGTCCATCACAATTTTGAAAGGCACAAAGATGTTGTCATCACCACCATGTTTTCTATCTATCTAGTACCTTTTATTTCATACCTTAGTCTCTATTCCTAACATACATTTCCTGGTGGACAGATAAGGAAGGGGTTGCCTGGAGAAGTTGTGGGAGATCCCTGAAAGTTTCAAGGCTAGGTTGGACAAGCCTTTGGGAAACCTGATTTAGTGAAAGGTGTCCCTGCTCGTGGCAGGATAAGTGGAAGCAAAGCATCTTTAAGATTCCTCCCAGACCACACCATTTTACAATTCTATGATTTTGTCTGCACTGGTACACTCAGTTTTCAGATTACCTTTGGTAGGGCAATCTAAGACCTTTTTATCTCCTTTTTTCTAAATGTATGTCTGAACACAAGGTAGGAAGAAATATTAAGGGGTATCCTAATGGCAAATTAGCTTGATAGTATTCAGATAAAGAAAACAAATAAGAAAAGCCCATATATTTTCCTTTTGATGTTGACTCACTGTCATGAGGTACAAATAAGCCTTTCCAAAGTGCTCAGTCATATTTTTAGGGAGGAATGCATAACTAATGTAAAGATGTAGCTAGCAACCCATCTCACTCCAGTTATATTTGAAAAAGCTGTATGTAAGAGAAGCTGGAGAATATCTGAACTATTTGGTCCTGTTTACTTGATATGTAACGTGTTGATGAAGGTGGCAGTTACCTTCATTGCAGATTTTATCACTATCATGTATACTTCCTGCATTGTTAATACCCTCAGTATCGAGGATACGAGAACTTTTGGAAAATTAATTTCTTTTCATGCTCTTTCTCCTTTACAGTAGTCTTAAAGTTGAAGTAGATCTATAATGTTGGGAAAACTGAGGAATGAGAGAGTGGAGGATAAAATGCACTCAAGAATGTAATCACCCTTATACCTAAATTTCTACCTGATCCAGAAGGGAAAATTTATCATTTTGAGCTGTCAGTCTTACATTCTTTACTAATGTTGTTTTTTTTTTTTTCTTTTATTTTAATTACACATAAGGCGAACACAACTTATAATAATGCAATACCTATCAACATTGGCTATTTCAGTCTAGGAAGATTTTTTTTTAAATTCTGTCTATCACTATCTCATGAAAACACAGTATGTGTTCAGATTGCACAGAATAATACTTGGATAGTGTCAGAGTAATTATACCACACTCATTTGACATTTCTTGGCATATGGAGAAGGCATATTTACATTCAAGTGATAAATTAACCATTTTCCTTAAAATAGATATAAAAGGACCCTACTGTTGTTTTATAATTTATTTCATCACTTTTTAAAAACATCTAATTTAACTGTAATTTTTCTTATCTCTTTAATGCTCTACAATAGCTCTCTGGCTGATGTGACATGACTACAAAACAAGTTCCCTTTCAGTAAAGTATTTTAAGTGTGTCTATGTGCTGAAAAACTAACCATGTCCTCACTTGCAAGTAGTTGTTTAAGTCCTATTACATTTGCATTTTGAAGGACAGGGTGGGTTTAAAAGCTTTGAATGATAGAGTTGGACAGCTGAAAAGAGTTATAAAGAAAGACAATCTTCCATTTTCTTACTTTTCTTACTTAAATGCAACAGCACTTGATTGTTTGTCACAGTTGAGTTAGCTAACTGATGTACTGCTAAAAGTGATGATAAGCATTGAGAAAGCCTATCTCGATCTGTTAATCACAATGGTTTGTTGAAATTCCACCAGGAAATTAATAAAACAGACTCAGATTTTCTATATATTCTGTTATCTTTCCCTGTACATGATACACCATGGACACTGCATTACTCTTCATAGCCTGTAGCTATGTCTGGAGTTAAAATTTCTCTGTATCATCTGTAAAACCTTTTCTGTTTTCATATGACTTTTCATCAGCCTATGAAATAAAAATGTGGAGATGAAACTTAGGGGACTTCAGAAACTCTTCATTTGACATTTGAACATTAAATCTTCACTGAACCCTTTATTTTAAAGCTAAGAAAAGATATTACTATTATCCCAGAAATTTAAAAAATACAATATTTTCTTTTTGAATGATGTGACACTACAGTCTTGACTCCATTCCAATTCTGTATTTTAAAATTCTCTTAGAAAGCATGTTGTAGATGACTCTGAGATTTAGGGCACAATTCATAAAGCTTTAAAGAGCAAAAAATAGGTCACCAGCCATTCATTTTATGTTCTTGAGATGCTGGAGTTAAAGTCAAACCTTCTTAGAAAATCTCTCAGATGGGATTTTTTCACAGAGATTAGTATTGTGCCTTCTGAATTCTGAGCAATAGGATGCTTGAATGCTTTTTTTTTTTCTTTGGAGGATGAAGAGGAGCAGGTTGAAAGTAGAAATAAAATTCTTGGGTGAAAAAGGAAATCCTCCTGCTGCATTCCCCCACTGAACCACAGATTTTTCTGACCAATAATATATTGGGCTAAGTCATGGTTTAACCCCAGCCATGCCCCACACAGCCACTCGCTCACCCCCTACCAGCAGGATCAGGGACAGAGTCAGAAGGGTGAAAACAAGAAAATTCATGGTTTAAGATAAAAACAGTTTAATATGGAAAGAAAAAGCCATGCTGACAAGCAAAGCAAAACCAGGAATTAATTCCCTGCTTCCCATGGCAGGCAGGTGCTCACCCATCTCCAGGAGAGCAGGGCCCTGTCACATGAAACGGTGACTTGGGAAGACAAACTGCACCACTCCAAATGTCTCCCCCTTTCCTCCTTGTCGTGGGTTGACAGCCTTTATCCCAATATCGTGTGT
>JAHXMQ010012340.1:1509542-1521450 GCA_020466415.1 Ammodramus savannarum pratensis | reverse complement strand
CTTCACCTAATTCAAAATGAATCTTTACCCTGTCTCAATCTACCTTTTCAGAAAGAACAGTGACCTCAGGTAGACACAAGGAGCTGTGGGATGCTCTAGAAGGTCCCAGTTATGGAAACCATGAGGTCTTCAACAGCAAGTGTGTCTAACTATAACAAAAACACAACTGGAAAAGTCCTTTTCCGGTCCTTATGTACTTTTGAAGTGGATTTTGAGAATTTCAGGAGTGCTATTTCAAAGGGATCTTACTGTGTGATCCTGGTGTTTGCCCCCTACCTGACCTGACCAAGAAGAACAAAATATTTGGCATAGTAATATATTTTCTGCCAAGAGGAATAAAGTCTAGGCATCTATTTTATGTATCTTGATACTCTGATAGTCTACCCAGTTCTCATGAGAACCCATATTGCATCCAGCTCTGGGGCCCCCAAAATAGGAACTGTTGAAATGAGTCCAAAGGAGGCAACAAATGTGATCAGGTGGCTGGAGCACATCTATCACGACAGGCTGAGAGAGCTGGGGTTGCTCAGAAGAGAAGGTTCCAAGGGGACCTTGTAGCAGTTTTCCAGTGCCTCAAGGGGCACACAAGAAAGATAGAAGGGGAGTTTTTATAAGGGTATGTACTGACAGGACATGGGTAGTGGCTTCAAACTGAAGGAGAGCAGGGTTTCTTTAGATATTAACATGAAATTATTTATTTTCAAAGTGGTAAGGCACTGGAGGAGGTTGCCCAGAAAAGTTGAGAGAAATGCCCCTGGCCACGGAAGGGGGTTTGGAATGAAATGATCTTTAATGTCCCTGCCTACCCAAACTATTCTCTGATGTTATGATTTCCAATTCCTGTTTTATATTTACAGGTTTGTATAGACAAACTTCTCAAACTAGATGGTCTCATACATCCCTTCCTTGTTTGTTGATACCATGTTGGAAACCACGAGATCTTCAACAGCAACTGTATCTGACTGTAACAGAAACACAACCAGAAAAGTCCTTTTCCATTCCAGCAACAAGTCAAACAGGATACTGTTGGCTCTCTTGTTCTTTGGGATGGCTAGTGTATAGGCTCAGCATCCAAATATAAAATTCAGACTCCTAATCTCAAAATAGAAGTAATTTTAAAAACATTTTGACAGCTTTGGAAACTTAACCACTTACAGTGGAACCTCTATAAGCAAAAGATAATTTTAACAGATAGATAATTATCAGTAGAGTTTAGTTACCTACACACAGAATTGATAAAGTTTTCCTTATGCTAGCAAAAAATATTTGTGTGCAGACCTGGAACATACAGGAAAGATGTTCTTTAGAATTTAGAAAAAGCCACAGAACATTCTTAATCTTCTGTCTCTCCTGTTCATGCTTCTGAAATAGTTCTTTATAATCATTCATGCTACTATTTTTTTTTCAAATTCTGCCTGTAGGAACTGCCACTTATTCTAGTTGTTTAATGACTTCAATTTTAGTTAATTACCCAGTGTATTCAATATATTCCTTAGTCTATTACCTCTTGAATGAGATTAAGGCCTTGTAAAAACTGGCAGAGGCATTGAAAAGTTATGACTCAATTTCACTTCTACAGGATAAAAAGAAGAAAACTTAAGACATGATTGTTACATATAAAAATACCATTTCAGAACAATCTCTTAGAAAACATATGCAGAAAGAACCACAATTAAAATGGTATTTGTTTTCTTTTCATGTGACTGTTCTTAATAGGGGGTGTATGTCATTTTGTCAGAGAACTGAATATCTGAACTGTTCCACTTTATGGTGAAATCTTTTATTGTAGTATCAACTCAAAGTCACTGACACAAAATTTCTCTTTGCTCTTGAATATTTACAGTTATTCTCTCCAGCAAAAGCCCATATGCAGTTTTTTTATGGGAAGTGTACACTGCTACTCACCTAATCCCAGCCAGTGATCAAATGCATAGAATGAGGAGAGCTGTACATCTGAAATGAATTTGGTCTGATGATTCATGTGCTATTGGTTAACACTGAATAGAATCATTTGAAGGAAATTGCTCTGGTGGCACCAGGCCATTCAGAGCATGGCTGTTGTATTTCATAGGTCTCACCCTCTAAGGATTACTTATACCTTACAGAGAAAACAACAGCTGTGTAACACATTTAGCTCCCACTCTATAGACATATCATTGATGTTTTCCTCTTTACTGCCTACCCACAAACCATTTGTACCAACAGTTCCCAAACTCAGTGACACCAGGAGGGTCAGAATGCATCTCAGGCTGCAGAGGGAAAGTGAGAATGATAAATTTAGACTGACCTGGTTGCATTCAGGTAGGACAGAATGAGAAATAATTTTAAGCCCTTCTTTCTCAGGTCTTCTGCTCTTCCATCTGGGTTTGTTTATGTTTCAGGATGGACCATCACTGTTTTTATATACTATACTATATTAGCAGAGATATAAAAAACAAATTCTAGAGTAGGACTATCATTCACACACTCTGGGAACTGACTTTTCTACAGCTTATCCCCACTTACTGCAATGCAAACAAGTTCAGAATGAAAAGTCAGATCAGTAGCTATTAAGCATTACAAAACCAATTGACTTCAATGAAAGTGGGTGGTGGTCAGAGAGTTCCAAAAACTGTAACACTAACCTAAGAAAAAGCTGGTGTCACCTTAGAAATCTGCTTTTCTGAAATGCCCTGTTTATTCCTACCAAGTAGTTGAAAAAAAATACTCTTCCCTATCATAAGTAGCTTAAAACTTACCAGGAGCATAATACTTTTCTCAAGAGGTCGAAGAGGTGTGGCAGAAAACGGTTCCACAATAGCACAGAAGAAAGACAATTTTTACATGGCTTTTCATAGAGAAAATTTGTTAAACTGGAAGAACACTGAATGCATCCCACATGTTCTGTAAGTGAATACTTTCAGAGCCATCCAGGAGATGCCCAGCTTGATTCACCATTTCTTGCCAGTGGTTGCTGTGGCAAGCTGCTGGATTTTGCTAAAAAGCTGTCAGGTTCCATGCAGATGGCTGTACTTCATTGATAAAAGAATGTTTAAGGGTTCTACCATCCCACACGTAACATGAATCCTTATCAAGAGTAGTAGATTTATTTTAGGGATGAGAACAATTAGGGGAAAAGAGACAAAGCAAAAGGTTTTGAAAAACTGAAACAAAACAATCACACTAAAATACAAGGTATGGTGATTTGGGTTTGATTTTACCGATTTGAGTCTTTTTTCCAATTCTCAGTTTTAATAAAATGTGTACTTGCTCCAAAACTTTTTTTCTGTATCCTCCAAATGTAAATACTGAATCTTATTGGTTCAGGAGACCTTACTTCTTTATTAAGGACATTTTTGTAGTTGACAATTAGCCCTTTTAGTCAGCAGAAAACCACTCTGCCATACTTACACACTAGTTATTTTAAATAAATTCACCTTTTTCTTCCCTTGAGATCATGTTAAACTTGCTCAGCAATCAGCCTTCTAGGCATGCACGCATAGAGCCCTCAGACACAGGAAAAAGACTGAGATGGGTGTGTACTGAGTCTGGCACAAAACCAGAAGCACACAAAAATTATCTGTATTGTGATTCCGCATGAAAAGGAGCCACCCGTCTGACCAACCAACATGTTTCTGCATCTCTGCAGACAGTCAAGATTAGTAAATGTTTAACCACCACATTTTCAACAATGAGTCTATTCATTAGAATTAGGAGGGAAGGCGTAACTTCACCACAAAAGACTGTTGCACCAAGGCTATTAAAACAGATATCAGTTTACAAGGTACTGGCAGAGATTGGTTGAAAAGACAGGTACATTTTCATGCCACCACAGGGCTGGAAGGCCTTCTCAAAGAAGAAAATTTGACACTGACTGACATACAGCACAGGTATAATTAATAAGAACAAGGAAACTTAAGTATTGTCAAAAACCTAGCTTTGATGCTACCAATAATCTTCAACAAAAATTCTTGTGTCCTTTCTTTACAAGCAGTGACAAGTCTATTTTGATTTATACTTGAGAAGATACTAGTTTAATGCTTGTGAGTATGGCAACTTTTTCCCCATTGCAAGAGATTATTCTAAAGTAATAAATTTTTTAAAAAACACAAAAAAAATGCATCAAAAAAATCTCAAAAGACTAGATTCCATAGATTGAGGTACAAGTTAAAATTTGAGGTATTATTCTTTATTAAAACAGCCAAAATGAAAGAAAAAAATACAAAAAATAAAAAAAAATCCTCTTTCCTGTTTATCTCTGAACTTGTAGCAGTGCAAGTACAGTTCTGAGTTGGTGACTCCACCTAGTTGGACAAGACTTTTTTAGCTTCTTATAGTCTTTCTATTGTGCTTCTGATGGGAGATTGGAGAAATTAGTAACCAGTTTTCTGATAGAAATATCATATAATTGAAGCAATTTCACAAAGGCAAACTGCAGATGCTAATGGCAAAGTGCACAAACAAATCCTGGAATGAATCACCCCTGGCACAAGTTCTGTTCTCTTGAAACAGTTGCTATGTTAACTCTGCCCTTGTGGCTACTTCTGTGGGCAATATAAATCTGTACATGAGTCTGAATTCAAGAGACAAGGGAAAAACACATTGTCTTAGATGCTTAACAAGTTAAAAGTGTTGAATTCAGTGCTGAGATTCTATATTTTTTTAAATATGTGCAGATTTGAAAGCAAATTTTCATGGAAAGGTACAATAATCTCTTTGCACTAGTGTGTTACTCTGTTTTGGGTGTGTTTCCTCCCTGTCATATTCCTCTTTTTCATAGAAACATGACATGACTTGTCACCATACTAATAGTATTTCAAATATAAATGCAGTATAGTTATACATTTATATATGCCTATGTGTACCTGCTTCTGTAATATGGTGAAATATTTACTCAACCACCCTGCTGCCTTCAGGGAATCAAAAACATAACAAAAATAAGAGAATTTGAAAAAGAACTCTGTACTTTTTAAACAATGGTTTTAAAGAGAAACCAGCAGATTTTGAACTTTGTGATATATATCAGTTTCCTATTGATCATGCTGTGCAAATTGTCCTGCTGGCAATCTTGCTTAGATTACTGTCTGGGCTGCAGAAGCATCATCCTTATTGAAGTTTTTTCAGACATCTTATGGAAAAAGAATGTCCATCCCCATTTTTAAAGCTTTGTGTTGTTCCCTCTTGTGGAGGGTCCTGAGAGTCCATTTGATTACACATAACACTCTCTAAAACACATTTGTGTCCACTCCATAATATCATAGAGATATTTGCTTTTTGAATGTTTAATGCCTGTAGATACAAACACTCTTCCCCCTCCAAAAGGCAAAACCACATTGTCACACATTTTTTATAATTCATCATTCTACCTGTCAGTTCCTAGGATAAGAGCAACATCAGAAATAATGTATCCAATCTGAAGTCTCTCGTTATGAGAAAGATGTCAATAAACAGAAGATCATCAAATCTTCCCAAGATGACTGAAGGAGCTTATTAGGAGCACTCATCCAGTGAAGAGAGACCGAGTGTCCAGGGCATTCAGTCTGTGGAAGAGGCAGCTTTGAGGGAACTTAATACTTGAAGAATGTGGAGAAGATGGAACCAGACCCTTTACCAGGGTATGCGAAACCAAGATGAAAGATAGGCCTAAATTGAAACAAGAATGGTTAAAACTATCTCTAGGAGTAATTTTTTCTTTGTGAGGACATACAAGTGTTGGAAGTAGTTACCATTCATCAATGTTAAGAAGCATTTATGCTTGGAAGCTCTCAAGATCAAGTTAGATGCAAATGGTAATTTCATATCAACTGCTTTGAGCAGGGCCTAGAGATCAGCTGAGCTCCCTCCCAGCATTTATTATTACAAGATTTTGTGATTACTACTGAATGTGACTTAGATGTTGATATTTCAAGCATACTTTAATAAAGAAAACAAAAGAGTTTTGATCTCTTAATTTTAGGTAAACCTCTCTTATTTTCAAAGCTTGAACAACATGATAATATGTAAACCCAAAAAAACCTGATCAACTGAATAGCGGAGGTTTTTTGTTAAAATCCATGTAAACTACCACAAAAAAACCCAAATTTATAATAAAATCCTACCATTCTTCCTCTTGCCTTTCAGCTTTCTGTGGCAGACATACAGCCATGCTATTTGTTCTGTGAGTAGTTTCTTGGATATAATCTGGAGAATGGTTGATTGATGCATTGTTTATTTCAATCTGAATGTTGTTTTCATATATAATTAAAATGAAGTATTAAAATAAGTATTAAGCCTTTTATTCAATGACTGCTGAAGTCCATCATGTTCTGCTAAACTTTTCATTTGTGTAGCTCTTATTTCTTCTTTCTCCCAGTAGTGATAAATTTTAGATTTTGAGAGTATTGTATGTGTGGCTAACACCTGATCTTCAGCTTGAAAAGAAATGCTGACATTTTAATAATGCATTTAGTGTTCTGAAACAGAAGGAAGATAAGAATAATTTGATAAACTCCAAAAATTGTACTGTGAAGAAAAAAAGCAAGATTAAAATTTCTCGTTTTGAATTGGCATGTGTGACTCTTGTATTTTACATAGAAAGATCACATGGAAAATAAATGGAAATATTATTTTGATTTTGAAGATCTTTGGGAAAAGGTCTGAATATTTCCAGCAAAATCATCTTGGCACAAAATAATTGATATTACTTATGCATCTTTTGTAAGTGTGATACTGACATTGGAACCTTAAACAACAAATAAACAATTTATTTTACTTTGTATCTCTCAAATGACAGATAAGAGGCTCTGAAATTCAGTTCTTGAACAAGTGAGAGCAAGAAAATCCACAATTGTTGTTTATTGTCAAGATAAGACATGATGTTTACCATAGTAGAAGAGCTTTTGTCCTGTGTTATTTAAGGTTTTCTATTTGTTCACAGTCCTTAGTTAACTAAAATGCTCCCCAAAAGTGATGACACAGAGCTATACAAATTCAGACTGAGATCATGCTACACATGTTTAATGAAGAAGGTATTAAACCTTAGGGACATCTTGGACAGAACTGCAGTAAATCCTTTATGCATGGAATGAGGGGGTTTCAACACTTAAAATGAAGTTTGGGTATGTTTGGTCGCCTCTTTCTATGTTACAAAATTGTGGTTGTCACTCTGGATCACTTAGTGAAACTGATTGTCCTGTAGTCTGTTAGTCATTAAGTTAAGATGTAAATGCCTTTTTTTGGCCTTAAAATATACCAATCTATAAAGCAATACAAGCAATTTGGAGAGTAGTGGTGCAGATCTCTTCAGAATAACAGTCTGAACTATTTCCTGCAATAGGCCTGTATTCAGCTCTTTTATTCAAACTACATTTGCCAATGTATACCAATTATTTCCTGTCTTACAAATAATTTGATGTTCATATTACTTCTCAAACCATTTCCAGTTCTCTATGCTGTTCTCTTCGGAATAAGGAAAGCACTATTCATGTAATATAGCCTAACAAACAGTTAATAATACCAATCTGAAAAGTGACTCTTTAATAGCTCCTATTAAGGAAGGAAAAACAAAGTGATATAATCCTGCTATTCATGACCTGTTCATGAATAGCCAATGAGGGTGATTGTAAGAGAAACTGTAAGCTGATGACTCGTGGCTGGGGCTCATCATAAGTAAATAAATATACAGTGCATGTGGCTCTAACACACTTTCCCCTTCATGACTTTGGACTGTAGTACATTTTTCTCTCTTTCTTAATCCTCAGTGACTTAAAAACAACAACCACATATGCATTGAACAGCAACCCATTGTGAATGCAGGTGATGGGTGTGAGCCAGGTTTGTGTAATGTCATTGATTCTGCTATTAGGATAGCAGTTATATAAAACTAAGGATCTTGCACTCCACCATTCATCTGCAGGCAGACTTGCAAGCTAATGTTTCTATCGAGTCACCAGGAATGGAAGATCTTCTCAAATGACTGGTGTAAAATATCTTCATGAAAGAATAAACTGGTTTGAAAGAGGTTTTGCATACTTTCTTAAGATTTTTACCTTTTCTTATTTCTACTTTCAGGTATTTTTATTTTCCACATTTTAAACAAAGACTTTTCCATTATAGTTTACTGGGTTTAAAGCATAAATCTTCGAAACGACATTACAAGCTCGTTCTTGTTTCATTATTTCCCCACTCACTGGGCCTTTATTTGGAAGATATTAAAAAATACAAATTCTTAACTTACAAGGAGTTGGTTCAGACAAATGTTTAATGCTCAAACAGCCACCAGGCATTGGAACGCATACCATCTGTTTTCTTCCATTCCCTGTGTTTGTATAGTCAGCTTTCCTAAAGTAATCAACTTATCCACTAGGAAAATAAACTGTGATCCCTATCTGCCAATTCTATTTGTCCATCTGTCTACCTATCTGTCAGACTATATCTGCAAGGAGGACTTAAAAGGGTAAAAGTTTTCTGAATAATTTTAAATGCGCACAAATAGAAAAATCTTTCCATGATTACCATGGGTTTTATTTCTTTTCCCAATTAAAAGTTACCAAAAATTCATTGCAAGAATTTTACAATATAGAAGAAGAAAATATGTGTAAATAACCATACTGTAATCTAAAAATATTGAAGTCCTGAGCAAGTATTTATATTCATATTTTGTCAACACTTGTTGCCAATTAACAGGAATAGAGAAAGCTGAATTGGTCCATTACTTTCTAAAATGAGTATGACCAAACTAAGAATTAGGGTCTGAACTACATGAATAGTTATTTTGATTTCTTTGGAATGCTTTTTGTTCAAAATTAGTCATTTGATTTACTGCAAAGACAAAAAAATCAAACACTTATTTTTAAGTAATTTAATCCAGAATAATTTATGGACTTTATCTCTTGTGATGGAATCTAATTATGAAAGCAATTCAGCAAAAAATTTAAAATTGCACAAAACAATGCAAGACACTAGACTGGATGATTCACAAGTAATTACTTATTAGTGCTACCCACAAACATATATGCATGCCAAATACATGGTTTTGCTTTTTCTATATTTGTAATGATATGGAAAGATTAACAATTTCAAAACAGAAAATCATTGTTTACTATGCAATTAATAGAAAAGAGCAATAAACAGCAGTTTAAAGTAGACTCAGATTCATTCTTATTATTTGAAAATAGCAGTGGCTCATTTCTGCAGAATATTAAATCTTAAAGCACAAAACCAAAAAGATAAAGTTATTTTACAATTATGTACTTGATTTTAAAGACTGTAGGTCCATCTATATGTCAAACTGATTTATGCTATAGTTTATTTAAAGCAGACCATAACCCATAGTACCAGATTTTTATTTTTACTGCAATCAGCTTTATAAAACACTTCTGACTGTTGCTGTGGTAATTTCGGTGTGCATTTTGCATTATTTCACTTTCTTGTTTTCAATAAACTGCAGCTGATATCTCTTGGACTAAATCTAAGGGCAAAATATTTTTTTTTACTCTTTTATTTAATTTTTATATTTTTAACAGTATTTAATTATAGGCTAGTAGGTAGAATTCAGTTCTTCATTTTAGCTTCATGTTTAGAGTGATTTGTAAATACCTGATAAATATGAGGACATTCCATCTCTGAGGAAGTATCAATCCTCAAACCAGGATACTCATGCAGAACCTAATGTATTATTACAGTTATTATAGTCCTGTGAGATACACAAGATTTATTGCCACTATTTCTGAGGGTGTGTGGACTTGCTTGGCAAATGATGAAACATTTTCCTTTGTCTTCCATTACTCCTTTCTGTACTTCAGCAAGAGAGTAAAGGCTGGAATCCTTGAATCACATGGATCTTGAGTGAGCCTGAAAAGCCTGGGTTTAAACACATTCATTTAGAATGATATTAGTTACTAATTCCTTTGATATCAGATTTCCTTTTTTTTTTTAATGTTAGTGCTTCTGGAGCAGTGAGGGATGGGTTAAAGCAAAAAAAAAAAAAAAAAAAAAAAAAAAAAAAAAAAAAAAAAAAAAAAAAAAAAAAAAAAAAAAAAAGTTGAAATATATAACCATAGGCGTACAGGTACTAACTTCATTCAAGACCAGTTAGAGTTTATTATAACTAAGTATATTAATTAGGGAGGGATTTTTTAAGTTTCCTTTTTTTTATGTAATTAAGCCTTTCAAAAACCTGCTCTTAGATGTTGGTAAGATAAGCATGAAAATAAAGATTACACTACAAGAGCTCAAAAAACAGCTTCTTTCTGTAGAGCTGGCAAATTCACATCTGCAAAGGGAAGTGTAAGCTTCTGTTTAAATATGTAACATATATTGTAAATTATATTCCTTGTTAATAATAGCTTCAAGAGAAGTCTCTTTACCTATTAGCATATTGCTGCTCTTGGAAGAGAGCAAAAGGAGCATGGATATAACCCTCAGAAGAAAGCAAGCAAGAAATTAAGTCCAGATTGTGTGACATACGGCATGGCAGTCATTGTAGATACCAATATAACCTCAGATATCAGCATTGACTAAGCATCTTAATATTTATTCATTTTCCCAGACAGATTTCACAGCCTGACTCTGCTCAGTGCTGCCACAGCTACCATCCAGCTAGTTCACACAGATCTGAAGCATGTTGGTGCCTTGGGGAAGGATGGTTTCTATTTTCACAATAGAGAACTAGCTTTTCCCTTGGAGGATATAGAGTTTTTGATTGGATTGAATTGTCAGAATCTATGAAATTCAAACATTATTTGGAGGAGTACAGTGCAGGCAGTCAGACCTAACACTGTTGGCAACACAGAAAAATAAAAGAAAAACAAAGGCAGAGAAGAGGTTCAGAAATCTATGCCATTCATTATTTCATCTCTGATATTTGTAACAATGACATGATTCAAAGGCGTGATCATATATTTAGGGCACGTGATGAACTACAGAAAGTCACTTTCTGAAATCAATGCTGGCTAAACAAATGGTCCCTCAGATATTCAAAATTCCTTTAAGTCCCATATACTTTTTTCCTTCTGATCATTTCAATAATATAGTAAATATTATAAAAACATAGATTATTAGATTAAAAATCCATCTCAACAACCATGACTCAGGTGCTTAATGCAGTGATAACAATGAATTTATTGAGTAATCCTAAATAATAAATTGCTTAACTTACTATCAGATAGTGCCCTTGGTTATGTCATAGCTAATGAAAATTTGGGGCAAAACAACTATTTGGAATGTGTCTTGCATGGGCCAAATATAAAACTCTTTTGCCATCAAAATTGACTATTTCAAATCTAACAGTCAAATAATGAAGGCTCTTCAAAGGTTTCAGAAGTCAGCTCTTTTGATATGAAAAATAGGACTGAAAATAGAAATCCATGCTCACCTCTCAAATTATTACTTTTCTTTTCATACACAATGGCTCTACAGAATAAAAAACATATCTGGTTGATATCTCAGCAGCATTTTAATAGAAGATTATTAAAATGCAAGGTCTAATTAGTGTCACTGATAAGCTAAGTCTATGAAATTGAAAATTTACTCCTTCTTTTCCAGGAAAAATTATTTTCAATTAATTATTCCATTTTGCACAGGTTTTTTTTTTCCTATTGCAATTATGTGATTATCTAATTAAGTCATTAGATATCAAGGCAGTTATCACAACAGAATTGCATGTTGGCTAAAACTTAAAAATTCACCTACAAAGGTGCCTTTGTTATGTGGTGGAAAGATGAAGGAGGTAAATGTCCTTCTAGTGACAAAAAAAAAAAAATAGAAAAATGTCTATGAAGTCCTAATTGAGACAAGACTAATTCTGTTCTTATACTAGTGTCAGAGTAAAGAAAAATTTTAAGAAAATCAGAAATGTCCACTACTATTTTTAAAATTGGGCAACAGTGTTTTGTGCAAACCCAGTTATCTTGTCAGTATATGGGAATATTAATCCTGCAAAACTCTCTGT
>JAHXMQ010012340.1:1472979-1492031 GCA_020466415.1 Ammodramus savannarum pratensis | reverse complement strand
AAAACAAGGGTATGTTTAGATTAGATATTTGAAAGGAATGCTTTACATTGAGGGTGGTGTGGCATTGAAACAGGTTGCCCTAAGAAGGTGTTGGTGCTTCATCTCTGCAGGTGTTCAAGGCCAAGCTGGATGGGACTTTGAGCAACCTGGTCTAGTTTAGACTGTCCCTGCCAGTGACAGGGGTGTTGGAACCTGGTGATCCTTATGGCCCTTTCCAGCTCAAATGATTACATGATTCATGTTCATCGATACCAAAGAGAATTTGGCAACCAAGATATAAATGCATGGAAGTATTTATGCAAAATAATCTGCATGTAAATGACCTAGAAAATTACTTATCTATGTAAACAGATAAATGCACAGATAACTGAGATATCTGCTATTTTATGGGACTGTACCACTTTGAAAATCAAGTTATAAATTCTGATAATGAGCCAGTATAGAAGCATGTGCTGAAGATGTCCTCAAATAGTCGATGATTCTGGTCATAAAATCCAGCTTCATTTATGCAACATCTTTCAAATCTCTGGTTGCTAATTTGCCATAATTTATATGATAGAATGCTTCTCTGCATGATAAAAAATAGAAACAATGTTACGGGCTGATAGCTGTAAAGGTGCATTTAATACACTTTTTATAAGCTATTTTTCTCTCTGTTTTTCAAAAACCACAATTACTGGTTTAGAGGCACTAAGCCTATGAAAATGTGATGGTGAGATCCACAGGTCTTGATATAAGCACTCATAGACAGGGAAATAAGGTGTTAGTAGGTCAATAGAGAGAAAAGCTCAAACTAACTGTCCTGAAAAAAGAGATTTTCAGGTGATAATATGACTTAATGAAGCAAAGAAATTTAGGAATACTATTCTAAAAGCCAGAAGGAGCATAGTAGGAAGATTTTGCCCTAAGTGTAGCAGCATTTGGAGAGAAAATGGAGATGATTGTAAATGTGTGATCAGGGAGATAGAAAGAGAGAAAGATCATACTCTTATCATCCATTATTAATTAATTAAGACAAAATGAGCACTGTGGCATGCTGTCTGTTTTGGCCCTGTTCAGGCAAGAGGCCAGAACCAGCCCCTGAAGCTGTTCACCACATGTTTCCACTTTTATCTTTGTCTTACTCCTTGCCAGAAACATGCTGATACATCTTTGTTTTGATTTGCAGTGCTCCTAGCTATTGACTTTTATACAATTTTTGGGTTAAGAAAGTCAAAAATGTAGCTATCACAGCCTGGATGAATGAATTATCTAGATCACCTCCTCAAAGCCCTTGCACACCCATTCTTTATCTTATTCTGATGCCTCTTTTACTATAATGCTAATTGATTTAAGTTCTAACACAGGCTGTAGGAATATTCTTTAGGTTTTAACAAACTTTCAGTAATAATGGTCTTGTAGGTTACCTCATCACTAAAATGTTATTTTTCCTTTTGTTCTTCTGGGGATATACTGACATAGTTACCTACTTATATTGGTAGAATATATTGTATTCTTTTGCTAACATATTTTAACATAGTTATTTTTATTTTAACTTTATTTGCAAATATTGAAAGGGAGATTGTCACTCTGACTTAGACAACAGTCTCCAAAAAAGTCACACCAGTACTCTGCCTGTCTCTGAATCTAAATCAAAGTGCTGAAGTAGTGCACAAACCAATTCCATCCCTGAACTTCTCAGGTGTAAGGAAGAAAGTCTCCATGTGTCGGCATAGAATAATATGCATTTCTTTGTGATTTGCTTTGTAGTGTGAGTGACTTCTAAAATGGCTTCTGAAAGGGATTTGAGAGCTCCACACTGTTTCAGAGTCTGATCATGCTTCTTTGAGGAGGTTGAAAATCCAGCTTAAACATGAAGGAAAAATGTCATCAGAAATCCTAAGCTACCTAACCCAGGCCTAATTCAGGTTGTATACTAGTTCCAGATGTAGAAATACACTATATGCTTGTTAAGACACTAAACGTTTTCTACTGGCATAGAACTGTTTCCCCACTGATACTTCTGAAGTCTGGCTGTTGAACAGTCCCACCGCATATATACTCATATTTAAGGAGATCATGCATTTGCACTTGCTGATTTATATATACATGCAAAGTTCTTTGCCTTTAACTACTTACCTGTCAGAAATTAAAGATTTAAAATACCCTCCAAATGGTCCTGTTTTCAATAGGGTATGCTGTAACTATCTAGACATGTCTAGAGCAAATTACGATTTTCTTTTTATTGTCAATGTCTGTGACTTAATCATGTGTTCATTTTATGCTGGCTATTCATAACATCATCAGCAGTGGTGTGAATTACCTAATGTGGGATCATAAAACCTAGCAGAGTCCTATGCAGAAGTCCTTAGCCATAAGTTACCATGCACCTGAAGTCTAGAATCAGAAACAAAGTGTAGCCAAACTGCAAAATGAATAGCACATGAACACTTGTTAGAAATAAGGAAAGTACTGTTGTATTGTACTAATGACAAACCAAACGTCTGCTGTACACAATTCCCAGTTGTTCAAATTCCTTATGGCTAACAGGAGTGTTGCTGTAAAAGCAGTTTCATGTTTTACATGCCAGTTGTGTTCTGTGTGCCAGATCGTGTTCAGAGTGCTCACAGGTATTTCAGACAGACTCTTACAGGGCTAGGATATTTTACACAATGTTTGGGTTATCCTGAATAAAGTATGTACATTACATAACAAATACAAAGATGAAAGATTTGTATAACAGGCAGCTAATTCATCAGCAAGGATTCATAGATTTTTTTTTTTTTGTTCATATTCTTGATTAGTATCAATTTAAAAGTATGCCTTTGAAATTAGATATTCCATTCAAGCTCCTTGGATTTTTCAGTAGGATTATATAAATTTTTGAGTATAATTACTAGATAAGGAACCTGTCAATTTTTCAAACCTCCAGAATTACTTGGGGTGACCCTAGTGATGGTCCAGGAAAGTTGCTCTGCCAAATAGGCCAAACAGAACTATCTGCTATACCAGGAGCAAGAGGACCAAGAGAGTCCTTTCATCTTTCTTTTTTTTCTATTTTCTGCCTTGGGCATAAATATGGAAGCCTTACTCTCTGTATTTCTTTAAGGTCTTAAATACTTAATATTTTCAAGACCTGCCTGTCTTTTATCAATAGAAATCCTTCCTCATATATACATAGCATTTTATAGTTGTAATCTCAGAATGAAAACATTTTAGAAACATATAGAGAAGGCATGGCAGATATAGACAGAGTAATTAGAGACATTGTACTCCAAAAAGCTTGAAAATGTTGATTGTGCTTTTAAGTAAAACACAAATTTGTCAAAATAAAGAGAAAAAAATATTAGATGAATTTTTATATTTTTTGAAAAGAAGATATAAATTTTGTGTTGACCACATAGATGTGACTGTTCCTTTTCTCTGCAGGTAGAACTGGGACAGTTTTATAGATACAAACATTCTGCCGTATTCCTCTTCAAATATTCACAAAGATAAATTTTTATTTATTTATTACATTGGCTCTTTCATGTTAAAATTAGGCTCTTTAGAGAGGCTGTCTGGAAACAGAAACAGTACAGAACCAGATATTCTTCTGTAGGGCACAACTAAGGCTAAGGGATTTTCTGTGCAGGTATCTGCCTTTGTAGAAGTGACTCAAGTGGCCCACAGAGGAAATAGATATTGGGGCAGAACTCAGAATATGTCAGGTACTTTACACCTTGCAGAGAAAAAGACAGAAAGGCAGCCACACTTTATGTCTGCATGGAAAAAAGACCTCAAAAAACCAGTATCAATTAAAATGTGCATGGCAGAAATAAAAGAAATCCATTGTAATGTACTTGGTGGACATTTATCACTCTGAGAAAGGATGATATCTCTGGTGTGCTAGAGATAGATATGAATGAAAAGAAAGCAAGAAATTATCTTCCAAGACAGAAAAGGCACTAAAGGTCTACCAGACTCAAGAGCTTGAGGAAAGAGAAATAAAACTGTCACACAGATGGAAGGTTTGAGTTGTTTACACAGCAGTTTTGAACAGGAAGGAAAGACCTGCCTAAACTAATGTAATTTCCTATATTACATACATATGAAATAGTTCTTAAAACAATTATCTAGGTCCAGATACAAGACTAAACCTCTGAGGAAGAAAAATATGTTCTTCAGGAGCTGTAAAATGCACACAATCAAAGAAAAATAAATAAGGTCTGGTGACAGCCTGGTCTGAAATAAAGCATGGAAATCACCACAATAATTTTGTGCTCAGTTATTTTCATATAAGGAAAATTCTACCTTTCATTTGTATTCTTTGAGAATCAAACACTCTATCTCCAAGTTTCAAAAAATTATGAGCTGTTAAACTGAGTCATGCTCTTGACAAAGACCCTAAAAAGATTGTATGATTCCTTGTGGTTCTGAGCACATTCAATGGCTAAAACAGTAGTTCCCCATCTTTTTCAGTTTCGGTATCTTTTTTTTCCAATGATGGTCCGATATGGAGTCATTCACAAAGTTATAATTTTGCAGACTTCCTCACAGATGGAATAAATTTGATTTTTCAGGCATAGTTAATGAAGACCTAAAAAGAACCAAGGAAATCTGAGATCCATGCTACCCCAGGTCAGCTGTCAGATAAGAACTAGATAAAGGCTGAAAACCACAGAAACAACCAAAAGACATGAGTCAGTTGGAAGGGAAAGAGCTTAAATTCTGTGGTTCTCCCTTGACATATGTAAGCAGTTTGAGCTTTGAATTCATTGTCCTCTCAAAAAAAATCCTCATTTCTCATGTCGAAAATGCGACTGTGACGATGCTTGCTTCCTATTTTTTTTGGGAGGGGGAGGTGGGGGAGTGAGGGAGAAGGAACGGGGGTGTTGGGTGTTAAGAACCAGCTTCCTTTGTTTCCTTAATCAACATCTCCATGGAATTTCAAAACATAACCTCTTCACCTTTTCCGATAGGTAGCACAACAACAGCAGCAGAGGGTAATCATTTGCTGACATGATGTAAACAGCCTTCTGTTTGAGGAATGAGGAATGAAGGGCCTGATGAATGCTTCCTTTTCTTTAACTGTGCTGGAGATGCGAGCGCTGGTGGCTGGTGCTACGTCTCCCATCTGTCAGCAAGATGCGGCACAAGCGCTCAGATGCCTTGCTACCCTTCTTTGCAATTTGTCTGTTTCCATTTCAAGGCTGCCAGACACATTTTCTTGTGCAACCCAATTCAGTGTCAGAAGGATGACTTGAGAGGTGAATAATTTGTGCTGCCAGGAAGAATTGAATTTGTAGTCACCTTGAATGGGAAACGGTGCATTGTTATGGATTGTAACCTAAACTCTTGCTCTGCCCATCAGAAGGAGGAATGAAAACCAGCCACAGATCAGCATACTGCTTGTTGCTTCTTTTACTCTTTTTAAAAAATTCCATTTCTTGTTATCAGTAATTTGCTTTAACAACAGAAGACTTGTTGATCCTGTAATGGTATAAGGATGTACCTACTGCCACTCTCATGATTGGTGTCTCTGGCATTAATACCCCTTGAAAGTAAAATGCAGTATTGAATATGGCAATGATGATAGTAACTGGAATCTGAATATTTAATAAGTAGTTATAAAAAGGGGTTTAGGATGGCATTACATTGGTAATGCACCAAATACTAAAAAATAAATGGGGATGGAATGAGTGACAAAATACTTGTTTGAAGATAATGGTATTTTGGTAAAAGAGTTCCTAAATATACCTGGTGGTCTGCTGCAGATCTCCAGCATATTATTTAGCTATGGGAGACTATGGTGTGCAATATGCCACATGATATGGTTCTGTGTTTGAGAACAAAACCCTAAACACACAAAAGGCAAAAATAAAGTTTTTGTCCACCTGACTGCATAGTGAATCATATTGGTTTGATCAACTCTCTGCTAGCTATTTTCAAATGTTGAGATTTTTATATAACCAAAATGTTTATAGTCAGATAATCAGAGTGATTTTTTTTTATAATATACGTACTTTGTAAGTTTGAATTCTGATAAAAACCATCAGAAGTAAAGCGAAAGTAAATGGACAATTACAAAAAGAAATAATTTTTCTTATTTCCTTATTTACATGGGTACACAGACACAGAAAAGCTTTAGTACCCTAATTTTCTAGATAGATATGGATTCTGTCTTAAAAACACACACTACAACAGATCAGCACAATTCCTGTATAAAACAGCCCTAGAGTCTAAATAACCCAACCATTCCAAGAAAAGCCTTTGTGTACATGACTCTTTTATCTCTTGAACCTGAGAGAAATGGCATGGCAATAGCATAGAGGGATGTAAAGAATTACACCTTGGCAGTTTGTTACTTGGTGCTGTTTTTACCAAAACCACACAATTTGCTGCAAAACAAAATTACTATTTTCCCAGGTACAGAATTACCTTCAATGAAGATTTCAATTGGCTTCTGCACCTGTCTGTATATTTACAGTTCACATCTGAATAATTTTCATAGATATGCTGTTATGTATGTAAACATCATTAAAATGAGTGGGTTTATTATGTTATATTTATTTCCATGCACTGCAGTAATCTACTCCATGCTCTTAAATCTGAAGTTTATTTTTTAAAGAAAAAGGCACTTATTTTGTATCTTGGGGTACAGAAATGAATGGTTACTTGGCTTAAGATGTGCAGTCAATTCAATAAAGGATTAATCTCCCTACAGTTTAACAATTGCTAACAGAATTACTTTTAAAGTGTATGTAATTCAGAATAGCCTGATAGATTCAAAATAAATTGCTTTAAAATAAAAAAAAAAATAAAGAAAAATATTTTATTCTCATAGTACAAAAAAGAGGCAACTTCTCATAAGTTTATATTTCTGATCTTGGCTCCTGTTAATGTGAAATATAGCGAAAAATCATAATTAATTTTCCTTTTCTACAAAAGTGTCTATTAAGTTGTTCTTGACTTATCAAACACTGAAGTAATGTATTTTCTTTTTAAATAAAAAACATACATGCTTAAAAATTTTAGGATTTATGAAAGTTCTTAGAAGATAAAAAAATGGCCTACATTTTATGCAGACCTATAAGCATCTAAGGTATTGCTTGCGAAAGTTATATTTAACATTGCATGGTCATATGTCTGTGTTTTCAAAAAACTTAAATATGTGTTGACTATAAGCAGAAAATGAGAGTTTAACCTCTATAAATACAAGCTGAATTGGCAAAAAAAAAAAAAAAAAAAAAAAAAAAAAAGGAAATAAAGCAACAGCAATGTGTCAGGAAATTTTAAACCATAATTTTCACATCATTTTTTTCAGGTCATTGAATGCTAGCATTGTCCTTGCTGTCATTTGCCTAAAATATCTTAAGTGTTTATAAGACAAAAATATCTTTCAATTCTCAATTCAATAATCTCAAATGCTCAAAAAAACCCAAAAGCTAAATAAGCATAAAAGTGAATGTATAGCATTTATTTTGCTTTCTAGAGTGTTTAATCTTCTCAGGTGGTTTTTGGCCTAATTTTTAAATAGGAATATTGTATTTGTCAGAAGTAGATGTGAAGGTTAAGAAAGATAGGAGATGTCTTAAAGATTTTATATTGGATTATTTTAGATTGGATTAGTCTTTAGGTATTTTATAAGATGGCATTTATTGCCATCTTATAAAATACCTAAAGACTAATCCAATAAGGATTTCATTATATGAAGTCATTTCCAGAGACATTCAGTAATTTTAAATAAGTATAAGATTCTGCACTTTTCAACACAAGTACCCCTTAACACATCTTTTTAAGGGAGATCAGAAGAACAGAACAATCTGATCTCAGATGTTTTGGGATGTCAGCAGTCTGCATAATATCATCTTAAAAGAACAAGTTAATTACATAATTTTTCCTAGTGTAGCTTGTTCTGTTACATTTTTATCTCTACCATGTAGACAAAATTGTACAAGGAATAGTTGTGCATGAGCACAGATCCATCAACAGGAGGAAAGTCTGGGAGTTCAATGTTCTTTTCAGTAGTGAAGATTTCACTCAGATTCTAATCTACGTTACGTCTGTGTAAAATACTGAAACAGAGAAAAGATGTACTGGGCTAATGAAGGCCTTTAGCAAACTGAGTTATAGATGACAGGGTAGCAGAGTGATTTAAAATGTTAGGAAAGACCAGACTATAGTGGCACAAATCCTTGTCTATGGCTGAGCACTGCCCTGAAGGCAGGTTTTTATTTCCTAGTCCCAAAGTATGCCGTGAGACAAAGTCACAAAATGAAATTTAGAGTACTCATCAGTACATTTTAATAGAAAATTATCTATATCAGAAATTCAAACTAAAGATTAATGAAAGCTTTTTCTGGTAACTTAGCACAGGGCTAGTAAATATGACAATCTTTCCTTTGTTTGATTTTATTTTTGGAAACAGAAAGTCAAAATTTTTGAAACCCTTCTCTTTTATCTGCACATCTCAACTTTAAACCCATAAACTGTAACGAGCAGCTATCATCTATAAGCACCAGTGTTGAAAAAGGCATTATTTAGGTTTTTCTTAGCTAGATCTTACAACTCTCCTTCTGCAATGCAGTGCTTTATGAAGGTATTGCTCCATTAATAGCAGTTGATTGCTTGCTATACTCTTTTCTTATTCTTAACCAGAAAGCTGATTTCAGGACCATCAATGTACCTATAGTAATATATTCATCTGACAGAAGTTGTCACAACATCAGTGAATAAATTATTTTATGCTGACATTTGTTACAACCCCACTGCTCAAGCACTGGAATATGAGGGAATAAAGCAAGCAGAGAAAAAATTGATTTTTTTACCCTTTCCACTAGGTAATAATACTGAACATCCATCTTAACTTTTAAGATCAAGGCTAGAAGTTAATATACAGCTGAAGGCAGGGAGGGATAAAGAATCCTCCAGATCAATATTATGCATTATAAACCACCTGCATGCAGCCAGTGTCAAAACTAATACTGTAGCTACAGTATGAAACTGGCACATCAATTCAGCACCACCTTTTCTGGAGTTAACATGAGAATGTTACATTGCAAACTGCCAAACTGCTCTTTTACTGAAATAGTGATATTTTAGTCAAATAAAGTCCAGTGGAACATTAACTAGGATGTTGATTGAAATGTTTGCCTCAAGCTTGCACTCAACAGCATTTCCTTACAAATCTTTGTACCTGTTTCCGGTCAATGTTTATAAAAAAAACCATTTCTCTCTAAAATAAACCCTCTGCTTTAGCAGCCTCTGCCTAAAACCAGGCTGAAAACTAGATACTGCACCTATTACTTTTAAGAGGTTCTCATTTCCAAAACACATTTATTTATTGTAAACTCCTTCAATGAAGGCAGAGTACAGTAGATTGATAAAGCCATCCTAAGGTGATGGCATGATGAAAGGCTTTCTCAGCATAGAAATATTGTCCATTGGGTGGGCAAAATGCATGAACTGTCAGCTTGAACTCTCTGTTTTACCCTGCCCATGTGTCAGGTGAGGTTACATGTCTTGTTAAAGAAGGTGACAATGATGAGCAGTCAAAAGCAACAAACTTTGAGCATCTGTGACCACATTGAGTTAATGCATTTCTCCCATCCTGCTGCTTTCCTTGTTTGTGCAATGTTTACTGACAGGTAAATGTTGCTGAAACACAAGTTATGTTTTGAATTGTTTGGGGAAATAATTTGAAATTCTTCTGTCTTTCTCAAATCTTCTGTTTTTCTCAAATTTAAAACAGTTTCTTTAAAGTTAATAACCTATATTAATGCCTCAGATCACTACTTGTTAAAAAGCAAATTCCTCCAAAGTTTTTCTGTTTATAAATCATCACAGTTAATTGAAAATAAATTTATTCACAAACTTCCTGATCATTTCTAGTTAGCATATTACCCTCAGAGATAATATACATTTCCTGTAGCCACATAAATAATATGGCAAAGCTCTTGCTTATTCCCAGGCAAGAATCTGAGATGCTTACCCAAAGCCCTTGATCTCTGCTTAGCAAGTTTATTTGTTATTCACCATCTGTCACAAATCACTCAGGGCAAAACTGTGGCCTCAGGCCTCTCCTGAGCCAAAGAGGAACCACAAGTGTGCACCCAAATCCAGGTGCAGGTAAACCCTTAGACTTCAATGTGCAATCTGCCTTCACACTTCCTTCATTAAAAAAAAAATAAAAATATTAAAAACTGAATGAAATGTCCTTTATGATAGAAAAGATATCAAGCATTTTTCTAATGGTTTAAGATTTTACTTTCCTTATTTTAGCTAGCCCTGTAATTCAGAACTTGGCCCTGTTTGAAGCATTCTAAAGCAGCTGCTTTGTTTATTTACTCAGTCTTTTGACTTCAGCTGAATTTCCTGCTGTGCCTGGCGGTAGCAAGAGCCGGAAAATGAAGACACAAAAAACAAACCAAATGAGCACACAATCTGATAAAAAGACTGATTTTCAGCTATGATATTTTTGTCACTTCTCTAAACAACTGTAAAAATGTAAACTGATGCTGGCGGCTAACATACATTTCTTTTCTTTATTTGGCTTATAGCTGTAAGCACACCAAGTTGAAAAATAATTTATATATTATTTATGTGGCTACAGGAAATGTATATTGTCTCTGAGGGTAATATGCTAACTAGAAATGATCAGGAAGTTTGTGAATAAATTTATTTTTAATTAACTGTGATGATTTATAAACAGAAAAACTTTGGAGGAATCTGCTTTTTAACAAATGGCATTAATATAGGTTATTAAATTTAAAGAAACTGTTTTAAATTTGAGAAAAACAGAAGATTTGAGAAAGACAGAAGAATTTCAAATTATTTCCCCAAACAATTCAAAACAAGCCTTAATATGGGCTAGAATTGTCTTGTTCATTTGACTGAAGCATTTTTGACAATGCAGGGCAATATTGGGCTAACAATTATGGAAGAAGTTGCAAACTCTGTTGCTATGAAAAAGTAAAATCTAATGTCATCTTCCAGGTAAAATAATAAATTAAGGAATCAGTAGTATTTTTTAAAATAAAAATATAATAATACAGATATTTTATTACAAAAATAAGAAATTTTCTAAACTCTAATATCTTCATGTAAGTTTGCAATTTATTCATCTCTGCCAGGCAATTCTAGATGGGAATTGAGGAAAAAAAAGAAAAGAATTATCAGGATGACTCCGTGTCTATTGTATTTTAAACACGATAAAAATAAAAGGAGAGAATATTTAGAATATTTTAATCTTTAGTTACAGATGAAGAATCTTAGCTGCAGAATTTGAAGTGACCTGTCTATAACATGACTCAGAGCTGATCAATGGCAAAGTTTAGGATATCTCACTTTCAGACCATTTTCATATGTCTTGACCATTTTGGCACACAATGGAAAATACCATTACCTGTCATTTAGCATGAAGTGGAAAGACATTTAGTCTTTGTCTCTTTCCTTATACACTCATAGCTCTCAACTTTCTAATTATTCTTTGTGTGGCCCTTCATTTTCCAGTATCTGACATTTGGCCCTTCTGTTACCTCCATGATTTCACAGAGTTTGTTGGTGATGAATTTCCTGCCCAGCTGGACCAGGTTCTTGGTTTAGGAGTTTCTCCTCTCTAGTTAGGGCCATCCTTGCCTTACTGAAGAGAAGTTTTGTACAGGAGTTTGGGGAGTTGCATCCAGAGAGGGATCTTCTCAGTATAAATTTGCTATTTTTCTTGAGCTGACTTCTCTTTTGAAGTTACCATTTCTTCAACTTCCTGATCTTTTAGCTTAGGAAAAGGGAAAGAGAAAAAAACTATAATACCAACTTTTATTTGGAAAGTCAAGCAATGGTTTCATCTCAAAGTAGAAGTCCATTATTGTCCTTTTGAAACAGTACCAAGGGTGACTCACACGTCACTGCAAAGGCATCAGAAAGGTTAGCTCATAAGGGAACAGTTACCTACTGCTAAAACAGTGCAAAACCACTTTCCTATTAAAAATTAAGGCATTAACAACAGCCTGGGAAAAAAAAAAAAAAAAAACCACAACAAAACAAAAGCAACAACACATTTAGAACAGTTCATTAATCCATTAATCTTTTCTCAGTGTCCTGTGCATGATACTTGCAGAGTGTTGCAAGTGGATTAAGTATTATTATCAGTTTCAATTACTCCATTATTTCCACCAGAGCAGCTACAAATCCTCTCTTCTCTAGTGACATCTAACGTGGTTGAGAGGATGTCTAAATTAATGTGTGTTCTCAACAAATTATATCAGATTAAAAAAAAAAAAACACAAAAAAAGCTGAATACATGGTGAGCAGAAAAGTGACGGGGCATATTTTTTTAGAACTAGGTAGCAAAAAAGATGATATATTTCTGTGACAAGATTACAAGCAGAGACAATATTCCTGTGACCACTTTAGTCCAGTAAGTCAGTGCAGGACATTTTCTACTAATTGGAAACAAATTAGCACTGTCTGGAGAAAACAGTGAGAACATTGAACTCTAATCTCCTACTAGAACATGTCATGCATATTATCTTGAAGGTTTGGAACATTTTTGTGTACAGCTATTATTTTTTTCTTAGCCTCTCATTATTTCATTTTGCCTCTGGGGTTCCACTTTTAGTCAGACATTAGTCCGATTTGCAAATCTTGAACAGTTGTGAATAAATTAAGAATGCTAATTATTGTACAAGTAATGTCATATTTGATAACTGCATGACTATGATTTGGAAGCATATTAGATTTTTTTTTTTTCATTTCTTGTTGTCTCTGTTGATTGTGCAATGTAAGAGAAGTGTTTGATCTGTGCACGTCTCATGAGCTCAATATTTTGTAAATAACCTGACTGGATCTCTACCCACTTAAATTCAAATTTTTATATGGGTGGGTAGAAGACATTTGTATAAAATCTGGGATTCTATTTTGTAAATGGAAATGGATAAATATTAAAAACAAAACCAAAAATAACCTGTTACATTCTTATGCAAGGTGATAACGGGGTTGTAACCATGTGTGTTGTAGCATTGTGAAGGTGTTTGAAGGGTAAAGTCAGATATTTACAAAACACTTAAACGTGATCAACACTGAAGTCTTTCATCCTTAGAGGTACTACACTTTAAGCAGAAGTGGTACAGAGCTGTTGGATAGGTGAACTGGAAGGCAAAATTATTTTAATTCATATAGTGATGGAAACACTGTTCTGTAAATATATTTATTATGGTTTTGCAAATTCTAGAAACATTTTACCTAGGTTTGTCTAGCCATTCACTACAGAGATTCACATGTTCATCAGAGCTGAACTCTTGCAGAGTAGGAGATACCAAAACAAAGCATTATTTGAATATTCATAGCAAAATCAGAACTTTTGGTGATATAACAGTGTACAAAATGATTTATTAGGGGTCTTTTAGGGCTTATGACATCGGACATGTGTGGACATACACTGATATTCACATGTCTTTGTGATCTTATATGCTAAATGTTCATAATCTCAAAAAATGTATTTGATGATGAATTGAAGCAAGTCCTCTATTAGATTAGGACTTAATTTTAATTTTTCTTCACTGTTTTAAGATGAGAATCTTGCTGGTGTCAGTCGTTTTCTTAAACTTTGCAAAGAAATGTCTCAAGCTATTCACTATTGCAAAAAAGTCTAAAAATAAAAAAGCATTCCTTTATCTTTTGATATTTAACATCAGAAAACAGAGATAAAAATATATCTGAAATGTGATGCATGGAAAATCAGAAACCCTCTTTGTAAAGTTGTTCTCAATGCATATACAACTGAATTTCATCATTTTATTTTATTGCTATGCCATAACATAATTTAAAAAAATAAATTGTTAAAGGTAAATTATGTAACTGTACATTTAACAGTGAATGCCAGAAGATGCCTTACTGTTTTACACCTGTGAGATCATTACTGACATATCTTCAGACAAAATGTCTGGTGTTGAAAATCTCATTCAAATGCTGAAAACTTCTTGTCATTTACTATGCAACCAAGTAAAATGGCAAGTTAGACAGCTACATTGATGTGAATGTATCAGTACTATACAGAGAGAATTAATACAATAAAACTTCTTTCTCAGCCTGGGACCAGATTCACAACCAAACACAATTCCTTTGTCAAGAACAAAAACTTTCATTAGATAAAGGTAGGAAATTTCAGCTTTAAGATATTTTGTTTGAGATCTTAACTATGCTAAAGCTTTCACTTCAGAGGTTCTACATTAGATTTTATACATGAAAGATTATTGCTTTCGGAGATTTTATCTTTACAACATAAGGTGCACCATTGTTGGAGAATTTTCTTCAGATATGGCTAATTGAGAGAGGCCATGAAGATGTACAGCTAGCTGAAAAATTAATGGGCAGCTGTAATCAGTAGCTTTCCCAGGCCTGTTCTTGTAAACAGTAAAGTTTCTCAGGTTTGAGCATGAGAAACTGCAAATTTCCCAGCTCAACTTTTGACAACAATGAACACCACGTCCTTGAGCAGGTATGGGAAAGAAAGATGAAAAACAAAGGCCGTGAAAACAGTAGATAACAAGAAAGTCTTAATTAAGGAAAACAAGGAGGGATTCCTTTGTGATCTGTATCCAATGATGAGCTTGGGTTTGCAATATGCATAAGCTTAATTAACACGGATATAAGAATGTGGATATTGGATCAATAAACCGGAGTTCGATGCATAAGAGGATGGTCGATTCTCCCTTCACCTTCGTCAAATGGCTGCGGGGATTTATTTTTTACAACACACCATCACCAGCAAATTTGTGAAATCCCATATTAAAATCTTGTTAGAAAATCAAGATTAAAAAGGTTAGAAAGATTTTTTAATGACATCAAAAAATGCTTTTGCAAAGAAAATACATTTGTGGATTCTGTCTAAATATTCTGCACAAAAAAAGACTGAAAAAATAATCACTATTGTATGCCATAAATCCTCATCTTCTTTTCCTTTTATTAGATATGGTGTTTTTCCAAAGAACTAAGTCTTAGTCCAGAAAAGAGTGGATTCCTTACTAAGATTTTACATAAAATTCCAGATTAATGCCTGTTTTGAAATCCGATTATTGAAGAGCAGAAATTTTGTGGCTTCACACTGAATAAAGACTATTACACCAAAATAAAAACACATTAGAGAAATAATTTCATGGTAAGTTTCTAAAGTCTTGCACTATAATACAATTGCACAGTAGATGCAAAATATTTTCTGCAGCTTCTCTTGTTTTATTTCTTGTATTTTTTTAATTAGAAGGAGGATGAGTCCTTAAGTAACGAAGAACCAAAGTAACAGCTTTGAATTTGTGGTTCTTCCATCTTTCACATCCCTTTTCATGTCTTCCTCTGAGCTAACCAGGTCTGTCAAAGAACAAGTTCATGCCAACTTAAAAACTCAGTTAAAAAGGGCATTGCAAGTACTACTACTTCCACTTCAGATGCAATATTATAATAACCTTCAGAGTCTTAATACTAATCATAACATTTATGGGGAAGATTTCTGGTACTAACCTCCAAAAATTAATAAATACTGGTTGGGGGTTTTATTTCATTTGAAAACGATAAACTGTCCACGTGAACTAAGAGTAAATCTTAAAATCCAGAATACTGAAAATATCATGGCCACCATCAGGAGCCAAAAAGATGCAAAGGTTGGTGAACATTACATTAGATAAATGCTTCTTCTTCTCTAAAAAGAGCATTTAACCACACCAACAAATTTTCCATTTTGTTTTTGTTCCCAGGTGCAACAAAAAATTTTGACCAAGACCCAAAGTGAAAAAATTAATTATAAATTAAGGAGGGAAAGATAGCAAAATCTCTTCAAAGAATCACAAAGGAACTAAGATTTTTATTTCCATTCCTATACCTAAAAATCTAAACCCATTCTTTGACATTAACAGTTCCTTTCCCATAACACATAGGACTGAAAAATATAAAGAAAAAAATTGAATTTAATGGCAGGGACTATGAAAATGAATGATTGCAGAGCATAGAAGAAAATACAGTTCAAGATCATCTAAAGAACCTGAATGTGGACAAGTCTGTGGGATCTGGTGGAATGCAACTGAAGATCCTGAGGGAACCAATACCTTAAGTTGCTAATTCACTGTCCATCATGTTATAAAAGTAATGGTAGACTGGTGAAGTTCCCACAGACTGGAAAACAGAAAACATAAACACCATTTTTAGAATAAGGAGGACCCTGCAAACCACAGGCTGATCAGTCTCACCTTGGTGGTCAACAAGATCACAGAGCAGATCCTCCTGGGAACTGTGCAAATGCACATGGAAAATAAGGAGGTAATTTGTGAAAGTGAATATTTCTTCACTAAGGCCATACCATACCTGACCAATTTGATAGCTTTCTAAACCAGGTGTAAAGTTGGTGGATAAGGGAATGGTGTCACCTACCTGAACTTGTATAAAACATTTGCCATTGTACTACACATTTTTTTCCTCAAAATGGATTTTGGAATGGATTTGACAGGTAGACTGCAGAGTGGATAAGAAATTGGCTGTGTGGTTGTAGCCAGAGCTGCAATCAATATTTTGATGTCCAGGTGGAAAGCAGTGACAAGGATCATTCCTCAGGGACTGGTATTGGCCGTGGCACGTTTCAGCACCTTTTGTCAGTGACAGGAACAGCGGTATCATGCACATCCTCAGCTCTGGTGGCACTGAGCTGTGTGCTGCAGTTGACTTGCTGGAGTGAAGGGATGCCCTCCAGAGGCTTGAGACAGTGACCTGTGGGAACCTCATGAAGTTCACTGTGGCCACCTCACGAAGTTCACTGTGGCCACCTCACGAAGTTCACTGTGGCCACCTCACGAAGTTCACTGTGGCCACCTCATGAAGTTCACTGTGGCCACCTCACGAAGTTCACTGTGGCCACCTCACAAAGTTCACTGTGGCCACCTCATGAAGTTCACTGTGGCCACCTCATGAAGTTCACTGTGGCCAAAGGCAAGGTTCTGCACCTGGGTCAGAGCAATCCCAATCCCAAACACCGACTGGGTGATGAGTGGAATGATGAGCAGCCTTGAGAAGAAGGACTTGGGGATGTTGGGGGATAAAAAGCTGCACATGACCCAGCAAAGTGCATTTATAGCATAGAAAGCCAACTGTGTCCTGGGGTGCATCAAAAGAAGCCTGTCCTGCAGATTGAAGGTGGGAATTGTCCCCCTCTGCTCTGCCCTGGTGTGGCCCCACAGGGGGTGCTGCAAGAATTCAGTTATATTGATATGAATTAAATATAAAGAAAAATATTGCTCATTATAGTACATTATTCATCCTTGGCAGTGACAAGCAGTATGGGATCATGAAATCCAAAACTGGTCAGATGTATATGCCTAAGTAGGTGGAATTAAAATGGCATTTTCTTTTTTTAGATACCTTGAGTTTGCAAAAGCTTTTACAATCAGCTTGTTACAGAATCTAAACATAGATATATGCTTGTATATGCTACTGAATTAATATACAGAATTAATATATAAGAATTAATACCCCTGGCAGTATTAGTAATGAAAGCTGCTAAAGATTATAGCAAAACATCCTTGTTGAAAATGGCTTATTAGAGATATTAATTAAAGTGCTATCATTTCTTCTTTTGTGGGAATGGCAAATATCACACAATCTCTGCAAAGACCTCTCAGTTTGCAACTACATACTTACATCATATTTACATAAAGGCATATTCTCTTTATCTTCTCTTTTTCCTGGCCTTTCTTTGTCTGTCATTCTTTGCCTCTTTCATAAATTAGAAAACATACATCTTAACTTATTCCAGGTCTTAAAAGCACTCCAACTGTGGGATTTGGCTTTAGCTCACTCTGATTCTCAGTTTTAAAGTGAAAGCGCTAGCCTTGCAGGAAGGAAATTAAAAAAAAATAAAATAAATAGAAAAAAAAGAAAGTGGATTGTTTGATTTCTGTGAGCTCTTGAGTGGAGAGGCAAGAGATGAAAATCTCTGGTGTCTAAATTCCATATAGAATTGCACATGCATAAACTTAGTATCTAAATGCATAGATGATAAATGAGATCCTTAGCATGATGAGTATTTAAAATACTTTCTGTGAGTCTGAAAGTAGAAAGTCTGTTTGTTATGTCTTCAACACAAATACAGACTTTTCAGATGGGATGAGGCAACATTCCAGAGCAGATTAGCACATTTGGTCTGCAGTGCTTCATGATCTTGACTTATGAACTCACTGAACTCAAATTCTGCTAACACTGCCACAGAATCGCAATGAAGGCAACAGAACTCCATTACCAGAAGTTTAAATACTGTGGTTTTAAATAATCCTCATTTTAACCAAAAAATTCCCTACTGGAGTATTCCATGTGTTTTATTCATGGTGAACCAAATGAGCTGGAAGTATTGCCATTGTGGTTAGGCTGTAAGAAATTATTTTTTTTTTAAAAACAGTGTGATTAGCTTTGTGGGTGGGTGGAAGTGTGGGTGTGAGCAGCTCTCGATGAGTGCATGCCTATGTAGACACAACAATGTAGTAGCCAAAGCCAAGAAAATTAAATGTCACTTTTTTCTATCCTTAGGATTTTGATTAAATGTGGAGGCAAAAAATGTTGCTCAAATCAAAAGCAAAACAAAACAAAACCAACCAACCAAACAAATAAACAAACAAAGAACCCAAAAACAAAACAAGGAAAAAAAAAACATAAAGGAACTACATTAGACAAAATTGCTATTATGTCTATCAGTTTCCTCAGGGTAGGTATTGTATGCACTTTATTGTGCAGTGCCTGGAGGAAAATGTTGCAATACAATGATAAAAATATATGAAAGGTTTAAATGCTTTGATAATGTTTAACTGATGCGTCAGTGGTATAATTTTAGAATCAAAGAAAGAGCCTCTATTCTACCACAGAAATAGCCCTGATGGATCACACTGACAAAGCAGTGTGTGGGAGGCTGAGGGCTACCCTGTGCCTGCCTTCCTTAACACTCTCAATCCATCAACTTATATTAGTGTACAATTCATAAAACATGCAAAGGTTTTAAACTTTCACATCCTTATAATCTGTTATATAGGATCAGCCTGGACATTTTCAAGATACACTGAAGTTCCTAT
>JAHXMQ010012340.1:1405538-1432880 GCA_020466415.1 Ammodramus savannarum pratensis | reverse complement strand
CCTGTACCATATAGGCATGGGTATCATGATGTTCAGCTACAAATACATCTGAGAAGCTGGAGAGTAGCAGTGACACCAGGCTCACTTAATACCTTGGAGAAATTTTTACCCTGGCTAGCCTGGTAAGGGTTCAAGCCAAGAGATCCAGGGAAATGCAAGGGAAGCAAAGTAACACTGAAATACCCATTTAACAGTACTATGAAATGCCTCTAGTATTTTTCCAGCCTCTCAAAAGCACAACATTCTACCTAAAAAAATGTATAGCAAAAAAATAATGTCCTTCTATCTCTTCTCAACAGCATAGTTGATATGTTAAGTTCTGTCTGAAAATACTAAATACAACAAACTGAAACTGTATTCTTTATGATTCTCTAAAATTTTTAGTTTTAGTTCTTTCTGCATAAGTTTTAGTTTGCTTCTAGATGTGAAGATAAATGACATTAATTTCCAGCCAAAAATATAACAGCAGTTATAACTTTTGGGAAATCTTGTTTTTGAAAAATGAAAAGAAAAATATTTAGTTACTAGAAGACGACATCTCTTTAGAATTTATAATTAATTTTTCCTTTGCCTGGCCCAGCTTGTGATTAAGGTACATGAAGAGAAAGTACAACCTAGGATCAGAATTAGTTGTGGTGACTGTATCAATGCAGTAGAGTCTTTTTTATTCCCTCAGTTTTCCCACTCCCACACACACTTTCACTGTAAGCAGTGTTTTACAAAGATCTTGATGGCAAAGACTGTCAGCTCAGACACAGCTGGTGGTATTGAGAGGAGGATGCTGAAACTTCTTCATTTTTCTGATAAATTACTATAGCTAAGACAGCTCATTATAATGTTGTCATTTGCAGCTGACTCCCTCTTCTCCTTTCAAGTCAAGTTGCTCTTATTCCTTTGCTGTCCTGTGACCAACAAAGACTTGAAACACAGAAGAAAGATGCAGGTGGCTCAGATTTTACCCCTGTGGGCAAAGCATCAGCTATCTACAAAGGGCTCTGTCCCTGTCTCTGATATATAAGATATTCCAAGTCTTTCATCTGGAACATACGATGAGAACACTTGATCCTTGGGTGTTGCTTTGCTGTCTACTTTGTGATACTGATTATTTTTCATAAATTATGATAAAAGAAGTAGTTGTACCAAATGCAAATGATTACAACTTTTCCAAGACTTAGCATAGCTAGAGAGGCTTTGCATAGAAAAGCTTCTTAAGCTCTCAAAAGCAATTGATACCTCTAAGATGTTATAATCCACCTGATGAAGATTTAATTTAATAATATTGATGATACTGGGTTCTGTGAGACATATTACAAAATTTGAGTCACAAAGTAAATATGTCTTTATTGTTGATATATATTTAGATGGTATTCTACTCTAGCCATATTTAATAGCTCCTTTTCTCACTGCCAGTATTCAATACTTACTATAAATTTCCATCAAATTTCTTCATTTTTCTCTTCAACCTGCAGGTAGATAAAAAACAAAGCACATATATGAAGAATTTGTATAAAATTTCACAGCAGAACATGCTGGAACTAAAACTGGATATGCTCAGCTATCAACATTTTCTAACAGTGACTGAGTTTGGGCAAAGTTTCCAGTTCTCACAGCTCTAATAGGCAGCAATAAAATTGCAAACTCTGGCTCTAGACAAACATTTATAATATTCCTACTTCCTAATGACTTCCCTGGGACTGCTTCTTTTATACAAAGAATAAGCTGTGGAACATAAATTGACAAGAGACAAAGATGACATGCAACACTGAGATTTTTTGTTGAGAAGGAAATCTCTCAGAATAAAGGTTTTGTTCATCTTGTTAGCTTGACAATTTGTACAGGCTTTCGAGATATAAATGTTAACATATCTGTGTTAATTCCTACGTTACAAGATTAATGCTAGTGACTTCTGTGGAAGTTTTCTTCAAGCAAAGACAGCCTGAACCCTGGATACAAAAGGATTATCAAGCATTAACCTGGATCTCTCCCAGGAGGGAAATATCCTCAGAGCAAATAACATTCTTCCCCAGTTACTTGTTAGATTTGTAGTTCAGATACCAGCTGAGATTGCTGCATCTCATTTAATAAGGACCATAGAATATGGCTAGGGAACAATGGTAGGCTCTGACAGGCTTGGAGTCTGACCCTGCATTTTTTAGTCTGTCAGACCTGTCTCAGAAAGAGGTGCTGTCCATCCTGTGGTAGGTCTGAGCACTTTGCTTCTTAAAATTAAATTAGAAATGAAGCTCAAAGCTCAAATTATATATATATATATATATATATGTACGTGTGTGTGTGTATATATAAATTTATACATATATGTATATATATATATAACACATTTTACTTTTTAATAATCCGATCCTTAAGATGGTGTTAAAGGTTTAAGTTGAAGAACAAAGTTCCAGTTAAAATAATATATTTTGCCTTAAGATTGCAGTATTAAACAGTTTCCTGGAGAACCCCTTGGCACACAGGCCCTTCGAAACAAATGGGACAGTCTCAGTAAAAGGCATTTTTGCATTCCACATAGCAGGGTTGGTATCATACCATAATAGTCATTCTCATGACGAGACTTGATGGCTAACCTGCCAGAAAATAGCTGACTTTTTTTGGCTTTCTTCCTCCATTTTTCACCCGCCCCCCTCTGCTCTTTATAATATATTTAAATAGAGAAAAAAAATCACACATTTTTGACAAGTAGGAACTGGGGTCAGAACCAACCCCCATCTCCTTCCCAGCTTTCATCTGCCTGAAGCAACATGACTTGTTTCATCTCTTAGCTAGGAAACAAGCCAAATGGAGCATGCCCTTTGTAAGAGCTGCCTCTCATATGAAGAGCCTGTCTTTTCTGAAGGACAGGCTGCTCCTCCCCTTCTCCTTAACTCAAAATTACTTCCTATAAGGTTCTCAAAAAAAAAATTGAAAATTTTTAATACTCTACTAAATATCAATATTTCAGTCAAAGTACATGAAATTTGGACTCTTGTGGACTAAAAGGTGTAGAAACAATAATCTTTCTTTCCTCCAGAACAGAAAGAGGCCATAAGTGCAATGCTGCTATGAAATGGGCAACTTCATGAAAAGTTTGCCTGTGCTATGAACAGAAGCACATAAAGCCTTAAAAACACTAAGTGATTCATAAAGAAGTCAAAATAGCAAGTGCAATTTTGGTTTTAAATCAAAGAGCTGTGGGTGCAGTTTGGTTTAGGTTCTGGGTTTTTTTCAGGTTGAAATTGTTTCTCTGTGCTCACAAAAGTGCAAAAGGAAGCATAATTCATATCTTGTACACACATTTCAGCCAGTCACCTATTGCACTGACCTGCATTTCAGGTGTGCAGTGAAATTAAAGATCTCATTATTCTATGAAGGATCTTAGCGTTGCTCACAAATTGTACATGATAATTGGAAAAGAGTGGAATGGACTATTTTGACAATGACTTTGGCACCTCTGGACAAAAAAGAGCTGTCTAAACAAAAATATGTGAGCTATATTCTTGTTAGAGCAGCGTAACAGCTTCCTGTTTGATCATTTTTTAGCTTAGTCCTGAGGAACTTGACTGATGTAACCACACCTTAGCACATGTGTGTAAAATACTAAGGGAAAAGAAATATATTTTTAATATATTCCAAATATTCCCCCCTTTTTGTTGGAATTTGGAGGGTTTTTGTTGTTTTTCTTTTGTTTCTGGAGATATGCTTCTATTGTATTCCATATACTACTTTTTATGTGAGAGATAGTAGATAAATTTCCAGGGAAGAAGGGTTGGCAGAAGCCACAAAGAGTGACACAGGGAGTTGTCATGTATAGTGTGGACCGCGAGTTTTAGGAAGGAAACTGTTGTTGAGTCAATGGTCTAACATTGCAGTCAAATAGGTTCATACAAACCCAAAGCTTTCAGATGCTTCCAATTTTACTAACTGGTCTAAGAAAAGGCAGCTGATGAAGTAGAGTTGCAAGCAAGAAACCATTCACTTAACAAAATCAACAAAATAAAATCCATGACAAAAGAAGTAATAAACACTTAAAGTGTGATCAACGCTCTTTAACAGGGAATTTCCACTCTACAGATTGGCAAAGGGGTGGCATAAGAAAACTGAAATACGACATTCTACAATACTTTCACACTTCTGTAGGCTTTTAAGCTAAAGGTCTGGATGCTGAGAGAAGAACTCCTTCAACTATTAAGCCTATGTCAAAGAATTTACAGTCTACCCTACTTACCAATTTGATGTCTGGAAAACTAATATTAGTAGGACAAAACTGAGAAGAAAGCAAAATAAACATGTCCAAGTTGCTTCAACTGTAATATAGAATAGTTTTTGGAGAAAAGTTGCCTGATCTCTACCCACTAAGACTATTAAAAGCAGACTGGAAAAAAGCAAACAAATTTCAAATATTCTGCTTGTAAAAAAAATCCTGTTCAAGCTGGAAGATGTTTATAGTTTCTTTAATTCCAGTACTGCTTAGTGAACAATGAAAAATAAAGTGGTTTGAATAATACACTTGGAAAGAGGAAAATCATGCCATTTATTAAAATTTGTCATCTTCATTGCAGCGCAAATTAACAAAGGCATCATTATTTAGGAATGCATTTACATTTGTATTTAAATTTATAATTTTGCTGAGACAGAGGAATTACAAACTCTGTGGTTTTGCTCAGCTTCCTGCATTTAGATGCAATTCTAGCATATTACTGCCCAAAGGCCACTGTGAATTACATTTCAAAAGTGGGTAAATGTCTGTCTTCTAATTCCTGTAAGTAGCACTGAAAAGTAATTGGATCACCAATATTGATGGAGTGATTAAACAAATTCATTCCTTTAGCAGTTGCTCATGAACCCATTAACTAAATCATGCTAAATTATGGAGTAAGAGTCAGATGATAAACTGGTTTTGAGCTGCCCCTTTCTAGTGCCATCAGAACTTAAATCTAGAACACTTAATTTAGTTGAGGGTTTTTGCCAAGGTAAGTGGTGGTCTTTGGACATTTTCCTTAAGTTATCTGTATGTGAAAAGCCAATATCACAAGTACTCCAAGGAGTGAAAATCAGACTTTCCCATTACTTTGTACTCAATTGATTCAGTTAAATACTATTACCTCTATGTTATCTATTCATTTAAAAAGTTATTTCCATTTCAAACACTTCAATAAACACTGAAGCTTGTAATCAGTATTAAAATACACACACACTTATTTACAACTCACATGACCTGTAATGTGTACCAAACCCAGCTTTTGCTGCTAAGATGATCCAAAGACCTGTTATCACAGAAATACAGTAAAGTGTCTCAAAAACTTCAAAAACATAATTTCTTGAACACTAATAGTAAAAAAGGTCCCCTTCAAAAATGTCTTTATACAATTTCTATGTGATTTAATATAACTGAAGGTACCTAATTACTGAAAAACATTTAAAATTATCCCAAATCTATTTTACAGCTCAAGGTGAAATCAGGGAAATAAATGCAGCTCTTCCATGGGTGTAAAATGCAGGAAACAGGTTTGCACTGTCTTTATTTACTCTTTCAATTTATCCTGTTACAAACTGAACTGTCAACCTGTTTCTTGAGTTTTCATGTTTTCCCCAAAGCTTTTATTTTTTGCCCTTTCCCCCCTGTATCTGTTAATTAATCAGTTTCATCAGCGCTTTGTAATGAGCTCTTCTTGAGAATCAAAGTTTCTTCATTTTCAAAGAAAGTGGGGGTAAGGGTGGGTTCAACACTAACCTCCACATAGAAGAAATCAGCAGGAATTCTTCTGTTAGAAAAAGGAGGATGAAGAGGAAGAACATGAGGGATGAAGTTATTGCTCCTCATTTGTTTTGAAGCAGCATATAAAAGTCTTGATTTTTGACATCTCTTTGCTCTGTGCAGTTATCCCCATTCAGAATCACCTTCTGAATTTCTTACTAACAAGTTTTGAAGAAAATGCTGTTTTCTTATCCCCTCTGAAAATGTGTTTTGGAAAACTTATTCTGTTTTTTGAAGCATGCTTTGTATTAATCATTTAGTAAACATTGTGTTCATGAGATTGCAAAGGTACTCTTTGAGCCCTACTGAAATGGAAAAGAATTCATTGAAATGAAAAATACATGGAAACTACTGTTAAGAGTGTAGAAAACCTGATTTCCTGCAGTCATGTCAAAACCTGATTTAACATATGTATAATTAATATGTTATAAAAACCCTTAGTCTTCAGAAAACATTGGACTGAGCCTGTTTTGTGGGCAGAAGATGCATCTAGAGGTGATCTAAATCAGAGAAGTTTCTTATCTGATTCTTTTAATTCAAGCCTTTGCATGGAAATTCTAAGGGTAAATAAAGGAGCAGAAATACAATTTCTAAAATATCTAGTCCTTATATAATGTGTAAGCAGAAGTGAGTGGCTCTCATAGGTGGACCTATGATATATAGTAACCTTCAGAGGCTATACTTGACAATAAAGGCTTTGGAAAACACTACCTTAGCTAAGGATTGCAAGCTAAAGACAAGAGAATTTTGGTTAGAAATGAAGTCAACAATTCTTGGAGAGAAAGTGAAAAAGCACTGGAAGAAATTTGGAAATAAGCAACTAAAGGAAGCGATGTGATTCTTCAGATTTAGGCCCAAATTTTTTCCATCCAGGTTCATGTCCTTTAATAATGGAATCACCATAAAAAAGCCTTCATTCTTCCAGTGGCCAATTGAGAGGAGAAGACATCTTGCAAGACTGATTCTGGATCTCAGTGTCTTTAGAGATGTCACTTACACAAGATACCAAGTTCAGTTCAGGGGAAACTTGGTGAACTTGGGTTTTCACATGGAATATCAGAACAGACAGTTCAGTTGTTTCGGATGGTTTTAAATTTTTCTGTTCTACCCTTTCCATATTACACTGCAGCATCTCATTTCTGCTTTGAAGGAGCAGCTTCTAGAGCTGACAGAGCAGCTCCATCCTCCATTCCAGTCAGGTCTCTGTTCCTACTGCAGCAATGAGCAGCTCTGCCAAAGGCAGCCTGCCATGGCAGTTATTTTAAGTAGTCCATTCACTTAAACAAATATAGAATTCAGAGACCACAGAAGAGTCATCAGCTAGTGATGTTTTACCAGAATAAAGTTCAGTATATACAAACTGTTGACCTAGAAATGATTGTATAAGCCATTACTAATTTTCTGAGTCACCTAGTCAGATCTCCATTGGGTCTTAGATAATATCTTGTAGCTGAACTCAGAACTGCTAACACAAAGCTCTAGCAACTTCTCACCTAACAATTACTCATCCTCACTCTGTTGGGTGTAAATTTGATACGAAACATTCCTTGGTAGTTTCTGCCCCCATGCAGCCTACAGAACTTCTGTTCTGAGTGAACACTTAACGTCTTCAACATTTCTGTAGCCTTGAGGGAATAAACTTATTCAGATGAGCAGAACAAAAAGGCTGGTTCGTGCCCCAGTTCTTACTTCCCTTGAATTCTAAGCAGTCATCCATACAAATGTTGATTGTGATATGGATGTAAAGCCAACCATCGCTTTAGTGTGCTGCTGCTCACAGTGTCAATGACTACATAATGTGAGCACTGAAAGGGGCCCCATCAGCTACAAAGAGCAATCTGATATTGAGGTACAAAGTTCATATTTTGCTTCAGATAAGTGAATTATTTTCAGATCTGACAAACACTTGACTAGTCAGTGAGAGGTTATTTATGAAATTAAATTGAATCTTTAGTTTTGAACAGAGTAGCCATAGAGATCTAAAAAAAAAATCTGAACCTCAACTCTCTGCTTACTATAGTGATTAGCAAGCTGCATGTTGTCTTTCCTATCAAAAATATATCTTTTTTTTTCTCTATAAGACTTTGAACATCAGATTTTCTTTGCCTTTCTGGCCTTAAGCACATGTTCAGCTGATTGGTTGCAAGAAATTCTTTTACAGCCTCTGGCTAGCTGCCACCTTCCAGCTTGCTTTTCCACATTCTTGAAATGATCAGTCTGTTCCCCCTGTTTTGGGGGAATGAGACCTTGTGGTTCCATCACCTTTTAACTGAGTTTCCAGGAGCACAGAGGTAAAAGTTTCCTTTTACCTGCCTACTGTTGCACATACACACGCCTAATACCTTTCTTAAATATGCTTTGTCATTTTTCACTAACTAAAAAATACCTTTCTTAAATATACTTTGTCATTTTTCACTAACTAAAAAGCAATACTATTTTGGAATTGCAGTTTCTTTTGTTTCTGCTACACTAAGCAATACTCATTATGTGTATGTGTACATGTATGTGTATGTTTATGTGTATGTGTCCTGTCATTTTTTTCCTTCATATATTAGCATTAGTTCAAGACAAAATAGGTTTGACTGAGTTTGTTATTTTCTGCATTCTTAATGACAAAATGACAGCATGCTGAATGTAGATCCTGTCTCATTACATATCAGTATGGAGGAGCCAGGAATTTCCATTTTTGGTCTTCCTGTTGGAAATTAATAAATCACTGATTTCTAATCTATTCCACTAGCTTTGGCAAAAATCTTTCCATAGAATAGGTGGACAATAAGAAATTATTATTAATATATTCTTATTACATATATAATAATATAATTCTTCTATTAATTATCCAGACCATCTTTGAGGACACAAAGTTTCAGGGTCATCGATTTGCCATACTTATCTGTTTTTTCTAACAAATTCTTTTGATTTATCTCGAGGTATTCAAAGAAGCTATCACACAGATAGCTTGTAAGCTATAGGAAGTTTTACTACAGTACAAGTATTTTCCTTTCTGCCTACACTTGAGCAATTTTTTCCATAAAAGATTCTGAATTCTGAAAACATAATCTGGTTATTTTGCTCCTGTTAGAAGGATCCTGTTAGAAGAAACTCTATAATGTTTTTTCAGCATATAAGTCATCAGTAGATCAAGACTGTGTCACAGACCTATGCTTTTATTACAACACTATTTATCACTATACATGTTTTGGCATTCTCTTCACAAAATAGGATTAAAGTTTATTTTCAAATTCAGTGAGAAAAGCTTTTAATAGGTTAGGCTAGCATACTCTCAATCATGGCCAGAAAGATAAACCATCATATCAATTAACATAGCATTATTATTCCTATGTATATTTACATCTAAAATATAGTATTAGATATTTTATCATGTGACAAAATTGGCATTGAGCTCTTCCTGCTCACCAGTCAGAATGTACTGTGAAAATGAGTTAAGTAACTTGCAACACTACTCTAAAAATGTGCAGTAGATGGAAAGCCACAGTTCCATGCAAAGTGAAGTACCCCAGATGTAATCTAAAGCCATAAAATGACAAGAGGGAGCTTACAGTTGAGAATGTAGATGAAAGATAACTATATATACAATTTATATTCATATAAACTCACTTACATAGTTATATATATGCTTCACTATATATAATGATGTCTGAATTCATCTTAGATAAAGACATTGGTTATGATACTGAAATAGCTTTGTGGATGAGTTTATAATGAAGTCAGTCACAGGATTATATGAATGAATGAAAGAAAAATCACCAATCACCAACCTAGGGTAATAAAACATTCTCTGTCAAAAAAAAATGTCACTTAGGCATATACTTCCAATATTCAGTACTATGCTTTCTCAAGACTGTCTATAATAAAACTGAAAGTTAGAAGTGAAATACAAAATTGTAAGAAAATTAAGAAGAACAGTGAAAACAGTGAATTAGAGACTGACTGCAATCCATTTCCAAGTCGGATTCCAAAAAAAAAATTCTATATCAAACGATATTTTCAATAAGGAAACATAAAACATTAAGATCTCCTCTGAAATACAAGATGGCAATTACCAGTTTTCAGAAAGACTAACTAAATATCTGGGATGATTGAAAGAATGAAAAACTATAGAAAAAAAAAAGAATTTGATAAATAGAAAAATAAAATAGTTTTGAGGATAATATTATTTTGATATATATAAGTAGAGCAAACAAGTTAAATGTTATGCAGGTTTAAGAGTTATTGAAATAAAAATTTTAGCTGGTAGAGAAAGCAGTGGTTGATGAACAGAACTAATTTTTTATGTGACTAAAAGATCACAGAATATTCAGAGTTGAAAGGGACCCACAAGGACCATTGAGTCCAATGTTTAGGTGAATGGCCCATACAAGGATAAAACCCAGAAGCTGGGTAATTTTAGCACCATGCTCTACCCACCTGAGCTGATCTCAGGGACAAAAAACCCTGCATCATGATCTCCCTGTCCAACTAGTCTTCAATAATAGTGCCTCTTTGCTTGATCCAAAAATAAAATAAATCTGAGATTGGATTTAATGAGCCAGGAGTTCCTCAGATGCAGGGTCTACAAAACCTCACCAGTTGTTCCCCTTGTCCATTCGCTGGGAATGTTTTTAATTGAAAGGCAGCAATTAATATCCTGCACAGTAGTTACATAACTACCACTACATGATATGACAGCCAGTTACAAAGAACATATATTGAATTTCATCCAGCAATTTTCAATTAAAATATCCCACATCCTGTTAAGAACCCCATGGTCTTTTTTGTGGCCTGGTGTCAGTCTTTGTTCCTATTCTGATCAAAGTCCTAAAATTTCCCAAAAGTTGCACATTGCCACGTTAGTGGAGCAATTAGCAACTCACCACTGTTTTCCTTGTTAATTTATGTTTGAATCCCTTTTAACCTCAGAGCTTTAGGTACCTTCAAAATAATTGTGGCCTAACAATTGCTGTGTCCATTACAGTTCTAGTTTTCTAATATTTGTTTAAGTAGAACTGTTTCACAATTCCAGAGCTATAGGGATTTACTTGTGCTTTCCCCCATTTTAGGTTCTTTAATTCAATCAATCATATGTTAGCTAAAGCTTAGGACTGTGAATAACAGGCAAAGATATTTTATGATTTTGATTCTATCTCACTTTTTGAGAGCCAAGACCCATTTGGTTTTTTTGATTGCTCATACAAAATACAAAATAAAATTAAGTTCAGGAAAGTGCAGCTGGAAAGAAAATGTTGTTTTATTTCCTGCTCAAGAAAAATTCTACCATTGCCTGGATGATGTACCTTTTTTCCATAAGCCTGAACAACTTTGAACAATATTGAGCATGAGCATTGAGCCCATCAAGATCATGACAAGGTGAAAATCAAACCTATTTTAAAGAGGGTTCAGGAGATTCAGCTTTTTGTGGAACCACATCCCTGATACTTTTGTGCTTCTTACTCAATCTGTTAAATGAATTTCAATGCAATGACTCAGACTTGTAAGATAATACCAATGTTTCATGCATTTTGAATTTCATAAGTTTAAGTATTGATTTAAAATAAGACTGTTCTGAAATATATTTAAATTTCTGTATTGCTTGTCAGAAATACATTAGGCCATCTACATCTATGGAAATATTCAGGTTTGGGAATCCATAAAACCCATAATCTTTCTGTGGCATCCTTCAGATCTATTTTAGGACACAAAAAAATCTTTGTTTGAGCCTGAGCATCTCTCTATATGATCACAGAAAAGAGTTGTTAATTGTATAAAAACAAAATTCCAATATTTTAGTAGATAATAATACTTTTTGAAACATTAGTCTTCTAGAAAGTCAGCATAGAGATGTTCATGCTAATTTCATCAGAAAATATAATTTTCTACGAGACTGTGTTGGTGACAAATTTCACAGAATTTGTGGAGATGAAGGACAAAAGTCAAATATGATGCCCAATTTTAATTGAGATAGGAGCTCCAGATACAAAAAAAAAAATCCCACCCTTTTTCTGGACTATTTCACTCTATATGTTTTAAGGATCATCATGGTATAATAAACTCTTCAACTTTGACACATCAGTGAAGGGAACACTTTTCTTAATAATTTCTCTACAAGATGTATTTCGCCTCTAAATCCTGCTGTGCAGGGGAGTTTATAGCACTAATGAAAAGTGTAATAATAGTCTAGAGCTATGATTACTACATGTAGGATTTTGTGACTAAGCAACACCTACCAGCTATGCAGTCTGGGTTTTTAATGTCTTTGAAGGACACAGACAGCTACCTGAATCACAAACATTTTTACATATCTCCCAAAATACTTTTAGATCCAGAAATTTTCTGTAATATACTTTGTGTTTAATAGTGATGAGAAGGGTTTTTTTCGAACTTCTGGCTTGTGTCAAAAGAAGTCCAGTGAACAAAAAGACGGCTAAGAAAGCAGATCATAACTTCAATACGTGGTGCCTGGTTGGGATTGGAAACAAAGAATGGTTCTTTTGAGAAATAAAGCTTGACAATTTTTTTAACCTATTAAAAACCTTTAAGAGACACTGAAAGGGCTCATTAAGTGGAAAAATACCAAACAAAAACTTGCTACTTTTTTTGCAAGGTTGCAGATTTTGGAAGACTTACTAAGCATTATTTTCATAACAGCAACATTCATAAGCACAGTCCTAATCTTTTCCAGCTCTGTGCATGACTCAGTATCTTATTCTGTGATTCTTCTGCTTTCCACACAGCTGTCTAGACAAGTAAATGATGTAGATACATGTCTCAAATCACCATACTGCTCCCAAAAGATGTAAAAAAATCCTGGACAATGTAAGTAGAACTGTCAAGGGATGTTAGATTGAATATTTTTCTGCAATGGTGGAATTAGGAAGACTAATTTTAAACTACAACAAGATCTACTATTTATACAAGACTTTGAGAAAGAAGAGAAGAGGCTAAAAAGAATGCAATGAGGAGATGCATCTCTTTTCCTTACCAAAAATAAGGTGTCTTATTATATGTGTTTAAAGTCTTTGAGATAAAAATACTAAATGAATAATCACTGACAAGCACAAGACAGGTATTAACTGAAACTTGAAGGTACACACTGAAAGTAGCAATAAGGTATAGGGTTTTCTTTGGTTTTTTTCTTTGTTTGGATTGGGTACTGCAGTGAGCTACCTTTATTTTTTTTGGATATGTTCTAATTAAATGCAAGTTAGTATGATCACTATTGATTATAGTTTCATGACTAACACGCAGCAATTAACTTCAAGTAGCTATTAATTTATTGTAATCCTTCACCATAGGACTGAGATTCCTATAACAATTGAAGAAAAATATAGCCAAGAGCAGCAGATAAAAAATCAGTCCTTCAAAGGGGCTGAAAGAAAAGATGCTTTTATATTTAGAAGATTTTTGGGAAGGATGATCTGAAAAGGATGACAGTGTTATGGTGTAATGAATGTTGTCTCCACTGAAGGGAGTTATTGAGATAACAACAACAACTTTACAATTCAGGACCGAAATTATCTATTTTTGTCTTACATGAAGAATAGTGTAGCCCTTTGCTAGTTCTTGGTTCAGAGCCATATAATAGGCCAGAAAAAATAGAGCCAGAGAAAATCTATTTTCGCAATCAGTGGGAAAGGCACGATCAGATCTCGACACGCTGAAATTGTTTCTGATAGAGGGAAGATCTTCTGATTGCTGGCGAAACTTGAGTCAGGCACTCCCAATTCCTCCTGGCATGCACACGGGGCATATGCAAAACAAACATTGGTTGTATGATTTGCACTTTTGTTGCATCAACAAAAGCGATTGTTTCCCATCCACACGCGTGTGCGCACTGAGAGCGGAGGTGGGGAGACCCCATTTGTGTGAGCCAGCTGAGACTGGCTCGTTTGGCAATCCATAAGGATTGGGGGGGAATTTCCTGAGCAATGGAACAGAGGTCTGGTCAAACTACTCCTCCAGGAGGCATTGAAATCTGAAGTCCAAATTTGTACAATTAAATACAGCCGCATATTTGAGGAAGAAGTCCCAGCTTGTAAGGAATAGAATTCCTCTACAGTAGAATTTGTCAATGGACATCAGGAGTGTCACCCAATGACAAAAACCCACCAATGGGTAGGAATTTACCAGCTGGAGCAATTCCCTTGCCAAACAAGCTCAGCTGCAGCATCAGAGTCATATGAGGCCATCAGAGCCGCTCTGGATAAGCATCTGTGCAAGACTATTTTAAAATAAGATAGAGCTAACAACTGTTAGAGAAAATAACCTAAATAGGATTTCTCACCTGATTAGGAGATAGCCATTTCTGCAATATTATGAAGATAGATCTGTCTTCCTCTAAGCTTCAAAATTTCAGTACTCAGTCTTATAAGAGGGTCTTTCAGGCATTGTACAAACCTTAAGAGAAATCTCTTCTCAGTTTCAACTTCAAGAAGCAGAATATATTGAAACTGAGCTGAGCCAAGATGTTAAGGCTGGCACTGTAACTTTTTGTAACTGCTTCTGGTCTCTCCCACTTTATTATTTTTTTCTGTATCACGAAAATTATTTGTTTCAAAAAGTCATTCCTGAGAAAATTTAAAGCAGCAAAAACATAATGAAACCTCTACAACAGATGTCAGCATGAGTATAATGTATAATTAAACTGTTGAATTCACAGTCCCAAAACATTACTAGGATACGTTCTTGAAATGGACTATGTATTTGTTAATAGAAAAATCAACTTTTACAGATATTTACAGGAATGAAACTACAGTGCTTGTCAGTAAATAATTCAGTATTACAGGATCTTTCATAAACTTTCCAATTTTGTGCTAATTTTATACAAAAAGAAATTAAATACTTCATAAAAAGGTAAGCTGGTTTCATGATCAAAGTTATAGTCTTCATAAAAAGAATGATATAAATCTAGGCTATACTGTTACTGATAAATGGCATATCCTAGACTGACAACTTCACCATTTGTGATTTTCTCACATACAGCTCCCCAGTCTATGGCCTGCATGTCATCCTGCTGCTGTCACTTAGGAATTCCAAGTAGGAAGCACCTCACTGTCAATATTAATTGTATATTGTATGTATTGTACATTGTATGTATGTAATTGTATATATAAGTGGCAAGTTTTTTAAGAATCTGAAGTGGGATTTCTTTTATCAAAAAATAAAACTTATTTTCGGTATATTTATTCGCCCTGTGAAATGAACTGAATGTATTCCAACTGGAAATACCACTGTTAGATTTCCTACTTTAATTCCTATGTTCCCTTATCTCTTTAAGAACCTCCCAAATCCCATTGACAGCCCTGTCTGTCCATGTCTGAGACTGCCACTGACCAGTCTGTGAGGGTTGTAGGTTTTTATATTGAATAAAGTTTACAAACACAGGCTTTCCAATCCATTGTTCTACTGAATGAAGTTTACCAGATAGATGAAATCGAAGGACACTTGTAAAATCCTTCGCAGGAAGCCAGGCTCCAATGACTGTTTTGTGATAAAAAGTGATGGGATTTGATTATTTTCAAACACAGAAGTAAACCAATATAACACATCTAATATAATTCATGCAGTACACTTCATTATCTATGCTTTGATTTAAACATAACCCTGATGCAAAAGGAGGACAAAGGAGCAAAAAATTTACTTTAGGATCAGTCTGACCACAGGCATATTGCAAAAATAAAGATTCAGAACTTGACCTTGGGGGACATTTGGAACATTAATGCAATGTGAATCAGACCTTTTTTTTTAACAGAAGTGAAGTATGTTTTATCTATATTTATTTATTATACGCAATTTATATTATTTTCCTCATTTAAAAGAAAAATCTTTTTCTCAAAGTATCTTAGTGACCAAAAATTCATATCAAGAGCCTCAAACACATGGAATTTGTGTGTAGCAAGAGCCTCCAGACACCATTTCCAAACCTCCCCTTGATAACAAAATCCTGAATACACTCAGAAGTTCTGTGCTACACCTATTTAATAATGGTATGTCAGTAAAAACCACAAATGAAATGCAGGCCCAGAAAAGTTTTGCTTCAGGAAATTTCTTCCAGTTCTAATTCAGCACTAAAATAATTACTTGCTGTCTTAATAATCAAGATATAATCCTTATTGAGCAGAGTAATTGTAAATAAAACATATCTTTTACTAATTATTATTTATTTTATAAACTACAAAGGATTGTATCAAAGTACTAAGGTACCAAAGTATTGTAGATTTCTCTTCTTAAACGAAGGAGGGAGTTTTTCCTGCAAACATAGAAAACCAACCATAGCTTCTCAAAGTCTCTGAGCTGGGTCTTAGAAGCCTTCATCCTCTTCCTGCAAGGTCATCACTGAACAGTCCTGAATTTCTGCTTCTCTGAATCTGTTATATATTAAATATATATTAATAAAATATATTAACCTCTCTTCTCAAAATATGGCCTTTCAAAGCTCCCAGACCACACAGTTTCAATACCCCAGGAGGTTTTTGTGTTGCTGTTTTAGTGGTTCTGTGCTATGTTTGGAAGGGTTGTTTGTTGTTGGGATTTTGAAGTGTTTTTTTGTTGTTATGGGTTTGTTTGTGTTGTTTGTTTGTTTGTAGTTAATGAGCCCCCTTGTTTTCTCACATTTATCTAAAAGAAGATTTCATTTGAATCTGCTTTTGATACAGCTTAGAGTATTTTTAGTATGATATCACCATGGACAAAAGGGGCTAACAGAGACCAAATGCATTACTTTTTGCTTCACCCACCATGTAAACAAATAACAGATTACAGCCTCCTTATTACTCCAGTGTTGTAGGCTATGTCCTGAACTGTTTCCTTGGCTCTCTTCAGCTAGCAACCACTCGAGCACTGAGCTCATAGGCACTGAAAGCCTCATCCTTGCAGTTTACCCTTGCACCTTCCCCACTACAGCTCCATTCATATGTCAGATCAAATACTTGCTTTTTAGTAACAGCATGTGTGCTTTTTACTCAGTATTATTTACTTTTACTGCTGACCTTGCACATGCCCAAAGGTTTTCAATCTTACATTTAGTAGCTGATTGTTTTCACCTAGATCTTTCCATGTAAAACAGTTTAAAAAAAATGTTTTAGACATTGTCAGAGGAAGCTTACTCTCTAAACACAAGTATTTTCCAGAAGAAGTCTGGAAATTGCTGTTTTTCTTACAATTTCTAAAATTAAATCCATCACTTAATAAGTAAGTATAAATTACTTGATCTGTTGACAAAAAAAAAAAAAAAAAAAAAGAAAAGAAATTATTGAGGGACCCTTGATATATACGGCTTGTCCAACCAGATTGAACCAGCAAAATGCTAATCTGAGTCCCAGTTTCTTAACAGGGACGTGGTCTTGGTTACTATGGGTATCCACTCCTTGGTCAGAGCAAGTATCTAGTGACAGTGACATCCACCTTGTCTATACATTAAGTCACTTTCAGCAGTAATAACAGTGTCAGCCGTTACAGAATTTTTTATTGCCCACACAGTTATTCTCTACCTGCCCTGTCACAAAAGCACAGGATGAAACATCCCTTGGGTCTGTTCTGGCTTAGAGACTGACTTTAGGACTAAATTGTGTTGATGAACTAGATTTTAACCATAATTGCAGCCCTCAAACTCAAAACTACCTTATGAGATTTCAGGGATGTCAGCATTCACAGCAGCAGCAACATAGAAACCAAATCACTCCTCCCCTCCCCCAGGTGCAATCTGGCTATGGCACTCTCAATTCTATTATCACTTCTGTTCTTGCCAAAAAAATGCCAAAAAATCTTTTTAAAAAATCACAGACATTAATTCTCAGATAATTCCAGATGGAGTTTTGGCTCAACATCTGAAATATTTATTAACTGACCAAAAATATTCTCCTTTGAGACAATAATTTTTATTTTTCAATTATAAAATCAGGTATTGAAGAAGTTTGGTTTTAATGCTATGTGCTGTCACAGGTTAATGGAGCAGACAATGTTTGAAATCAATCAACCTTGATGTGAAAATATATTCATTAGTACAATTAAAGAAAGCACAACATCTTTAATTCAGAAGCCAATTTAAGATTAAATTGGCATAATAGTTAGATAAAATATTTTAGGCCTTAAAGGAAACTGTTTAGTGGTAGGGATAGTGAAGAATTAATTTTTATAGCAATGGAACATTCCATGTAGTTTCTGGGAAAAAGTAAAAATGATCCAATCAGTTTTGACAGGGTGCTTGCTACACATGTTCAAACTCCACTTTATTAATCCTGATCTTTAGGTTGAACCAATATCAGCCACCCTGGGAACTGGAGAAGACAATTCTGTTGAATTTTTCCTCAGAAAACAGAGTGCCTGCTGAAAACTCCAGAGATACCCTATCCTATTATCAAACAAGTTCAGCCGTGCTTGCAATGAATGAAATTAAAGTAAGCAAAGGCACAGAAAGTATCAAGGCCAAATGGAGAAAGAAGGCAGTTCCTCCAGGATCCCAGAGAACCCACAACCACATTAGCTGGGTTTATGTTTTCAGTGCAGAAAGGGCATAATTGGCTTTGCAGTTCTCGTATGGAAAGATGGTGTGTAGGGAAAGGAATAGTTCAGAAGAATTGTTCAAAACCTGCTAGAAAGGATGCTCACATGGCCCTGCCAGGTCGCTTTGATCCACAATCACATCACTCTCATTTCTCAGGAAGCAGGAATTGTTGCTCAGAAAACGCAACAAGAAAGGAGGCTTCTTACTGGTTACAAACCACTAAACCATAAATAATTATCAGCTATAAGACTCTAACAAACCCTTTTGCAAAAGCAGCTTCCTATCTACTTCACAGGTGACAACTGATCTGAAGAGGAAATCCAGGCAAAATCTATCAACTCACATATTAATGTCTGTGACCTCGTAGCACATTCCTAATAATCCTTCCAAAAACCGATTCCGCTTGTCCCTGATTAACCACATTTCTCACAAATGGAGATAAAAAAGGGGAATGCTTGCCTTTCTGTTGACTTAGAAGAAATCCCAGGAAGTCAGAATAGATTTCTTTTAGGATGTGAAAACACTGATAAGATGCATAATTTATTCAAGAAACACTTTTAAAGAATATTAAACCAGAAAGCTACACTTTAATCTTTTAAAAGACAATAAATAGTTCAATTGAGTAAAAGGGGAAAATAAACCCCTTTTTTAATTACTCAGAAAAGACATGAAAAACATGGTTAGAAAAGAAAACATCCTTAATTGAAACCTTTTTTCCAAATTAACTCCAGTGGTGGATTTTTTAAAGAATAAGCACTACTTGAACATCTCTTAAATAGATGCCAGGAAAACCATTTTGAGAAAAAATTTAAATTCTGCAAGTGATCCCGTAATGACATTAGATTATCCTTCCATTAATGCTTAATAATCTGTAAAACAGTGGATAATTTACACCAGTGAAACTTCAACTTGCCATAATTTCATTTGTAGTCCTTAGTGGGCCAATTACACAAATTCTTTCTTACCTTTTTTTTAATTGACTGTCTTTAATGCATATTGATCTGATAGTATACAGACTATAAATCTGTCTCTCTTCTATGGAGAGAGAATGAAATAAAGTTTATAATTGACAAGACAACTTGAGTAGTTTAACCCAATCAATCTATCTAATCAAATGTCACTCACACTGGCACTGTTGAAGTATCTCCTGCATTTAACTCATGAGCAGTATTAATATTCACCCCAAAATCTCTGAGGATAAAATGTAGGACTCAGGTTCAAACTAAAAATCCGAAGGACATGCATACATTTATGTTGTTACCTAAATGCAAATGTATAATCAAAGAAAAAATATTACCCTGTTTCTTAGGCACCTATGAGGGAAAACCTTTTAGATAATAAAAATTAAATTAAAATGAACAAGTAATGTACAAGTTTGTGCATAACATAGAACAATGGGATTAATACAATTAATGCTTCTTTCTGGATCCAAGTGGATTAAGACTAAAGATAATTATTCTCTAATGAATAGTTGACAACTTACAGGAATACACTGTATTTTCTTTAGATTTCATCCTATTCCTCTACCTACAATAGGCTGCAACTTATTGTCAATGTCAGACTTGCGATCAAGGAATGAATGGGGGGAAAGTCAATTGCATTTTATCAAAATATTAAGTTTGGAATTAAAAATTGTGAAAATACATGTGCTACTTAATATGTTTGTCCTGTTATTCTTAAAACATTTCTTAGAAACCGACACTTTTTATACTCATTTAGAAAAACCTATTTGAAAGGTTCTCTACATTTTCTTTACGTCTCTGCTAGGATGGATCACAAGTAGAAAGAATGCATTCAGCAAGTATTTGAGTCAGTTGTGAACTAACTTACTCACAAAAAATTCTTGACATTATTCAAGTAGTGTTAAGTCTGAGTAATGACAGAGACCGGAAAGGACGTTGTTTTTAGCTGTCATGATCCATTAATACAGCATGAATCTTTCCAAGATGTTTAAGATTATGAATATCTCCTCTACAGCAGCTGCACTGGGCTTGGTTTGAGCCATTAGATATTTCCTGGATATGTGTTAACACAGCCAAAAGCCATTTCAGTCTCTGTCCAAAAATTCTAAGAAGTAATCTGAAAATATTTGAGCTGTTTCAATAAAAGAGGGCCTTAGCTTAGCTTTCAGAGAAAGTCAACAGCCTCAAAGCAAAAGTTAGCTAAAATACCTTAAAAGGAAGGTCCATATATCAAAACAATCAATAATTTAGGATTCTTTAACCTCATTTGAAACTACATTTTCTCCAGCATGTTCAGAGTTTCAGGAGAAATTCCTAAGACTCAAGTGTTTTTGTTAGTAGCTTTTGTCTCAAGGCATCTCTGAACTTGTGGTCTCATCTTACTGTTCATGCATTCCTCTTAGTGCCTTAATCTTCCCAACCTCTTTCACTATAGATAAAAAGTAGCTTTTTAAAAAGCATTGTACCTCAATAAACATGAGCCATGATCTCCAGGAGCCTCAACAGGTATTACTTTATTTATAGGGGTCATGTCACCCCATCAGAGAAGACAGGCCAAATCAAAGGACCAAGCTCTGTCTTCAAATTTGTAATCTGTCACTGAAATCAGCTTCAAGCATTTTGTTAAGAGGAATTCAAAGCATTGCACACCTTGTAATAATTACAGAATGACTCTACCAAATCAAGAAATAGCAAAATCTCAAAATAAACAACCAAACCACCATAAAGAATAATATCAGCTCAGCTGCAGATATTTTCCTGCCCCATCCGGTGCTAGAGGAAGCAGGCTTCCTTTTCATGCTGAGTATATAGAGTTTTGACTCATATTACCAGGAAGGCTGAAAGGAGAGGCCTCCCCCAAACTTCTGAACTCATCTGGTATCTACTCACACAAAGACATCAATGTTCTGAGAGAAATTAGCCACTGGAATGTTTTTGTTTTCAAAACTGTGTTCTGAAAAGGCAGCGTTTGCCGCACATCTGGAAAAAGTGCTCGTAGGTTAAGGATGAAAATGGGAAAGTCTTGAGAAAATAAAACATGAAAAGGGGCAGACTGGGTGGGAAAGCTGCTGCAGACTAAGTGAGAGGATGAAAGGGAGCTATCCTATCAGGAGGATGTCTTGCAGAGAAGCTTACAAAGACAGCTTTCTCTTCTGGGGCTTAGAGATGCTTCACTTGACACACTTCACTCCCCAGCAGAGTGGGAGGACAGCTAACTTGAGATTTTATAGGAAAGTGAAATCTTTGAGATATAAATACATAGAAAGGATCACAGAAATTTTGCACAGTGTTGGTTGGGTGTTTTGAGTTGTTGTTTTTTTTAAGACATCTATTTTGCTAGAGAAATGCCTTACTACATTCTGATTGTAGGGCATAATGGGTGGGAGAAAGATACAGAGACCTTAAATGCCATTTTCTTCTGGCCTGCTTTTTTGTCTGTGGTCTTCCTAGCTGTATTTAGCAGTAAAGTATAAACAAATAGGTATAAACAGATAATATGTGCGGTGTTATGTAGTACATAATATTCCCATAATCAGCAATGCACTGCCTGCTGCAGCCTTTTCTCCTATCACCAGACCTCAAGCCTGTACTTGAAGTTCAGCTGATAGTTATGAATACCTCTACAGCTCTTGCAGCCCTTTCAAACAATCAAATGCACTTTACTAAGGGTGAAGTTGAAGCTCTTTTCTAGTAAGCAAAATATTGCCATTGCAAGAAGAATCATCTGACTTAGATTTCCAATATGGTCTTCACAATTGATTGCATATGATCTGACCACTCCCATCTGCAAAGACCTACACAGATCTTTCTGTTATTTCTGTACTAACAAAAAAAAAAAAAAAAAGACCAGGCAGCCATCAGCATTTGTATAAATATGATCTGTAATGAAGTGGAAGGGAAGAAACATGCTAATACTATATAAATACAAAAACAATAAGATGTCTGTTAAGGCATTAATTATAACCAGTAAGCTCAAAGATATTTACCAGCTTGCAGATATTACTGTGATGCAGGAAAAAAAAAATCATCCATGAACAGGACTGAAATCAAAGAAAAGGTCAGAAAACAATCTCCTTCCATTACAATTATGCAGACAAGTTATCAATATATGAAAAGGATTCCAAGTGCAATGTTAAGTCTCAAGAACACTTAAATCCATTCTGTGAAATTCTAAATTTTACAATCAGGAAAATACTTTAAAGCAATGTATCAATCTAATGTGCACAGAGAGAGAAAAAATCCAATGAAAGTGAAATCACAGTCTATTGAAAACTCTAATAAAGATTAGCAGTTGACCTACAAGTCAAAGATTCTTGACAACAGATTTTAAGGCCAGAGGTGAGTATTAGACTGTCTGCATGCTGTAATCTAAGGATTTTAACTACTTATCATTTGCAGAGAGCCTATGTCAATTATGTGGTTTCAGTAAAACATGCACCTGACTTGAAAGCAGCAAGATACAATCTACCTCTTTTCTAAATAATTCATTCTCTTGGTATGTTGGAAAATGCTGATCAGGATATCCATAGACTGACAAGATCTGGGATTTCAGTCTACCATTTCAGAGTGTCAATCAGACTATCTCTCCATAATGATCAATAAATATAAAGTTCATCTCTATCCCACACCCAAAGCGCCATTTCAAAGGAAAAGATTGAATAAAACATGGAAAAGTATCAAGCCTTCAGCCTGGAAATGAAAAGGCAGAGGGGCAGAATCAAACAAAAGCTTTCTCTCTGTTTTTCTTATTGACTAGATAAGGTCAATAAGACCTTAATAATAACAATCTATTTTTTCTCCCAAATAATCTATTTTTTCTCCCCTGTGCCTACCCAAATTAGAGTCTTGACTGTTGAGAAGCCTGGTCCTGCTGTTTATCTCTCCAGGACATTGCACAAGAAATTTGTTTGGTTAATGTGTCAAAACTCAAGTCATTTGCCATACAAAGAAAAGACACAGCTGTAATGACTTTTATCAGTCTTAGAGTTTTCGCTTTCAGCATTTCAGTTCAATTTTTACCTTTGCAGAGCACAGAAAAGTGTCTGTTGGCATGGATGCCATCCTGCCTGGCAGTCCCTTTTAATCTTGTCATTTATAAATACATACATGGTATGTATGTATTTATATGTTGGGAATTTAGCTGACTAGAGACTGGAAAAGTACAAGGCCGCGGCTAATTTCAAGTCTTGCACCTGCAAGATAGCAGGGCCTAGCTGGGTATGACAACAAGTGGACAGAGAGACGTGGGAAATAGAGAATGTAGTGTTTTGCGGAGAAAAGAAGAAACCTCACAACTTCATAAAAGTTGTAAAGCCCGGTGTGCTTTATTACGACGCGCGCCGGACGCAAGCCTCCCCAAAAGGCAAGCGTACCCCCGAAGACTTCAGATCTCCTTTTATTCCCCTTCCAAATGCATATGCATACAGTTTCACAATAGGTTCATACATATTCATTTCGCGTGACATTTATCCCCAGTTCTTCTTTATCAAAGGAATTCCTAGGTTGGGGGCAGACCGACCTTGTGGTCATTTCTGTTTTCTTTCTGTATCGTCTGGCTGTCTCTGGCATTTGCTTTCTCCTTCAGTTTTGGTCTCACAGACTTTTCACCTTTCCTAGACACTTCACCCAATTCAGAGAGAATTCTTACCCTGTCTCAGTAGGCCCAAAGGAATGAGGAAGAGTTGATGGTGTAGTTTAACCAATAGATCGCTTGGCTTGCAGAATATTCATCAGCTTATTACTTGCTGTGTAAGTGTCTGATGCTCTCTTCAATAAACAGAACTTGCTGTTAACTCATATTGAGTGTCCAAGTCTCCCCTCACCGAGAAATGGCTCATCCCTGACAAAAGTCTCATTCTGCAACATTTATACACCTGATAAGCCTCTGTTAGTGACTGTGACCTTGGTAACAAACCATGACAGATATCGCCAAATAATTTCATTATATGCACATTTTTAGTTTATCAATTCAAGTATATGTTCTTCTATATACTTCTGAAAACTTAGAAAAGAACATACCAGAAGTTTAAATTTTTTGGAAACTGGTCAACACTTACATGTTCTCTTTACATTTCACACAGCATTTTCTACCACTTATGTGCTTACCTAACAGTTTTTAATCAAAAATTTCTCATACAATGCAGTGCCATTGTTCAAAATAAGGGTTAATATCAGTTTATTTAATCTTGTTTTGGAAAAAAAAAAGAACATTTTTAAAAGAGGAGAGAAAAAAATATAAGCACAGATGAATGAAGGAGAGGGTGATGCACAATGTACATGGGGAGGTGAGGGATGAATGAGAATCAAAGTAGATATAATAATACTAATCTTGTATTCAGCCATATGTGCACACTAAAAATCAAGGAGCTGTGAAAAATGCTTGAACTGCATTGCATATATGTCACATGTATGTATTAATGTTAAGGCTTCTTCAAACATAAATCTTTCACTTTACCTGAGAAGGGGAATTTAACTGAGCCAGATTACAGAGAGAAATTCTGTTTTGACTTGTTTCCTCCTGATAATTGTAGATGCTTCACAGACTTAGTTCAAACCCAGATGGCGGATGAGGACCGTGTACAAAAAATTTTTCCTTGTAAACGTTGCTAGCAGAGATTGAACATCAGCTGACAATCCAGAGAAAAAAAACATTTCCTTCGGTCTAATTCCCCACACTTGTTCACTGTGAACTATGAAAACTTGAGATATTCCTTCTTTCACATGCAGAATTGCTTTTGCAAAATGAAAACTAGCATCTGTTAGTGGTTTTTAACCTGCACTAATAAGTAAACCTCAAATATTTTCCTCATCTGTGTCAGACTAATAAAGCATATTTAACTTCAACCAAGTGCATCAAGTGGATAAATTAATCTCTTTTTCAAGCTACCACAGAAAAATGCAAAGGACTTAAATCCATCCCTAGCTTTATCTGCTCTAAGATGCAATGTGTTCTAGTGATTGACACAAATGCTCATTCAGTAGTAATAGAGATTTAGACCCAACATGACTGACACAAACAAGGTTAGCCTGTTCTGAGACATACATAATCTCTCCACCCCCTTTTCACTGCTGTGAAGGCAGAAATTGGATTAAAGTCAATCCATCCTGCACCTCCAGCAAAAAAAATTTGTCCCCTGGCTGTCATAAATGGAACATAACTCTTAATCATCTGTTTCTTGCCTCTGTTATAGGAACTGGTTAAGAGCACAGCCCAATTACTCCATGCTTTAATTGCCTCCAAAAGATACAAACCATTCTAGAGAGCAACAGAAAAACTGGAATTATTGAAACTTTTCCATGTGGTAGGCCAGGGCCTTAACATATATGGGGTTGAATTGTGTTGTTTAGTTAGCTGTGAAACATTTTAAGTAAAAGTCCGAAAATGACAAAACATTTTATATTTAGTCTGTACAAGCGCAGGTTCAATGGCATGTATGGGGAAAATATTTCTTAATTTCTCTCTATAACAACTGCATGCACAGCAGCTTTTCTTCTACTTGAATTTTTTGACAATTAATTTCCAGTGAGAATAGTTTGACTGGTGATAACATCAATGGGAATGGCATTGTTATCAAGGGTTCAGGAACTTCCAGTCTCATTTTATGTCTGACTGGGTATGAGCAGTCTCAGGTTACAGTTTAACTGTAGTAATGGACTGTATAGCTTCAGTTTTTTAAGCCTGAGTTCAGGCCATCACTAATTTTTTCAGCACCATCATTGTTAAAGGGGATTCTTGGAAGAATATATAGAATGTGAGATGGTTCTCCACACTGTAAAGGTGATAAATATTATCATAGGTGCTAAGATTTAAAAGACATTTCAGGTGTGTTTTGATTTTGATGTGTCTTCCTCTTCTAACATTCCATTTATAGCCCAGATCAAATTAGAAATACTGGCCATAACCTATATTTGAAATCAAAGAAACAAATACAATGATTATGCCTTTTAAAGGAGGGATCTTGGCATAGTACTGTGTTCTCCTCTTCATGAAAAATAGCTGAAAGATGCCAGATCCCCAGCAATGCATCTGTAAGAGAGAATGGTTGCCAGGGAGAGAAGGTAAAGGTGCCCACCACCCTCCATGAGGTGGCATGCACCTCTGCCGCCTCTTTAGAACTAGTTTCTTGTTTGGAAGAAAGCTGAACCAAAAAAAAAGCAAAAATTATATTTGCCATCTTTACTTTGAGGATTTTGACATACCCAAAGAAAAAACTCACTCCTGTTGTAGCCATTCTTTGAATAACAAGAAAATTTCTGCCACTTTCTCACTTCCACGGTTAAAGCCAGTTACACTCTGGCATTAAAGAGTCACAGAATCACTGAATATTCTGAGCTGGAAAGGGACTCACAAGGATTGGTGAAGCCCAACTTCTGCATGGGACAGTCCAAACAATCACACCATGTAACTGAGAACATTGTCCAAATGCTATTTAAGATTTGTCAGTCTTGGTGCTGTGACCACTTCCCTGGGGAACCTGCTCCAGTGCCCAGCCACCATCTGGATGAAGATATCTTTTGGGTATCTCCTGGGTGAAGATATCTTTTCCTGATATCCAAATTTAACCTCCCTGACACAAGTTCAGCCCATTTCCTCACATCCTGTCACTGGTCACCAAAGAGAGGAGATCAGTGTCTGTCTCTCCTCTTCCCCTCACCAGGGAGCTGTAACTGCAGTGAGGTCTCCTCTTCTCCAGGCTGAACTGAACGAGTGACCTCAGCTGCTCCTCATGAGGCTTCTCCAAAGCCTCATTCTCATCTGAATGCTCTCTAACATTTCCATGTCTTTCTTATATTGTGGTGCCCAAAACTGCCCACAGGACTCAAGGTGAGGCTGCCCCAGTGCAGAGCAGAGCAAGACAATCCCCTCCCTTGCGTGGCTGGCGATGCTGTGTCTGGTGCCCCCCAAGGAAACTCTTGGCCCTCCTGGCTGCCAGGGCACTGCAGACTCATCTTGAACTCTCCATTGACCAGGTACCCAGGTCCCTTTCCGCAGGGCTGCTCTCCAGCCTCTCTCTCCCAGCCTGCCATACATCCAGGGTGCCCATTTCAGGTGCAGAATCTGTCACTTGTCTTTGTTAAGCTTCATACAGTTGGCAATTGCCCAGACCTCTGTGTTGGGGAATTTTCTT
>JAHXMQ010012340.1:1350199-1362062 GCA_020466415.1 Ammodramus savannarum pratensis | reverse complement strand
TGCACTAGCAGCTCATACCTGGCCCAGCTGCTCCATCAGATCCAGCCAGGAGACATCCTCTTTAAAGGGGTTATCTGTGTGGGAAAGTGCTCCAGCAGCGTGTCCTAGCAATGCCAGGGGGATTTGGTGATGCTCATGGACAGTCTTCAGTCTTCACACAGGTTGCAGAGGATCAAAACATAGTCAGACTGGAGTCAGGGGGTCATCAGCTGCAGACCTGTAGGTTCAGAGTACAAATATTTATTTCACTTAAGATGTCCTGTGTGTTTTTCCGGCAGAGAAAAGGATGACCTTTACAATGTCACTGGAAACTACTGCCAAAAAAAAAAACTATATCAATATCATACTGACAGAACATGAGAATTAATATGCAGTTTTGAAAAAGAAATGTAGGTTATAGATATGTACATGCATATATATACAGTTTTTCTATGGGTTACATATATAGGTGACTATGTCTAGTCACAGAGGACTCCCTCAGACCATTCAAAGCATATATAATTAATATTAATTAAAAATTAATTTTTAGGTGAACTGCAAATCAAATTAAACAATAAGAAAAAGGGTGTACTTTTCCTGCAGTGTGTTGGAAATTTCTATAGTGGGTAAAAAAGCTGAGGTGTTCCCAAGGGGTATTGCTCCCAAGATCAACAGAAAGAGTCTGTCCCAAACTCACCTGTGCTTGTGAAATACAACTTCACAGCTGAGGAACTGCATTTTGAATTATTGGACTGGTTTCCAGACTCAATCCTTCTCTTTTTCACTGGCAAGTTAATTTCACAGACACTCTTCTCATTATTAGGTAATACTCATGTGAGTAATGATTTCAATACCCCAAAGTGATGTCATTTAGCTGTAATTGAAGATGATACAACCCCAGCAGCATGTCTCTGATTATACTAATGTATAAATGCTCTCAGCAGGAGTTTCTTCACATATTTAAAGGAAACAAACTATGTAGGTAAAATTAATTTAAGTTACTAGAATTGTGTCTTTATTAGGATTGAAGCAGTATTTGTGTTTGTCACAGGCACAGCATACATAGGTATACTTTGTAGAAACTATCTGCAGACAAGACATTGTGTGTGCATATCATTTTATGAATTATGGTTTTGGTAGGTGAGGGAGTTTTAGTGAGCCTGTTTCATGCCCTAAATGCTAGCTGAAACCATGTCAGGTGCCTCTAAATGAAGGAGTATGAGTTAGCCATAGCTTATAATTTCATTTGTGATCTAGGAAGTTTTTCCTAGGTGGTGCTTCTTGTGTCACTAAGACATTTGCATCCAACTAAATGTACCCTATTTAAGAGTCTTGTTAGGCTGGTTTCACAGGCCATCTCATTGGCTCATCCAAGTTTAACCTTATTCTTATCTTTAACCACTTAGCTTTGGAGTTAGTCACAAATGCTCCAAGACTACACATTATTTCCTGAGCCATATCGGTTGATAACTTGCTCTTAAGTTTCATCATTTGTTATGTAAAAAAAAAAACCAACAACCAAACAAAAAAACAGCATCAACAACAAAAAACCCAAGTAATTTTGATGCCTGAAGTGGTGTTACCTTACATCTGATGATTGTAGGACTCCAATTAAATATATTATTGTTCTATATGCATATTGCATCATGTTGTACAGATCCATTACTGTAAGCCCCCACATCATTAATTGGAGAAGAGAAAATGGAGGCAGAATTTAATTTAAACTTTTTCAATACTTCATCATTTTGTGCTTTGAACTGTCCATTGAAAATTTATTTCCAAACCAAAATAAGTAAACTAAGCAAATAAAATATGTTGTTATTCGGCCTGATAAATTTCTCCTCCTTTAAAACAGATTTAATTGTCTAAGAACAAATTTCCTCACGTTGAAGGTGAGTATACAGTTAAGGACTGTTAAAATTTAACAGAACATGATCACATACAGACAGACATTCTCATTTGTATTGCTGAATCCTGTGTATCAAATCGGTATATGCCTAACAGTGATTTTTGAAATAGCTCATTCTGGCCCTGTGCCATGCTGCTTACTGAAGAGCTGCTTCTTGAACAGTTCAACAGTAAATTGTAAAATGCATTTTGCCAGTGGAAGTCTTTTTTCTTGTTTTTATTTGAGAAATTACTTTCACTGTTCAGCAAAACTAATTTCAAAATCTTATTATTTATCAGTGGTGCAGCAGAATTACAATCTTTACTCACGGAGAGAAGTGCCTACCACTATAGCTTTGAAAATACTTAGGAAAGAAAGAAGCATAATTTCTTTAAGAATGTGCACTTTGAATGCTACAGAGTCAAGTCCTTTATAATTGCCCAGAAATGCCTGAGCATCCGTAGCAAAGCATCTGACAGTAATGTTACCCTAGTTCTTTTAGCCATGTTGAGCCCCATAAAATCTCCTTTCTAATTTTTTTTTTATTCATGTGGTATTATGTATTTAAAATGATAAAAATGTAAATACATGCATGTGGGGAGACACACAGACAAAAAGTAGAAAAGAAAAACAACAAAAAAGATTTTAAAGATAATTAGAGTAACAACAGATCATTTAACAAAATATATTTCCTTCTAGAGCTTAGTTAGCATCTTCCATTTTTGTTATTTAACTAGGTAGTGGGGCAAAGAGTGATACTGAAGAATTTTGAAATGGAAACTGTTACATGAGTTTTTCTATTTTTTTGGTTTTCTACTGTAGTGCTTTCCCTCTACAGTTAATACAGACCAGTTTTCACAAGTACTACTCCATTCAATATACAGTCTTAAGAAAAATGTTGAAATTTGGTTCAATTTTAAATTCTGGATACGGGGTTCTGTATCCCTTCTTGTGTGATGACCTAGAACCTTAGTTTTTAGTTATGTATAAATCCAGTAAAATGCTGTCATTGAAAACTAAGTAAAGACCAAATAAACAACCAAAACCCACTAAAACAAACCCAAAAGCAAAACCAAAGGACACCCAAGCCTACAATTCAGGAGCTGTGGAAATCTCAGTACTAACAAGATGGTTGTTTTCTGTTCCACACTGGATAATCTTATCAGTATCTATTTAACTTTATATTTTGTACCACATACAGGTTTGTCTATTATCACAGAATTCAAACACTCAGCTCTATTCTCAGATCAGCACAGTGGATCTTTATAAATCTGGAATAAATGAGATGTTAGAGTTGCTGCCAGCAGCTCTGGCAACAGAACTGTTGATCTGCCCAGATTCTCTTTCCTGCAAAAATGTCTTATCAGCAGATCCACACATCCTACATGGTGTGACTGTGAATTTACAGATAAGAGGACAGAATGACTGAAAGTGGATGGATGGCATGATCATAAATAGGTCATGAGTTACCAGCTGTGGAGCTTGATCCTGACACCAGGAGAGGCAATTATAAATTTTAGAGCCCTTGAAAGGATATGAGGTCTCTAGGTAGAAGAGTTTTAACTCTTCACCCTTCATTTGTCCAAAACTGAAAGTGCATAAATCAGTCCATACGAGCAGAGATGACTCTGAAATTCATAACCACTCATCTCTGTGACATTGATGGAAACTCTAGTGAATGAAATGCATAGATATTCTAATTATGAACCTCTGATATTCAGAACTTCCCTTAGGCCATCAATATCTCATATGCAATCATATTTTACAAGCTGCCGAATTATTGTCTGGTTGTGCATGTGCTGACCCAGGGAAGGCATCCTCTGGTAAAGCCAACCAGCTGCAGAAAGATGATCCTTTTTGAGCTCTAGGAGAATAAACACTTTTAAATTTCAGATAACATCAGTGTCAGTTCACAGGCTGCTTAAGCCTTGTGAAAAAATACTTGGCAGTCTTGGGAAGGGGTGTTTAAATATAGTGCTGTATATTGTCTTGTGTTGATTGATAGCCAATGCTTGTTGAAAGACATTCTTTTTAACTCTTTCACTGCCATGCTAAAAGATTATTGCCTCTTTAATACAATAGGAAATAAAAAAAGACCTGGAGCCTTGCTATGAAATTTGCCCTCCCACAGTCTGGGGTACTTTTATTGACATATGTTTGTATTCTGGTAGCAGAATACTACTCTCCTATTTGTCTCTTTCACTGCCTTTTTTTTAAATACATGTGGCAATATAGGCTGAGTCAGAATTTTTAGTTAGCTCTTCAGATAAGAAGGATCTTTCTTTTAAGCTGGAGTTCATCCTCTTACGTCTGTCATGTCAGGTGCATTGAGGACAAGTAGCCCAAAGATGCTATCAAAACTAATAATAATGCTCACAGAAGCTTTTATTTTCATTTAAATACTTCTCATATAATTTTTGAAGGTCAAGTATTGAAGTATTGTGCCAAAGGGAAGATAAAAGCTGAAAAGGGAAAGTAACTAGAAAATAACTGAAAAACAGGATGGAAGTGAGTAATCAAAATTGTCTGGACCTAATGAAGTCCAGAGATAAACAAGTTTGTGTGCAACAGAAAATCAGAATGTCCTAATTATCACAGTTTTAACCACCTAAGCTGTTATTTGAGAAAAGAAGGACTGCCATGAGAGGGAGAAGTAGGACAGTGCACCTTCTAGGACAAGCTAAGATGGGACAAAAAGATCTGTTGGGTTTCCCTAATTCTTTCTGTTGTGGGCATAGCACATTTGAATTGTCAGACAGTTAGTGTTCTCTCAGAGTGTGTTACCTCTAGAACAGAGCCCTTGCTGCTTCTGTGAGTCTGTTGCTCTTTAGCCTATTCCCTATTAATATTATTCTGTGTTCTCGTTTTTGTATCTTTAGAAATGATGCATTTTAACCATAAGAAAAAACCAGACAGAGAGTAAAGATGGGATGGGTAAAGAAATTAGTGATAAACTAGTCTTAAATTTTCTTCTCAAGAATGGGTTTATTCACATAAAATTTCTTTACGTGAATAAATCAAAAGGGAGTAATTACTATTATGAGTTATTTAAAGTATATAATATAGATCCTGGTAGCTTTTTTTGTTAGACATCCCATCTGAAAGAGATTAGGGATCCCTTATGTTCCAAAAAAAGGACTGAATTAGGGGAGCAATGTGCCAAGGGAGCAAATGACACCAAAGTGGGTCTTTATTTCTGTTGTTTCTAAGAAACGCGATGAAAGAAATGTTCACTGTGCACGGTAACATTCAGAGCTGTGATGTTTTCTCTGCATCATCAGTGCATTCATGCTGTCTTGTTGATTAAATCACTGTCTAGGTCAAACATTGATCAAACTCTATGCTATGATCTGCAGTGTGCTTTTGCCTCTTGCAGCTGAGCTCAGGGCAGATTTCAGCCCTGTCCCCTTGTCAGGGGATGAGGAGGGCACAAACCAAACCAGAAACTGCAGAAACTCCCTGTGCATGCACATATGGGAGGCTTGGCATTTTTCTTCCCCCAGGCACATCAAATGCCCACAATCAGCATCAGCACCAAGTCTGAGCCCTTAACATGAAGGAAGGAGATAATTTGTGGTGAAGGCTATTCTAAAGATATATGTCCTTGCTTTGTTAGGGAGGGTATGCAATTTTTTTTACTGTGTCAGCCTTCTCCATGACTGTTGTGGTAGCAATAATATTTGGAACAACATGTAATTCTAGTTATTTGCTTTCTTTTTATCTTGCAAAAAGTCCAACAAAGAATCTGACTAGAATTCTGTCACTGTAACTGCAAAACGGGAAAAAAAAAAGCTCAGTGGAAAAATGGCACCGTATGAGTTAACATGTTAGCCCTTCATTCTTTCAGATCAAGCTTCCTGTGAGTAATAAAACACAAGGCAGATGAATTTGGCTGGTCTCAGTCAAGCCTCTCATGGATAGTTGCCCACACGGGAATAACTGCTGCATAGATGAGCTCTGTGAATAGTTCCAGGACAGGTGTGGGGCCGAGCTGCTTCGGCAGAGCTGTGCCAGGGACTTGTGTGTGATGATTCACTTGGTGCTATCTGCCTTCCCTTCTCATGAGCACTGAAATTTAACCACACATTTTAGGATTGATTGATTTTAGGAAATTGGAGAAAACTCAAATTTTTTTCAGATTAGCAAATACTTGATTGGACAATTCAGACAAATGAAGTACAAGTGGAAATTAGAATACCCTTACTAGGGTAAGAAATTAGTCAACATTTCATTCCTGACAAAGAAACAGTGTTATGGTTTCTGATTCATCTTTTCTAATAGACTAAAAGAAATAACAAAAAAGCACAATATTTAAAAGCTTACAAGGGGAGTAAATGACACAGGGTTTCTCTTGCTGAATACAAAATATTTTTATTACTATTTGAAATCCAGGCATAGTCTTTGGTGATCTATATGAAATGAAAGGGGGACTCAGATAAACAAATTATTATTAACAAATCCTTTTTTTCCAGTCCCTGTCAGAAGTGAAAAGATTTGTTAGGTAAGGAAGACAAACTGCTTTTTGACCTCCACATGCTCTTCTTCCTCGGTTCTTACAAAGCAGACGTGAGCCTCAGTCACACTATACAAGTCCTCATAAAAAGCACATTATCAGAAACAAACTCTACACTATTTTCCAGACATAAAAAGAGGGAATGTAAACACAAGATAGGAGGAAGAGTAAAGAACAGCATTTGATCAATGAATTCTGATGCACAAGTGGCTTAATATTAGATGTGTAGTAGCACTTGCATGAATCAGGGCTCGACCAGTTTATAGCTGAATTATCTACAACATAAAACCGAAAAATTCTCTGTTGAGCTCCTTGTTAGAGCCAAGACTGTAGGCCAGCCTTCCTTCTTAAATAATAAGGGGGAGGGATTGCAGGCTGGTAGCTGACACTGCTGTGTGTGCCCTGGCTTCCTCAGAGTCAATAGAGGACCCTGATCTTCAAATCTCTCACACAAAGTAAATATTTTTTTCCTTGATTTAGCTGGAAATGCTTGGGCATGCAATCGCCTAAGGTCAGGTTTACAGCACCTCTCTAGTTATTTGCCACACGGTTTGGAGTTTCAGAGTCATCTGTGGAGTAATTTATAGAGGCATCTACTTTATATTGCAGTTATGATCCTTATATCTGTCTCAGCAATTGCTCTGCCCATTGTGACTGACATGTTTTCCATGACATTTTCATGCATTCCACCATTGCTATAACTACTGTAGATTGATTTTCACAGGCATGTGACCATTTTGGGCATGTAATATGGCTCTAAAAAATTTACCAGCCCAACTATCATCTCCTTCTGCTAGAGCACTACAGACATAATGGCTTTATCAATGCAACAGTGGACTTTTGCAATTTGTAGTAAATTTCAGACTTAACAGTTTTAATGAATTAGGTAATTTGTCCTGCTGCAGGAGCTCTCTATTGCAGGAGTAGGGAGAATAGTGACAGAGGTCCTCTATCAATTTGCTGTTTTAAAATTTCAGTTAGGCTTATAGTTGTGCATGTTCTGATGGTGGTGTTGTTTGAGAAAGATAAGAACAGCATGAGACAACTGCTGTAATGTTACTGGAGAAAATTCAGTATTGCTGTGTAGCAGTGAATATTTATCTCCAGAATTTACAGTAAGACTTTGCTATCTGGAAACCAGTGATGTTTCTTCATTCAGGATTTAGTGGCTTTTTTCAGTACAAATTTCAGTAGTACCCCAGAGGCTGTTAATGCCTAATAATAAATGTGTCCTTTCATTAGTCATTGTTTCCTTTATAGAAACTAGTACAATATTTTGCAACCAGATATAAAACAAAGTGAATAATAATGAGCCAGACTGCATTCTGTTCTATGTGATCTTATTCTGCTCATCACTGTATTAATGCCAATATGAAAAGCTTCAGTGAAAGCTGCTATTACAAAAGTGTTCTGCGATGTTCAATAATATTAGATGTCTTTATATAATGCAGAGAATTATTAATACTCAACAAGAGACCTGGTCAGTCAGAATTAAAAATCTTTAAAATTCCTTCTGATCTTGAAATTCAGGGCAGTGGTTTGTACGCACAATAATTTATGGGTTCATCAATCATGTTTATAACTCCACTGACTTGATACACATGCACAATCTAGATAAGTAATTAGCAAAATGGCATCAATTGTGCTGCATATTCCAGATTAACTTTTACTTCTTTCAACAGCAGGAAAGCTATTCAGATATTTCCTTAAAATAATGTATTTCTATTGGATACTTTAAGTGGATACTTTAGGTGGCATGAATAACATCAATATTTATATTACCATGAAGTCAGCTTGCCTAGAGTGTCATTTATAAAGTGTTATGTTTCCTGCAAGGGTTCTTCCTGTCACAATAATTTGTGGCTTTTTGAAGGTAAACATACAGGACAACTAAACCAAGTGTATGGAATTTCCAGTATTTTTAATGTTATAGCTATTAAAATAATGACCTTTATGCAGCCATCTGTGGCTCTATGCAATGCCTTCAATCTAAGAGGTTCTTTGAGATTATTAATAGCAATAACATTATCTCAGCAATGTGAGAACTGTAGCTGTCCAGATTGAATATCATTGGTAAAATTGCATCGGAAAATTTTCCCATCTGAATTGGTTAAAAATATAATTACTAAATCAAACAATCACTTCTTCAATTTCAAATATTTCTCAAGCATATTGAAAATTCTGGACAGTCACTATCATCAGCGAATTAGGATTTTCAAGAAAGTATTGAAGGTGTGAAACTAAGCTTTTACTGATTTTTGAGTGTTGCTGCAAAAAGACTAAAAGCAATTTGGCATTTACAATTTTTTGGGATGAGTTTATCAAGTGTGGTAATGATCTAAAAAAAATTATTTTAAGGAAATATCTGAATAGCTTTCTTGCTGTTGAAAGAAGTAAAAGTTAATCTGATGGGCTATTCAAGGTTTTCCAGATCGCTCAAAAATACAAAACTTTTGGTTTATTTTATTTCTTTTTTGTTTCAAAGTTTCCAAATACTTATGACAAAAAATGTTGCCACTGTTAGACCTGGGCATGTAAACAAAGTTTCTAAAGTGTTTCTATATCAAGTTCACAAATATGGTCCATTGCCATCATGATACAAATAGCCTGATGTGAGATCTTTCTTCAGAAATTTTATTTATCATTTGTTTTATTCAATTTTTGTATTATACTGTCACTCTCTAATAAGTTAATGCTATGCTGGAACTATTTAAAGGGATTATAGTGTCAGTAAATTTTAAATCAAGATACTTGCCTAAGCTTATATTACTGGAATAAGGATTGATGAGCACTTTAGTAAAATCATGTGAAATAAAGTACATGAAAGGGCAAAAAATATCACCAGCAATGCCATCAAAACAGCATTTAAAAGTTCAGTAACTGAAGAGTTTAAAAATTTAGTAACTGAAGAGCCACTTAGAGCCATTGTGCTTTAGTGATTAGAGGAGGCAGAAGCATATAATAGAAACTGAAGTGAAATCCTGGCTAAGCAGAAAATGTTGGGAAAATTATGTTGGCCTCAAAAAGATGAAATTTCACTCTTGGGGCTTATTCATTCTGACTCTGCTGCTGACTAACTGAGCTTACTTGGTCAAGTAATTTAACCTTTGGTCCTAGCTGGTTAAAAATTCTGACCAGTCCCAGAAGTTTTGTTCAGAGTTGTGACATCTTTTGTCTCTTAAACACTTATAGATGATGCAGTGAAAGATTATCTTCGTATGAAATGTCCCATAAAAATCTAAATATCTCAAATTCTTCAGAATTGAAGTCAACACAGACAGAGAGTAAGAGAGAGATTTTTCTGGTTTTTTACTTTCTTTTTTTTCATGCATTTTTCACAATGTAATGTGTTGCTACTGTAAGGAGACATTCACAAAATAGAAGTATTTAGCTCAGAAGGGAGATGATGTTATAATACAAAAGCTCCTAGGTAAATAAGGAGAATATTCTTAAGTGGTTTTTTCCTTAGATCAAGGGTCTGCAAGTCAACTCCTTGTTAAAGTGATTGTGTTCTCTATAGTTAGGAGCTATCCTGCTGAACTAAGTGCTGCAGAATTTATGGTCAGAATAAGTACAAGCTGTTTAGATGGATTACAAGACATTCTTAGGTAGGAAAAAAAAAAAGTGATTCTCTGTGTCCTTGTATGGGAGTGAATAAACAGCAGTTAATCATTCAGGAGCTGGGCAGCAGCTCAGAGTTTACAAATGTGAATAATTAAGGCTGTGGCACTTCAGTCTTCAGGACTTTCTGAGGCCTTTGGTGATGGCCACTGCTTTTGACTGGCCTGTCTTGCCCTTTTTCTCCCTCATGTGATGTGTAGCATATGTTTTCCATATCAATCAATTCCTTTTCTACTCAGAATCGTGCCATTTACCATATGGTTAAAGAAGCTATAGTATTTTCTTTGTAATGTATTTTTCAACACTAATTTTCCATTCTGTCTTCTACCTGTGTGCCTTTCCAGCATTTACTTGCCAGGTTAGTTCTGATTAATCTGCATATATCTAAGATACCAGCCTAAGTTACTAAGCTGTGTTTTATAAAGATGCTTTACACATATAACTCTCTATGCAGCTTGTATTTATGATTATAATTTTCAGCCTATGCAGCAGTTCCTTCTTCTCATTTGCTTTAATGAATTATGAACTTATTATAATAAAACAGTAGCAATTTTTGACAATGTAGGATTAGTCTGTAACAATAGTAATATTATAATAACTTATTATCATAACACAACAGTGAAAATATAGACTGCAATGATTTAATCTAGGTGGACTCCTAGAAAATACCTAATGTGAGAGTTTTTCATTCAGAACAACTTGCCAGGATCCCAGAAGGGTACATTTGGGCACTTTGAAAAGGAGATTGTAATGTCATTCACTGGAGATACAATAGTGGGTTTAAGCACTGGGGTCTAATTCTAAAGTGACATATAAATGCAAGAAAAACAAGCGTGCTCTGAGTGACATATTTCATTATCCCTATTGCAGGGAAACAGATAAGATAATTTTTTATAACTCATTCCAAATAAGTTAAGTTAAGTCTTACTCTCAGGATTATAATTCTGTCGCTGAATTTTCACTGGGGATGACTCTGAAATATGCAAAGGCAGAGAGAAAAGCTGGTGGAAGCATGTATTTAAAAACTAATATTTCTTCACCTGAGAATGCAGCAAGTATTAAGGATGTGCAAATTTCACCTTGGAGATTGGAGGCAGTAAGTCCTGGGGTGCTCTTCACTAATTGGAGAAGATATGAAAAGGAAGAAAAAGAAGGAAGTGATCATTTTGTTAGTGTGGCTAGAGGTTCATTTCCTTTCTCATAAGCAAAGATTTAGAACACATTTTGAGACAAATGTTTAAAAATATAAATGTCTGTGTAAAATGGCATGGAATACAATTTGCATCAGCCAGAGATAGAGGGACAGTGATGCTAGGCTAGCCTGATAGCTGTGTTTAACAAGATAACTGGTTTTCTTGAGGAAAATGATAATGTACTTTTTTTTATCTAGGCTTCAAAAGAACTGTGATCTGGTCTGGTGAAATTCTTTAGCATGAGGAGTAAAGTCAGAGACTGGAAAAAAAAATTTAAGTGTAAAACAACTAAAAGGAAGAGAGTTTAAAATGCAGTAACTTATCTTAATAGATATTGTTATTATTAGAACTCCTCCAACCTTATCTTTGGTGCTGACAGTTATTAGCATTTTCATCTAGAAATTTAGTTTACTAGAATAAAAGTAACCAATGGCACATATATAAGATGAACTCTCATGAGAGTATTGCTATAATATCTGAAAACTCTTTCCCTGTTCTAAGACAGAATTATGATGAAATTATTAAAATAATGAAACATTTTAATTGTTGATGAATTTATATTGTTACTTAACAAAAGTTTTGATTGGTAGGGTGGGAGAACAACTGTTGGGAAGGGAGTCATAAAAAGAGGTTTTGCAGAATAAAGAAGGGAGGGAGGGAGGGAGGGAG
>JAHXMQ010012340.1:1330657-1340725 GCA_020466415.1 Ammodramus savannarum pratensis | reverse complement strand
TTGTGAAGAGAGCTTACCATCCCTAATGTGAAGCCTAAGCTTACACACTAATGCACAATAGAATCTGAAAAATTATATATAAAAGCTAAAACCTGAGGCTTCATTTCCCCTAAGCTTGAAAACCCCAAACTGACATGAGTAAATGAGTGCTAGGGTGAATATAATTGACTGTAGCTGGTATTAGCAAAAAAAAACTTCTCAAAGCCAGAATATAACCACATGAGGCCTAACCTTTTGAGGAGGGAAATCCAAAACCTTAAAAGTTTCAAAAAAAGAACCAGAAGAGGAAAATGTTTTCTGTTTCTACCATGATACTGGCTAAATAAAGTCTTTTCTTTGCCTGTTGAACACAGGCAGCAGAGAACACTTAATCTTGTGAATTTTTATTACATTTTAGTGAGATATCTGGGACATTCTACCCACACAATTTGATAGAGGATGCTGCTTTCAGATGTTTAGCTTCATTTTACCTTTTATTATGCTCAGGAGAGATAGAGTTGTCATAAATATTTAAGTGGGAAGCTACGTAGGATAATTGAATTAATCAGTCATTTTTTTACTTAATGCTCATACTGAGTTTAAGAAACACATCCACTGGTGTTATGTCTGATTAAAGGTTCTGACTTGCAACCTGATTTTACTGTGAATCTTAATATGCTTGTCATGTCTTTTATGGCATTTTCTCCTTCAGCCAGTGGGTGCAGAAGTACTTAAGCTTGTCTTCCCTGAGATGTAAAACTTTGTGATTATGGGTATGAGAATAAGGATTGCAAATGTAAATGCTAAGGGATATCCAGACCACCATAACATTTCTTAGAAAAATTAATTACTTCATTGATTAAAAAGCACCATTTAAAGGTGCAGAGGCATTCTACGTGCCAAACATTAGAAAGATGGTGTTATTTTCCATCCTGCCTTTATCTACTGCTCTAACTGTAAGGAAATCTTCATCCAAAGAGCTTGTCACAGAAAAAATCAGTGTCTACCAACAAGAGAGACTGAAGACTGGAGTTTTTTCTGTCAGTGGAGTGACATCAGTTATTCCAAGCTCCCCTTTTAGAGGCCTGACTGTCTGCTTCTGCTCAGTATTTAATCAAAGGTGTGCCACCAGGAAAAAGAAACCATCACACAAGCATTGCCTCCCCTTCACTCCACTTTGGACTCCACTTCTCCTAAGGAATAGCCTTGAGCTGCCACCTCATTTTCCACCATACTTATAGACTGATGGCTGGGCACTACTGTCCTAGTCTGGATTAGAAAGGATGATGAGAAACGTGAATAATGTTGTATACAATGACAAGTATGACTGTGCCCAGCAGATCCTGGGATATAATTATGGTTTAGGAATAAAGCAGTTTTTGAACTCTCACGGCTGTGTTAGCATTCTGAGGTGATATTTACTATGTCCTGCAGTAATTGGTGCAAAAACTGACCTGACTCCCTGAGAGAGAGGTTGCAAATATAACATGGAAAGAAAATTATCTTCTGGGATCACAGATTTTTAACCTCATTTTTTTAGACAAGAAAATAAACAATTCTTGTTGGCTGTTACCAAGCATTTACTAAGTGCCACAGCTGTCAAGAAACCACCTCTGGATTTTATTTCTTTATTTTTAGGATGTTCAAACAGGAAGAAAATGTTAATTGTTTAGAAAATAGACTTTACATTTTATGATTTTTATTACTTAGGTTAACAATGGCAGATAGTAGTGGAAGTTTTTGAAGAATTCATCCACAAAAAGAGGAACGACATTGATCAGGATGGAAGTTGATGTCTTATGGATGGTGAAAGAATGGAATCAAGCACAGTATCAGAAGAAAAGATGTGGCTATCCTCTGCTTTTGCTTCTATTTATCACTATATTTATTCAGAATTTTTTTTTTTTGTGATAAATATCTTATTTAGAAAGGGAGACATTTTTTCTAAACCGTCCTTACACCGAAACAGAAGTAAAGTTACAGATTCTATGTTAGTGGAAGATGAGGATATTTCTAAATATCTACCTCAAAGGAGGTGAAGTGAGATGGTGAGCAAGTATTTCTTCAAAGGATTGTGTTTGACAACCTTCCCAGCAGTCAAAAAGGAAACGACATAACCTAGAAAGTTCACAGACTTCATATAGAGTTTATGTAGCAGCTGATTGGATGACCTCTTTCACCAAAGTTTCGCTGAGACGAAAGATCCCATTTATATAATACAAAGAATACAAATGGAATAGAAAAAAAAAAGACATTTATACAAAAATCAGCTAAATAAAAATTACAGGTGTGTTCTAGTTGAACCCCTAGATTCAAAACAGTCAGGATTTCAAGTCAATGCAATTTTATATACAGATATTTTGGCTTGGCTTGGCTTTTTCTATATACGAAAGGTGCAGAGGTCATTGAAGAAAAGTATATAAAACATGATGATATGTTTCAGTTCCTTCTGTGGTTACTACTTCACTCCTTACAGTTTCTAAAGCTAAAGCAGAACACTGCTATTTAGGGAACCAGAACTTAGCCCTCAAAGCATGTTTTTGCATCATCATTTTACCATTTCATTTTCTTATTTGCCTTAAAAAATCATGGTCTTAAAAGCAAAATAGACCAGTAAAGTCACCCTCCTTGTTGCATTTGGAATGCTCCTGAGAATACATTATTTGGTCAGTTTAGGTTTAACACTATATAAGAAATACCCAGGATTTCAAAATGCAGAATTTGAGCTGTTTCAATGACTTTTAAGCTTTCAGATACATTATGGGATACCACCAGATCTAATTTCTGTCTCAGACACTCTGGGAATGTAATGGACAGGTCCATGCCTGCTGCATTTCTGTTGTTACGCTCAGTCCCTAGTTCAGACCATGAGGTGTGACTGACTAAAACATGCAATTCTCAGCTGAGACAGACCAACAGTCCATCTATCTCAACAAATACAAGAAATTGTTGCAGTTGCTTTTTGCCATCCAGTTTCCCCCCTGTACACATCCAGAAGTGCCTGAAATAGTGGAACGAGACATATTAGAGGGTGCATCCCTTTGTCTTCTCTTCAAGGGAACCTATTTAAAGACCTATATATTGTGGTATAGAGTATAAATACTCTATATATATATAGAGTATTAATGCTATATTATATTATACTCTCTATATATATAGAGTATAAATGCAAGAGTATAAATACTCTTGCATTTCCACAGAAATTTTCACTTCACTGTCTACTGTGTAAAGGAACCTTACAAATTTTAATGAATCACAGTTTCTCTTGGTATTCAAAATATAATATTTATGCAAGAATTTTCCTAATTCCATGCTTCTTGTGAGGCAGTGTGAGTCAGAAGCTTCCCAGGTGGAGACTGGTATTTGCAGTTAATTTGCTGCAGGTACCTATTAAATCACCTCTACATTTTCTTTTGTTCCAGTGCAGCTCAGTGATTTGTGGGAAGTGAACTCAGAAAGTGACCAGAACAGCCACAGTGACTGTGTTTAAACAGTGACTGTGTTTAGTCAGTCCTTATCTGTGCTTTAAAAGGAGTTTGTTGTTCATAATAATAACGAACACTCTTGCTTTGACAAGATTTCCTCCTTCATATAAGCCCTAAGCAGAAGATTGGAATAATTTTTTTTAAAGAGGCCTAATGCTTGAAGTATTTTCAGTGAATATAGAAACAGATTTTTTTTTTCTCTTGAATACAGGATGGTTTTCTATTTCACTGGAGCAGAGGAGGGCTATATCTCCCAAGAGACTTAAAAGCCTTGAAGGTAGTTGCTGCCAGGGTGGGTTTGTTTGAGCATGTGTCTGGATAGAACACGTAGCAGCATCTCTCAGGATGTATGGTATTAGGAAATTAAGTTTATTTTAATTCAAAAAGGAAGGAAAGAATTTTTTTAAATAATACTTTACAGTAGACAAACTCAACTGTTGTGGGCTGAACTCTTATGAGTCAATAAGTCTTATCCGTTGGAATAAACTACATTTGTTTTATTTTTTGTCCTTTACTACTTTATACTACTTTTTGAGTTAAAGTCAGCTATTTGCAGTAATAGGTCGGAGATGTCTAGGGAGATTTGAAGTGAAATGTCTGACAAATTCTTGCCAGATCCATACTGAAGGTGTATGGGGGTGGTGGTGGTGATGGATGAAGCCTCAGATGACTTCCCCCCTTCATATTTATTCTAATTGCCAGTGCCCCTTTCTTGTCTAAGCTGTGTATTCTACATAACACAACACAGATGCAGTAGCCCAAAAACAGAGGTGGAGTAAACAGGGATTTGCACTAAAAGAAAATTTCCTTTGAGTAATCAAAGCAACATCTGCAGCTGGTCAAGTTCTCAAAATCCTTTTTCCAGGCTGCTTGTAGGCTCTGCTGCCATTGATGTCTTCAGAAAGCAGAGGATTTTGATATTTTTCCTCATCTGCTCTGCTTCCACGTGCACATGCATGTATCCAGGGCATGCCATGAAACAGGAAGGTGCGAGCCCATGCCTGCTCTTTTGCATGTTGCAATATTTCTGTGGCCATCAAAGTTGATTTGTATTTAAATTCTCTTCATTTATAGCCCCCTATAAAAAAGGAACATGTAGAGGTCAGAGCGGATGAGCAGAGGTAATATTGCTGAAAATACCATGGATTGCATGTACTGTCTTTGTACCCTACATCAATGGGTTATGCCAGCTGTGCCTTATTAGAAGAAGTGAAAGTAAAGAACCTGTGCATTTAGTAGGTAAAATTTTGGTGTAGACACAAATCAAAATCCAAGATTTCCCATACTTACAAAGATATTTATATTAGGGACCCACCTCAGTTTTTAGTACAAAGAGAAACCCATCAGCAAATCCCCAAATCACTCAGCAGATCTTTATATGTAGTTCATTTAAAGTACCCAGAGGTCTGCATAGAAAACACGAGTGTCTTCTTATTTGATTCATGCAGTGACCTGAAAAAATAGAGTGCTTGCAAACAAAAGAAAACAATAATTGCATTTTTGAGCAGGCATATTTTTCTGCCTGCAGAATAGCTTAAAACTCTATCTCACTTTTTATTTCTATATTTCTCCCTCTGGCTCGCTCTCAGGTTTTATTGTACACTGCCTCTCTGCCTTTCTGAACTCATTTGAGCGATCCAGTTTTGTATAAGCACAAAATGCTGATAATATTTTGTGATTCCTTGCAATAACAACTGTGCTGAAAAGTACCACAAGGACACATATTCACATATTGATAAGGACTCTGCTGCCTGGAATTATTTGGCACATGTCAGGTGGAATTTGCACTTGAGCTGAAGGCCAACTCCAGGCTTCTGCACCTCTTAGGACCCACTTAAAAGTTGCTAAGAGAGTTTAAGTGGTTTGCAAGTATCTTGTTGGCTGTCTACACATGGCTAAAAATAACCCACCATGAATCATTAATGGCAGAAGACTATGGTTTTTTTGCTTTACTCTTGGTATGTGTAATTTTTGGGCCTCCTGGCAATTTTGATCAACTAATGCAACCACACACAGACCTCAGAGGTAAAGGGGAAAAGTGGAAAAACAAAGCAGAATTGCTTTCTGTGTTCTTTTCCACCTTTGTCAGGATTTGTTCAACATAAAGGCTTTGAACTTTACAGTTGAAATAAGCTAGTCAAGCTCTTTTAAAAATGTTTTAGAGAAGTTATTGAGAAAATATAGTGATAGAAGCTTCAGGACAGAATAGCAGGACTTTATTCTGTTTTGAGCTGCTTCTTCATAAATGCACAAAGATGGCAGACTCTTTCCTGTGTATCTACTCTCTACATTGTGGACAAAATTAGACCTGTTGCCATTACTGTCTCCTCCTTTCTCAGTTCATGGTCAGAAGATTTGTGGTTTGGTGTATCAGATGAAACTATTCACACAGAATATTTGATCCTACAGTCATCAGCATGGGGCAAAAGAAAAATTGGCTGGAGTAACACATCCAGCTTCTGGAAATGATGTCCATTTGGCTCTGCTTTGTCTTTGAGCACCTTCCGTGTTGGCAGCATCTCTGCTCCTTCAATGAAATAGTGCACCAGAAGGAAGACTGAAAAGTGACTTAAATCACAACTGCAGATGTAAACACCATTTCTTCTTCTGCTCTGTCTCTTCTTCCCCAGGGAGCTGAGCTGCTGCCAGAAATTAGAGGCAGATAGGAGTTTCTTGGTTGATGTAAACTGTTGCAGTCAGTGTTTGAACAAATCATGGGTACTCCTTCATCCTGCAGGAACAGCACTCTTGCTGTCTGACACTGCCTGTATGCATTATTTTGTGATCCCTTCAGAGTTCTCAGGAGATTCTTGTGGATTCTCTCACAGCTAAGACATTTCTTTCTGTTAGAAATGTCTATTTACTATTTCTAGCTTGCTCTAATTTCTACTTGTACCTAAAACTGAAGTGTCCCATGTTAAATTCTGTCCCATGCAACCTTCTTTTCTCAAAGAACTTTCAAGGTTAAATTGGACATCTGAATGGCTCCTGGGGACAGGTAGTAGTGTAGCCTTTCACTAAATGAGGACCAAATCAGAGCAAAGTGACAAAAAAGTTTGGTCACTGTCAGAATCAAGACCTGGGGGAGACTCACATCCCCATTGCTACAAAGAAATTCTTAAATCCTATAATCCTTTCTTCAATCCTTTTAATCCTCAGATGTGTGCATTCTTTGGATATGTGCTTGACCAGCAACACTAAAAAGAGACAACAGGACTCTCTCACTGAAAATAGTTATTATCATAGAGTTGCTGGAATCTTGAGTGATAATTAGCAAAAAATAAATAGCAGAACCAAACAAAAGTAAGTGATATAAAAAAAATCTGCTAATGGCCTGTACCCTTGGTTAACTCTTCTCTCCTACTGCCTCTGGTGTTTCTTTCCTCTCTGTACTCAGAAAATCACTGGGTTTACTGGTGTCCAGATAACCAGTGAATGGATGTTTTTGTTTTGCTATAAGGAAGTTACAGTTGCAGCTATACCTTTAGTGTTTAATATAACTGATTTTTTTTTCTGATGATATGTAGGAGCACAAGTTGTTTCCCGTATGAAGATCTGTGTCATATCTGGTGCAGTGAGATTATTGCACTTTCTCCACCTGTGCATACAGAAAAGTGTAATTGGATCACTGGGAAAAGATAACAAATCAGATCCCCCGGCTCTTGTCAGGCATTGTTGATGCTGAGATATTGTACAGTTGATAAATAATTCAGCTATTTAGCTGAACAGGAATTTCAGAGGCTTAGCTGTACATCATCTTATTATTTTTCTCCTTTTCTGATAACTGGCTATCTGATGGCAATGATTTATAATTTTGTTTGATAACCTTCTATTTGCCTGTTGTAGGGACTGTCGCATAAGCAAGACTTCTTCTGTATCTGGGGAACATCTTTTGTTCACTGCCCCCACAAGTGACTGTACCATACATGACAGGTTCTGTGAGGCAGAAATTAAGAGTGCAAACAACTTTAATAATCCTTCTTGATAGCTCCTAAGAAGTGTTTATGGAGTAGTTCTTAGAGCTGTGAAGGAGCAGCATGCTAAGTGATATTAAAATAGGAAGGAGAGACCTCCATCTGCCTTTGTTGGAAAGATGAACATATGATGACACTTTCAACTATATTTATATTATTTATATTGAGGTGTCTGAGAAGTTGAGGGGCAGCTCCTTCCATATTTTCTTTCCAGGCCATATGCTCCAAGCATGGAAGACAAGAATATGACATGTCACACTCATTTGTCTGAGATCCTGAAGGAATCTTACCCCACGAGGTGAAGTGACGCCGTACAGGATCTCATCAATGATGTAGCACCACGCAACACATTTAAAATGTGTCAAAATGTTGTCTCCAAAGCAGCAATGCTTTGCTACTTAGGTCACTAAAAGCAGCTTTCTCAAATTCTCCACAGATGTTTTGCCAGGCTGCCCACATATCTCTAGATAAAAGCAAACTGTTTGCTTCACAGTGTAGAATAATTTATAGGTAGGGACCAATTTGTTTGCAAAGAAACAGCAGGTTGCCATCAGTTTTTCTTAGTACAAAATGCATTATGCTAACCGCAATATAGAATGTATGTGGTCCAAAAGGGGAATTATTTGAAATTAGTTTCGTATTAATAGTTTTTCTCAAACAGTCCTGTCCAGTTTTATCAAGGAAAGCTACAAGCCCTCTGGAAAATGGTCAAGAAGGTAAAGAAATATTATCTTTCTGTTTCTTTCACTGTGTTAAGTGCAGCTGTCCAGAGGCAGATGATTCCACGACAATTTTCACGGTTTTAAAATGTGGAATGTAAACACTATTTTACAAATGCTTTTATAAAGTACAATTGTGTCCAAACCTATGTTTTAGAGTAAAAAATTCAATTTTTTATTCTTTCCCTTTTTTTTTTTTTTCTCTCTCTGGTCACAAAGGACCAGAAAACATTGGACCTCAGGCACATTTCCTATTGAAAACATTATCACAACTGACAAATCTACATGCAGGTTTTTGGCTTCAGTGAAATAATATATTTTAATGAAAATGTATTTTGTTGAAACATTCAGGATAGCTCCTCATGTGAAATTCTTTTCATCTGCCATTTCCAATTTCACATTGGTGAGTTCTGGAGTTCTAGATGAGATCCGTCAAAACTATTTCCCTAAGATATGAGAACAGCTTTTGGGGATGAAAAACTAGGGAATTAATTTACTGCCATACTAAATAGATCATTCTCACTGTTTGACAAATTTGTTAAGTTTTGAACACTGCAGCATTAGACTGGTGAAAAATTAAAGTAGGCCTTGGGGCAAGGTTAATAAAGACACCAATAACCTTTTGCTAGTAGGTGCAATACTCCATTTAATATGAGTCCTGAAGGTGATCATCTGTTCCTCTTTGCCCACTGGAGTGAAAATATCATGATGGTCACCATCTGGAGTAGTTTTTCAGCAATCAGCAATTTTATAATGAAAGCAGGGATATTTCCCTGTAAAAATATGCTTGGGCTGTCAATGACTTTTGGCTGCCTTGAAGTCCTACACAACTCAGAAGCTCACATTGGTTAAAAACCTGGAATTCTGTACCTTTTCCTCTTCCTTGTGTTCTGTGAAGGAGTCCTGTCTTCTCATGTATAGGCAACTAAAGATTTTGCTTTTTAATTTGCCATGTGTATCCTCATTAACTTTTACTCTAACAGCTACAATTAGTTGTAATACTAGGCTTGGATGTTTCTTACATTAGAATTCAGGACTCCACAGCCAGGATACTCTTGGTGGCAATTTTCCATTTCGGGAACTCCTAAGATAAAATTATCAATAGAAATAGGTCCATACAAGATTAATTCATGCAGACAGTCATTCAGATAAGACTGGATGGTATTGCAAAACAAAACATGAATTTGGATAGATATCTTTTCCACTAGACCTTCTACAATATTCCATTGATGGGTTTTATTACTAAAAATAGACTTATTTTTAAAACTATTTAATAACAAAATTTGTATTTACCTATGTGTGTGTGAGCAAGGCCTTTTTTTTTTTTTTTTTGCCACAGGCTGCAAACGCAGTTGTTTCTGGGCTCGGAAGTTTATTTGTTTTCACAGATGAGGTAGTCCTGATGAAGTTTTTCAATGTCATTTTCAGAATAACTTCCTTCTATTACAATTCAGTCACTGTTAAACGCAGGAATGAAGATAACATTAGTCTAGGCAGTCTCCACACCTGAACTTTGGCCCTTCAACAGCCATTTATGGAGCAGTGTGAGGAGCTGAGCAGGGTGTGTCGTACAGCTCCGTGCCTGGCAGCCTTGAATTCATGGCCCCACCTGAGTCATTAATGCCATTGATCCTGTAGCTATTTCAGCTCTGCTTCCTGGAGTGCAGCACTCACTCCAGTGAATATGTCTTGTCGTAGGTTCTCTCTCTTGACCTGTTACTGGTTCCTATTACTGCAAGGAAAACATCTGTTCTACCTGAGCTTTTCCCCCCCAAATTCTATCTATTTTCCATTATTTGTTCTCTTTTGTCTCACTCCCTCTTACGTGCCTCCTCATGCCAGTTTCACTCTGCAGTAACCCACAAGTAAAGTCTTGAACCATGAAGGTGGGAATAGTGTGTGGGAACTCAG
>JAHXMQ010012340.1:1309925-1327139 GCA_020466415.1 Ammodramus savannarum pratensis | reverse complement strand
ATGGGATCTGTGAGGAGGTGCAGGCTGTCTCTCTCTGACAGTGACAGGAAAGTGAGACAACTGCTGTCATTACTCTCTGTGGTCCTGAGCATCTCGGAGGATGCTCTGCATATCCATTCTCATTTTAAAAGAGAGTGTCATGACGGATCAGAGCACTGTGATCTAGATGGGAGCCAGGCCGCATTAAAGGCGGATAAACTGTCACACTTGGGCTCATGTTAGAATGTAATCCTGTTAAGAGTTTCTCTACAGTATCACGTCATCGGGCATAATTGAAAAGAAATCAGTCTTGACTGAAATATGCCTGTGAGAGAGAAAACCACTAACAGTGGGGTACCTAATCTTACTGTTTCTATAAAAGGACAATACATTATAGGCTGTATTACAGTATTACATTTACATATCTTTAAAATTTATATTCATAATGATAAACAGGATTTTTCAGGGTCTCACTTTTTTATCTCCAGCTGTTTTAACCTTGAGGCTGACACCTGATGATGCCCTAAATAAACCTGATGCCCTAAACAACCCTGCAAGTGCAAGGTTGAAGAGTTATAACAGTTTGACTCCTAAGGATGCTTTCTACACTACCAGTCCATGGGATTCCCAAAAGTAGCATCAGGGACATATTTTAAACTGCACAGTTGTATCAGACAAACAAAGTTTTATGTACTAAAAGTTTCTTTCTGAATTACCTGGATGTTCTTAATTTGTTTATAAAATATAGATGTAATAAAAAATAAAAAATCGACCACCATTAAGAAACAGGATTTTTGTTCACTAAAATTCTATTTTCTTGAAATCCTAGCCTGAGCTTTGATCTGGATAAACAAAACCTGGAAAATTACTGTGCTTATGTCACTGTAATTGAAGACCCTGAGATCTGCACATGCTTTGTACTTGCCAAGGCTGATATCCTTCATTAGGTCCAACTGTGCATTTGGAGGGCAGGATGGGGTGACAATCATTGGAAACAACATATAACAAGACAAGACAGCATCAAACAACAAAGTACCTTTCATTGCATGCTTTGGAGAGTGGGAATGTTTGGTTATAGATCTGAATAATAAATAGTAGCTGTGAACATAAAAAGTATGCTTACAAGCTGAAGATACACATTGAGGAACTCAGCTATACTAAAGTTAACACACTTGTTTATGTAACCATCCACAGATAACTGTGTAGCAAAATTAAAAGCCATATCTAACCTTTATGGTTTCAAAGGAGCTGTTCTGCAAAACTGCTATAGTTTGAGCTGATCTCCTGAAACAATAACTTAGCAGATGTGAGCCTGTTTCATTTAGTGGAAAGCAAGTTGTGGAATCTATTGACAGTATAGTTCACATCAGAGCCAATATGAAGATGATAGTTTTAGTAAGTACATGTCTAACAGCTGGGTATCTTACATTCGTGGACTACCATATTTGTTTAAAAGACTCTTCTCAAAGTCTCTAATTCACCAGAGCAAGACAAAATAATCTGGCAGTGTGCATTAATTTGGACATTCTATGTAATGGTATTACAGAAATAGAAGCAGAATATTCCAGAGTCTGGTAGAAAGTGAAAAAAACGTTGAATATGATTAAATCATACAGCCCGGAGTCTACTCTGTCAGGCATCAGTGAAAAGTAGTCATTGAAGTCAGTGGTTCTGCAAAAGAAAAATAATTACCTGAGCAAAAATTTCCAGTTAAATGGTTCAGGTTTTTTGGTTGTTTTTAGTTCTAAAATTTTAAACAGACTATGAGAGAACAAAGACTGGAGGTATAGTATGCAAATGAAAGTAATAGATCTAGCCTTCACTGAAGTCACTGAAAGTCCTTCAGTCATTGCAATGACTTTGCATCAAATCTATTTCAAGACTATTTAGCAGTAATATTAAGCTAATGATTGATCTTAATGCCTTTTTTTCCTTTTTATTCCCCCTGAAATTCCATAAAGAGCTCAGACTTAGAATAGTCTTCTAATGGGCCTAATTTTCCCTATTAAACATTTCATGCCATTCAGCTTTTTCTTTTCTCTTTCCTTCTACAGGCAGACCAGATCTGGCAGACAGTGAATATGAGGACTTTGCTGACTTCAGAAAGCTGACAGAAGCCAACGGACTTCAGTGAAATACACCTCCAAGCACAGAGACTTTTGGTAGCTTTAAAGTAACCTGTGGGTCATTTGCAAAGACATGGCTACTGGTTCTTTCTGCACACATGGAGGAAGGCAACAAACATTGTAACCCTGGCTAATAAGACTGTGTTTTCCTTATCAGAAGTGGGAGGCAGGCCAATTGTAAAAGGATTATTTTATGCTTAGCCTCCAAGACTTTAACTCTGGCCTGAACACTGGACATAAATAGAAGCCAATTTTAATGACCTGAGATTTTATTACCTGTGCGTTATTATTGTTATCAGTTCTTAAACACTTTGGTACTTTATTTCTTTAAATTAGAAATGGGTTTGTGGACTAAAATGTGGCCCACAGATTGGGCTCTTCTCATGAAATCATGGCTTATCTTTTCCCTGGGGCTCTACATACAGGTCTCCAAAACTCTGGCCTGCCCAAAAGTTTGCCGCTGTGACCGAAACTTTGTCTACTGTAATGAACGAAGCTTGACCTCAGTGCCTCTTGGGATACCGGAGGGTGTAACCGTCCTCTACCTCCATAATAACCAAATTAATAATGCTGGATTTCCTGCAGAGTTGCACAATGTCCAGTCTGTGCACACAGTCTACCTGTATGGCAATCAATTGGATGAATTCCCCATGAACCTGCCCAAGAATGTCAGGGTTCTCCACCTGCAGGAAAACAACATTCAGACCATTTCACGTGCTGCTCTTGCTCAGCTTTTGAAGCTGGAAGAACTGCATCTGGATGACAACTCCATCTCCACTGTTGGTGTTGAGGATGGGGCATTCCAGGAAGCCATCAGCCTCAAGCTTCTGTTCTTGTCCAAGAATCACTTAAGCAGTGTGCCAGTAGGCCTTCCGCTGGACTTACAAGAACTTCGCGTAGACGAAAACCGAATTGCCGTCATTTCAGACCTGGCCTTCCAGAATCTTACAAGTCTGGAGCGTCTGATCTTGGATGGCAATCTCCTCACTAATAAAGGCATAGCTGAAGGCACTTTTAGCCACCTCTCCAAGCTCAAGGAATTCTCAATAGTTCGGAATTCGCTGACTCACCCTCCTCCCGATCTTCCAGGTACACATCTGCTAAGACTTTACTTGCAGGACAACCAGATAACCCATATACCACTTACAGCCTTTTCAAACCTCCACAAACTGGAACGTCTTGATATTTCCAACAATCAACTTCGAATGTTGGCAAAGGGAGTATTTGATAATCTCCACAGCCTGAGACAACTCACTGTAAGGAATAATCCCTGGTTGTGTGACTGCAGCATTAAGTGGGTCACTGAATGGCTCAAGTTTATTCCTTCTTCCATCAATGTACGTGGTTTTATGTGCCAGGGACCAGAGCAGGTCCGAGGTATGGCAGTCAGGGAGCTCAATATGAATATGTTGTCATGCCCCACCACCACCCCTGGTCTGCCCCCTATCATCACCCCAGTCCCAGCTACAACCATGCCAACTACATTAATTCCCAGCCCATCATTTCCTTCCTCAAGTAGTAAATATATTCCTCTCACTCCCATCATAGCCACACTCCCCACTGTGCCTGACAGGGAGGACAGAGAAAAGGTGACACCTCCTTTGTCTGATTGGATTCAGCTCTCCATCCACTTTGTGAATGACACTTGCATCCAAGTCAACTGGATGTCACTTTTTACCGTGATGGCATATAAACTCACATGGGTTAAAATGGGCCATAGTCTGGTAGGAGGAATTGTTCATGAACGAATAATTAGTGGCGAGAAGCAGCAATCAAGCTTGGTAAATCTGGAGCCCAAATCCACTTACCGGATTTGTTTGGTTCCATTGGATACTTATAACAACTACCGGACTGGAGAAGAGACTGTCTGTTCAGAAGCCACAACCAAGGCTTCCTTTTTCAATGGCAGCAACATCCCTTCCAGCCATGAGCAGACGACTTCTCAGAACCTAGGCTCCCCATTTCTGCTGGCAGGGTTGATTGGGGGTGCAGTGATATTTGTCCTCGTGGTCTTGCTCGGCATTTTTTGCTGGCACATGCACAAAAAAGGTCGTTATACCTCCCAGAAGTGGAAATACAACCGGGGCCGTCGGAAAGACGACTACTGTGAGGCAGGGACCAAGAAGGACAACTCCATCCTGGAGATGACGGAAACCAGCTTCCAGATTGTCTCCTTAAATAATGATCAGCTCCTTAAAGGAGATTTCAGACTGCAGCCCATTTATACCCCAAACGGGGGCATTAACTACACAGACTGCCACATCCCCAACAACATGCGATACTGCAACAGCAACGTCTCAGACCTGGAGCACTGTCATACGTGATAGTGAGGGACCATGGGGGTCTCTAGGACAAGGAGAAAAAACTCTAGAAAAAATAAGCCCCCCAAGAACAATGAAAAAAGTTACGTTTGATAAATGTTACACAGATGCATTTATGCATTTGAATACTCTGTAATTTATACGGTGTACTATATAATGGGATTTAAAAAAAAAAGTGCTATCTTTTCTATTTCAAGTTAATTGCAAATGGTTTTGTAACTCTTTGCTTTTTAAATCTTTAAAAACTATTGCTGAGTACTGTACAGGGTTGTACAATAAGAACCCAATGTCATGGCAAAGGAAAGAATGACTCATTCTTCAAACATTAACCACTTTGCTGTCGAAGCAGTCTGAGTGAGGGATGTTCAGTTTCTAGGTGGCCTGGAATACAGGAAAATAAGTGCATATTAAAACAGGGTCGCTAGGAACAGATAAAAGCAATTCAGATAAAATGGGCACAACCCTTCTGACTTGAACCCAGCAGTTGCTGTTGAGCTTCAAACAATTGGAAATATATCCCTTCCTCTTTGTCAGGTCTGCACTTCTCACCTCCAGCTGAAAGCTGGAGTTCTGAGTGCTGCCAAAAAAGCTACTCTCTTGTTTGTTTGGTTTTCTTTCAATCTACTTGGAATAGGAAACGTGGAAAGAACTCAGTGTCAAACTCAAAGTGACCTTGATTCCTATTTTCAAAAGTTGCTCCAAAAATGTCCCCAGTACTATATACTTTATCTCTGTTTGCGCTTTTCATTAGAATTAAGAAGCTTTAGGCATTCTCTGACCCTTCTCAGTGGGAGGTGAAGGTTATGTAACAGTGCATAACAGAGAGCTGTCATTAAGTTGCATCTCTCAATAGAGCATCATTTGTTGACAGAGCATGTTCAGGTAAGGCCAGAATGAGGGAAATTCTGAGTGCTCCCAGCTCTGCAGTATTCATGTATGTGTTCATGTAATTTGAAATCTAAAAGTGAATATTGCTGAAAATGCGGTGCAAAATATAATGGCAATGCAAAGGTTTTGCTAATAATTTGTATGGTTCAAGCCTTGTTTGACTTAAGGGCCTGAGTTATGTTCAGTACGGAGAAATAGGAGAAAAAAAAGACAAAAAGAGAAAACAAACAAGAAATATATTGTAAAAAATTATTTAGTACTGGGAAGACCTCGAGGGCTATTATAAACTGAAATATCTTCAGTGGGGAAAATCATGTACAAATCTTTGTGGGTTTTGTTTGTTTGTTTGTTTTGCTTTTTTTCCTTCCCAATTAAAGTATACAGAGACTGACATTAGCTAAGCATTTGATTGACTGGGGAATTTTGAGAACACAGCTACACAGTGTCCCTCTGAATTACCCTTCTTTTACCTTAAGCATTTTCAAGTTTTCCATAATGACTTCTGCTCCACAAGCAGTAGCTGCATTTAGAATTTGTTTTTTTTTACCCTCAGATTCTTCTCAGTCCTTGAGCTTTACATGCACCATGCAAAATAACATGCTTGTGTTAAAACCATAATGCAGCTCTCAAAATTATGTAATATTTCAGCCACTCTGCAAACTCAGTGACTGCCAAGAACTGTGGTGCAATCTAATTATTTGGGAGTTTTTCAGTTTGCTTTTTTATATTTGGAGGTTTTTCAGTTTGCTTTTTTAATGTAGCTATTTTTCTCCTGAGTTTGGGGACAAGCTAAAGCTACATAACATCATGAAAAAAAAAAAAAAATAAAAAGAAAAAAGATAGAGACAATGCTTCCCAGAAGTAGTAGGGAACCAAAGAGAAAAAGTTTTACATTGATCACCAAGGGATAGAGAGAAAGTTGCTGCATGTGGATTCAAAGTAAATGCTGAAGCACCTTCACAGTGGAATGCTTAGACTTTTCACTTTATGAAGCTCCTTATGCTGGAAAAAAAGGTTTCAATCCTTTCCTTCACTCATTTCACTCAACCCATTCTTGAAACTCAGCAGTCTATGAGCATGTATTTTCTGTAATTCAGATCACATGATAACACTAATTGTCTGCAATGACAAAATGAACCCAGTTATGATTGATGGCGAAGTACAACCATTTTGTAAGGAACCACTTCCTCCCAGCAACACCTTTCAAAATCACATTTTGAAATTTCAGTCTATATTCTATATATTAGCTATTTTCTCCAGCTATAGTGGGTATTCTAAGCAACCTGTGTGGCTACTGTCATAGTTAAGTCACTAAAATTTGGCTGATTAAAAGTTTACCATATGATTTCAAATAGCATAATTCTAGATAGAAATGTCTATGCAAAGTGGTCAGGTTTTTTCTGTCATCTATTTACTGATGGTAAAGTTTATACTTTTGGGCTTTGGTTTTTTGTTTTGGTGTTTTTTTGGGGTTTTTTAATTTGTTTTGTTTTGTTTAACATATTTTAGATACCACAGCTCAAAAGACAAGCAGCAAACAGTTGTGCTTCTGCACTTCTGTTGAATGCTGGAGTTTGCATATATACTATAGGCACCTTATTTATAGCAATATTCAGGGAGTTTGGCCTGTACTTCAGGTGAATGATCCACAAGCCCAACCTGATGACAACAAATCTGGTTACTTATAGAATAGGGTGAAAAGAGAAGGCATTCACAAACTGGTCATATTGCTCTTGAATGATGAAACATATATATGTATGTATATATATATATATGTAGACTATGACTCGCTTACCTAGATCAAAAATCACAGTGATATTAAAGATAGCCTACTTTATGCTTCTCTTCAGCATGAAAAAAAGAAATCACTTTGTATGTGATACCAACAAAAGTTTTTTTACTATAAAGGCTCTTCTGAAAAAACATTGCTAGGGCCTTATACCAAAATTTGTGGATAGAGCTGGGAATATTATCTAAAAAAGTTCAGAGTTGTCGTCAACTGAAAGGTCATATCTGTAATTTGAAGAATGTTTCTCCCTATTTAATTGTTCCTTAGCTCCAAAAGGGTTAATGTATTTCAACCTACAGCAGAATTTGGGACTTCTCAAAGTGTTAGCCACGCAAACATCTGAGTTTTCATTTCAGTTCTCACCTAGATAAGCACTTAGCAAGCAGACTTCACTAGGTAAAGTATGTAGAAAAAGTCAGAGTTCAAAATAGACAACAATATCTTGGCAATATAAAGTTGAAGACTAGTAGCTTTTTCCTTGGGCTTTGTAAAACTTGGGTGATCTTCATTTAGGGCAGATATCCGACCACATATAATAACTGAAGGCTATAGAGCAGAAGTGACAAATCTGAATATGTGCAACTCACTGAAAATATTCACTTTTAAGTCCTGATTTGATCAAGTTCATTGGATCTAGGGACAATTTTTTTTCGGTTAAAATCTCACCCATCTTATATTGTATACTGCTAATAGTTGACACAGACATGTGGAAAGATTGGTGTAGAATAAAAGAAGCATTTAAGTGAAATTGTGTTAAAGAATTATCACGACACTGCTGTTCTTAGTACTTGGCTTCCTTCTGAAAACGTATATAATTACAAACAGGTCCTTATTTTCATGTATTCTGTCACTTTAATAAGTGCTGCTTGCATGTGGCTTGCTGGCAGAAACAAACACCAGATTAATGCATGGACTTTGTGTTAACAGGTTCTTATTGGAACATTATTACTGAATTTCTTTATAAGAATATTTAGGGAATAAGATACTTTTATCTGAAAAGATACTAGCAGTTTTCCATGTAACCCAATAAAGGACTAGAGTGAATATCATGAAAAACTAAAACATGAAGTAGCATATGAAATTTGCTACTAGAGTAATTCAACTATATTTTTCTCAGAAGAATTTTCTTGTTTTCATGAGAACAAGTTTCTCCCTCTGAAAAATTTATTAATTTAAATTTTGCAAAAAGAAAAACTTTATGCGCAGTGATATTATTGTTTTAAGGGTCTAAATAAGGCACTTTAATAAAGACATTGAAGTGAAAGTTCAGTCTCAGCTTTTGACAGTAAAGTGGTTAATTCCCATTGAATTCTACATTTATAGTACTTTTTCACCTTAAATTTATCATGGAGATATTAAAGATTTTTTTCTTTAGAACATGAGAATAATGGTTTTACACATGAGAATAATGGTTTTACACATGAGAATACTGGTTTTACATCTTTACAGCTCAGTGGAAAAAAAAAAACAGAAGTGAGTGCCAAAACCAAAAGTTACTGGCTCTGAACCTCATCAAATCCTGCCTGATGCTCTCTTCTAAACACAGAGATAATCCTAGGAAGCTGATCACTCCTTCCCTGAACTCTATTGAACAGGGCACTTTGTATCCCAGATGATACTACAGGCAATATTGAAGCATTTGGCATTAAACTTTTGTACAGCAGAGAATGTTTTACTCTTTACAAGGACGCTGGCTAGTAGTCCATATGGAAAACTAGCACAGAAGGGATCTGGCAACCTTTTATTACACTGGGGCTCTGTGGAAATGTGCCTCATGAGAGCTGAATTCTGACCCTCTCAGAAACAGATAAGCTACTAAACAAATTGTTATCATGAGTTGATCCCAAATATCTGAAGGTAATCTTTCATAAAATTGATTTAAACTGAGATATGCACACTTGATTCTGTTCTGTGTTTGGTATACTTTCTATCTTTAACATGGAAAAATAGATGGTTTGAAGTCTGCGTTACCTGTTTTCTGCAATCTGCCATGTTGCACGCATTGTTAACTTCCAAACCTCACTATACACTATATATTATCTTGTTGACATATTCAGTAAAGAGTTATTTAAAAAATACAACAACTTTGCTGTATTTATATTAGCAAGCTAATTAAAATAAGGATGTGGGTATCTGAAAGGGACAAAAAATACCCATTTTCTGTGCTTTCATTCATGGAGATATTTTCAGATGTTCTGCTGAAACTTCTGTCTGTTCAATCCTCTCTTCAGTTTCTAAAAGACAGCTAATATTTGTCTCTCAAAGAGTTAAATAATTTTTTACCTCATTTTCTCAGATTTATCTTTAAAAAGTTATCTCTTTCTAATATGCATATAAAAAGCAATGTAAAATGAGAACAGACTGTACTCCAGTGTTTGCAATTAATAGGTACACTTAAGGAGCTACACATGTCAATAACAAATATATATATATGTGGAAGCTGTGACTCATTATATGCATAGCCAGTTGATAAATGCATTTGACATTTATGACATGACAATCATGAATCTGTTTTTTAATTATTGCTATCTATTTAATCTGTTACCTTGACATGAAATATGACTTTTTTTTTCCGATTCATCTTTCAAAATTGTTCTTGAATTTTCAAAATGCACAACATTAATACATAAGCCTTAATAAATTTTTGTATGAAGCAAATCTTATACATAACATATATGGTAATATATACTATATATAAAGAGATGATTTAGCTACTTAGAAATGGAAATTACCCCTCTTCTACTTCTATACACAAGAACTAATTTTTTGCTTTACTAGAAAGTAAGATGCTGAGTGCTATTTTATTTCAAAGCTTAGAAATTTAATATTTCTGAATGTCACAGTTCCTCCACAAAGTATCTTACTCTTTTTCTTAACCCATAGTATCATGTAAAACTACCTAGGGCTGGTGTGCAATGTGTCCTCACCTAGTCCTGCCACTTTCCCCCTGTAATATTCCTCCCCTCATTTGATGTTTCTGGTGAAGCACATTAGGTCCTGATAACTAAACCTTGCCTTACCACAGGAGAGTGGACAATAGAGATAATGAGAATGACAAATGCCCGCCATCAGTTATGTATTTCTGACAATGAAGGAATCATCATTTTCAATTGTTAATACTTTCTTTCAAAAAAAGGAACTTACAACCATTGACTTCATCAGGTAATGTTTTAATAACCCAAAATTATTTATTGTAGCAAAGATAAAACTTTATTTTCAATACTTCCAAGCTCAGTTATCTGGAATTTTTCATGCATGTGCAATTGTGTATCAATTTCTTGCGTGTAGAGGATTTAACTACAGAGATCTCTCAAAGAAAGCACATGGAGGAGCATTTTTCATTATTGTTCAGTCAAAAATTTTAATATTCCACTTTAAAAAGAGTTCTTCCATTGAAGAAGAGTTATGGTACCACATGGAGAAGGTACCAATTGTGTATCAATTTCTTGCGTGTAGAGGATTTAACGACAGAGATCTCTCAAAGAAAGCACATGGAGGAGCATTTTTCATTATTGTTCAGTCAAAATTTTTAATATTCCACTTTAAAAAGAGTTCTTCCCTTGAAGAAGAGTTATGGTACCACATGGAGAAGGTACCACATTGAAGAAGAGTTATGGTACCGCATTACACCAATAAAGTAGGTAACAAATATTTTGATTCTACTTGAAGTGCCACTATCAACAAAGGCCGAAACTAAAAATTACTAAAATACTTCCATTACACAGAGAGAGACTTGGTGAATTTTTTAGCAGCAATTCCTGAAACAAATTAGCACATTTTTATAGTGAAATCCTGACCCCTTCAACTATAAACCACAATAATATATAGCAGAAAGATTATTAAAAACATACAATATGACACATTGTATAGCACCTCACACTATGATCCCCAAATGAACTACATCAGCTGAATAAGGCAGAAGGCCCATGCCTCTCTTATGAAAAGCTGGGAAAGCTGTGAAAAAGACTGAGCAGATGAGAGGGGAGCTAAGTATGCTCTGAGCAACACCCAATATAAAGGCATGGAAGATAAGGACATTAAAAGCCACAAATAGGCCAGTGGGCATAGCAAAAATATTCTTTTTTCCCTTTGTTTTTTTTTTTTTTTATTATAGCCTCATATTATGGCTAAATTATGACTGAAAAATGCATGTGTGAATACTGAGAAAGAAAAAAGAAAAGAAGAAAGAATGGAAGAGAGAATGTTGGTTTGACTAGAAAGTCAAACAATTTAAATGGTATTCTTATAAACCTGACCTCATGTATTTTCACAAACTGCTTTGGGCATTCACAGGTCAGGAACCAATATATAATTCATTGCTCTCTGACTAACAATGCAAATTATAGGAATTTCTCCCCATTTAGAAAACATGTTAAGAAAATTTGAGGGTTGATGTGAAATCAAGTTCTGCAGTATATGCTGACATGAACAATGATATTTATTCACGTGGGGCATTAGCATGTGTTTGTAAGTGAGGACTGCAGAAGCAAAGCATGAACATTATTTCATTTTGAAGAAAATACTATACCTGACAAAAGGCACATATGGGTTATCACGAATAGATTACTTAGAAAAATAAAGTAGAAACCTGAGTAAGGGGGGATATTCCATATTATTGCAGTTCTTTTAATAGTATACAGTTAAGTATTTTAGGCAATTAAAAAAAGAGTTCATAAAAGTATTGAAGGTTCTCAAATTTCCCATCCCTAGGAGGATATAGTTCATTTTTAATATATAAGAAATTAGATTAGATACCTTTTTACTTACAATTTTGTTGGAGGTTAGTTTTGAAGCCAGTGTTTTCTTTTTTTTTTTTAATTGGTCATGATAGTTATTTGAAGTCTTTTCATGGACTGATTTCTTTTATCAGCTATGAAAATTTTGAGAAATAGACTACTGTACGTGCAATACTTGCTTTCATGAGAAACAAGTAGCAAGTATATGTCTAGAGTTTTCTGATTTGGTTTTGGCCTTCCTTTTTGTAATTTAACTTTACAAAAATGAAGCAAATTTGAAGTAAAGCAATTTTTAACTATTTTTCTGCTGTAATTACAGCAGTAAGGCAGTGTTGTCTTTCTATCAGAAGACAAAATTTAAGAATATTGAGAAAAATAAGAAAAATAATTTTAAAGAATTTTGATATCAATTTTCAGTTGAATTATTTTTCAACATTTAGTTACAATAGTCACGGTGAGAATTTGAGCTAGAAACAGTGAGTAACACTGAGCAAAGTCAGGTTTGTGGTCATAGGAACTTTGGGTTCATAGGTTCAGTTTTACAGATTATTATTAGCAGCTGCACAAAGAAAAGGGAACAAAGGTTTCTCCTTCTTTGAAGTATCAGATTCCTTTCTGCAGAGATGGAGGAGGAAATGCAGCTACTTCACAGAAACCTCCCTCAAGAAGCAAGGTGGCCAGAACAGAAGGAAAGTTCATGCAGTCCTGGCATTTCTCTTTGATGACTACCGAAGCTGGTAGAAGTAGAGCTGGATCATTATGAGGGATGCAGCAAATTACAGGTGTTCTGCATTATTATACAGCATATCTGGTTTGTCCAGAACCCTACTAAGGTGCCTTCACGGAGCTCCATGTTCTTGGAGGGCTTGTGTCAAAAGGTAACACCCATGCCCATATAAAAGCAAGGAAGGATCTGGGTTTAACTTTGTTTGTGCATCTTTAATTACTCTTTGCTGTAGGTTCTAGAGTGCCAGCTACACCACAATGTTCAAGAAGGAGTGTGCAACAAGGCAGGTTTGAAAAGTCACATTTTTTGATGACTCTCCCTTTTATCAATGCAAATATTAGTAAGGTCCTTGCAGGCAAGATTCCAATCCACAGCAGATGTGATTGATCATTCTGTTAGCCACCAGATCAGACACTAATTTCAGGGTTTTTATTCCCTTATTTCTTGTCAAATTAATTCTTTCCTTAATACCTGAAACTGAGCAGTTTTTACTATTGCTTATTTGTCACAACACAAGGAAAAGGTTTCTGCAAAACCATTATACTTGCAAACTGTGATGATTACCCAGCAAAGCTAAGCTACAGAAATACTGCCAATACAGTGAACCATTTTTCATGAAGTCACATCTTCTACTGTGATGTCAATACAGTTCATATCCAAATTCTGAAAAATCCAGAGGCACCAATGTCATAATTTCTGTTGCCTTTACCTCATTTCCTTTATGCTTCATTGACCTTCTCTAGCATGATTGGCTTACAGGACAGATTGCTTCTCGATGCCTCATATGGTTATCTGATTTATTATTGTTTACATTTAAGATTAAATCAAGAGAAACTAGGCTCTTTTCTGATTGTCTGCATCTTTGGGCTGCTCTAGCAGTAATTTACTTTGTGCCTGTTCCCTGCACTATTGGTTTCTGACCATTTTACACACACATAAACATGCACAATCACACTATATTTCTATATTTTTATGTTTACGTATATTCAAATATACAAATATATAGACAGCTGGAATGCATATCTGTAGTATAATTATGGATTGATCTATGTTGAGTCCTTTACTGATCTATTTATGTGGATTTTTGCATGAATTCAGTTCTACTTTAGTTTGTTCAAGACAGTAAAGAGGTAGAGTAGCATGAACTTTTTTTTGAAGCACTGTAATGTCAGTATAAGTAAGAGCATGTTTTTCAACAATTTATGTGCTTTGACAACCTATACGGTAAAACTTGAAAATTACAGAGAATATCACAGCTCCTGGAAGCAGACAGTGTGCACCTTTTGGAGTACACTTTGGAATGCACAAAGCACATCTGAGGAATCACTTTAAAGCAGGACTGTTCTGTGTGGTTGCTAAGTAAAATGTAGACAGAGGAGAATGTGAAAGAAGGCAGTATGAAACTGAAACCCAGTATGAACAAGAAGGGAAAAATTCAGATATTTCTACATCATTAGCATTAATGTTGATTTTCTATGTAACGTTTTTCTCTGTGGTCTATATTTCTTTCCCTGTATTTGACAGTTTTCCCTTGTCATAGGAGCTGTCTTTTAATTCACTTTTCAGTTTCTGCTTCATGAAGAACCTGATTTTTCTGCAGGATTTTTGTGGAATGGCCAAATGAGCCCTTCTGTAGTACATGAGCAAATGCATTTGTGTGCAGCAGCCCAAAGGGAGTTTTCATTACCTCTCATCCTCCTTAAGTAATTAATCTGTTTGAAAAAAATCTTTCTGAGATGAGCCATACAGCCAGTCTGCTATTACAGGAAAACTTAGAAATTTGGTGGGTAATATTATTTTTATGTTTTACTTTGCAGGAATAGTAAATGAACTGATCTAAGTAGTGAAGATCCTTCTAGTTTATGAAGTTCCACTAACTGACTACTTTGAACATCAAAGCTGTTTTAGTATTTGAAGGAGTAGAAACAGAGAGATAGATTTGAAAGACAGAAATCCTGAAAATAAAAATGACTTTTAAATAAATATGGGCCAAAATGTAAGAGTTCTGTTTAGACCTAGGGTACCAAACAATTGTGGTAAATATAAAGATGCAAAACTTTCTTCTATTTTTTCTCTATTTGTGGGATTCAATTAGGGTTGCTGATATTTTAAGTGACTAAATTACTACACCATTAGAAAATCTTTGCCTGGGTTGAAAAAAATTCTTTGTTTCATACATTTTCCATTAAAAATCTGCATTTTCTTTTTCCATTTTCTTCCCCAAATTAACTAGTGTCTGCTATGCTAAAGTAAACTTGGAAAGCTGCATGCTGATCATTTAAAAAAAAATCACAGTAGACATTTCTCCACCTTGCTATAGAAGACAAATTGTTTAGAGAAACATTTCTTCAAGCCCTAATAATCCAGCAAACAGTTGGATTGGGGAAAAAATTAGCAATGTTTGAAAGAATGATGTTAATTTGAAGTAGAAAAGAAATTTGAAGTAGTAAGAAATGAAGTAGTAAGAAATTAGAATTAATACTTTCTTTGCATTAATTCTAAAAGATGACATGCACACATTTGAATTTAGATTTAGGCAGCTGATGAAGAATAAGTGGAATAACCATAACAAATAACAAAATTATGAGTAAAACACTAACAGCATTAGTTTAGGGCAGAGATGATATGACTGAAGTAACATGAATTTCCAAAAGTTAGAATTTACTGCTTGCTGTAAAATGCAGCTGTATTTTCTAATGAACACTATGCCTTCAAAACTTTTTGATCAGGATATTTCTCATAATTATTCAAAAAATGTGTTTCAGAAGCCATCCTGCAGAAAGATCTTTTAGCCATGCTAAATATTCTGGTGTTTTAACTGCTTCCAGCCCTGACAGGTCTTGATAATACTCTGTTGGATTTGGTTGCAGGGTTTTTCCTTTTGTTTTTCCTGCTTGACTAACCTGGCTGGAGCCAATCACGTGAAGTATGTGCCATTTTTCCATGTGCATGTTTGTCTCAGGACAGCTGGACAAGCTCTACATTCCTGAAAAAGTGTTAAAAACGTAAATTAAACTAACATAAGTGAAAGCCTTTGCAACTAATGGCAAATTCAAAGTTTATGCTAAAGGCTTTAGTTTTGCATATTATATAAGAATTTATATTAATATTTTTAATAGGGTATCCACATCCTTAAAGAGTACTTGGATGCATCTCTTTATAAAAAAGATTAACAGAATGTGAATTGTATGGGAATTTAAAAGGACTGGAATAATCTGTGGATCTTGTTACAGTCTTCTTCAAAGGGAGTTATTCTAAGAGTTTCACATTTTGAAATGAATCCTGAAGTATATCTTTTTAGCCAAATACCTTATCAAACCACTGTCACATAAGAATAATTTATGTAGAAGGCCATCTGGGTTAGTTATGATTTCTTCTGTAGATCCACAGACAAATTTCTAATCTTCAGTGTCATCTAGTGTACTGAAAAGACAAATTCTGACACTAAAATGCTAATGGTCCTGAGCCTGCATACTTGTTAATTCTTGCTTATAATGGGAAAAAGGATACATCCTGTAGTAACCCAGAGATAAGCACTGGGTAAAAGCCAGGCATTTTTCATATTTCTCAATATGCAGCTCTGCTGAAAATCAGTAAATTTAGCTAGAGCCATTTTAGTAGAATATAAGCTGCTTTACCATTCTGAGAGTTTTCCTTGATATATGGACTCCACAGGAACTCAATAACAATATACAAAATCTAATGGGATTATATAATCAAGATATCCATACTTCTGATATGATAAAAACGTGATAGGTAAAAAAAAAAAAAAAAAGATTGTATGTAAAGTCAGGACTTCATAATTAATATAATTTTAAAGTTTAATCAGAAAGCAAGCCAATTAAGCCACCTAATTATAACAGAAAATTAAGAAAATAAAGAGCATAAAGAAAGGATATCACCATTACTAAAAAAGCTGCAAACCAAAGTAAAATAAAAAGCAAAACAACCCTCAATAACAGTACAGTTGGAAGTGTATCACACATTTCCTAGCTGCTAATGGTTTTCTTGAACCTTTCACTCTCCTTTGGGATCCTTCCGCCAGTTATGGTACCATGTAGAAATCCCCAGCACCCAAACTATTTCACTGGGAAGACTGTGATGAAATTGTTGTTTTCTTCTTCACTTTAGGATTTGCTGGGATAATATTTGTTTCTTTTTTAAATGATCTTTCACACATTTTTTTTCTTCATTGCTGTGCAAGTCTGCAGTACATTCAAATTCACTACATCTGATGCACTTGTCATACCCCCATACCCCAATTTTGTTCAGGTCTGCATTTCTTTAACTGTTGATGAGCTGTTCATAGCCATGGGATCTCTGGTGCCAGGCTGTGACTCTGCTCTTATTCCACACCACTATTCCTCTGCACTGCTTGTTTTGCTTCCTCTTCTCAAGGACTCCACCAATACACCAACCTTGTGATTCTCTACATTGCCACACTGCATTAGGCTCACAAATTTTATATAGAACAGCTACTTTTTGCAACTATATGTGAAATTGGTTATACCATAGGAAGACAAGCCCTATTAAAACAAATTAAACATGGTTATCCAGTTATGAGACAAAAATACTGTTGCACTTAAATTAGGTCAAAGCAAAGTTGTGATGCTGAATTTTGCCCCAAAAGGCGAGATTAACTGCTTAA
>JAHXMQ010012340.1:1269709-1288315 GCA_020466415.1 Ammodramus savannarum pratensis | reverse complement strand
AACCAAAGTAACAGTTAAAATAAGATTTTTTCCAAGGAAAAGGAAAAAAAAAAATAACCATGGATAACTAGCAGAAGATAAAGTGTTAATTATTAATTAAAATTGCTTTATATTTTTTCTTTGTAATTTCCTTTATTTGATTTTCAAAGTACTGAAGGTGCTGTCATTATGATAAAACAAATTTCATACCTGTAGTTACAATACAAATAAATAAATTGGCCAAAATCTTAGTCATCAATGCATATAAGTAACCAGTTAGTTCAAAACTGAAATTAATTTTTAAAACCTGCATATGCCTTGTCAGGTAAGCTTTAATTGATCATCTCCTTCGTAACTGTATCTTAATTAGATTGTATGAGCCTCAGGGATCATATTAATTTTTTTATAAATTTAAAGAACCTGTCCTGCATACTAAATAGACCTTCACCATAGTACTGTCACTTGTGACACCAGCATTAATTACCATAAAAAATGGAAGCTTCTCTTAAATTATGTTTTAGAACCTCACAATCCTGAAAACCCCCAGGCAAATGAAGGCAGAAACAATGATGAGAATTTGGCCATTTTTACTCCCACTGAAGTCAGACTCCGCCAGCAGGAAGCTGTGCTCCTTAGCAAGTACCAAGATATCTAACAATGCCTAACAATGCTCCTTTTTGCTTAGACATCCACTTTGAGAGTTGACCCTTGACAAAAAAGATTATTGTGATAGATCAGTATCACCAGACTGGTTTTGATCATCAGCTAACTTGGTATTCGGGAGCCTGTGACTCACATGGCCAGCACAAAGTTACCTTGATAGTCACAGGAATGAGACTTACACAGGTGTAAGAGAGATGACAGTAAAAAGAAAGAGAACCCCTCTTCCTCAGTGAACTGGACAGCAAATATCTTGTGCAGAGTAAAGTACAAGTCCTTTGATACCTCCATTGTCGTGCAACTGCCCCAAGAACTGCAGGGATAACATATGCTCCAGGTTACAGTCTTGGTTTCTTTGCAGCTGCAGTTCTATTTTGTTACATAATTTGTACTTTGGCACTAGAAAAAATTATAAATGAAGTGTTGCTTTCAAAGTTTCAGACATTGAGATTTTATTTTTTATATTATTATTATTCTGTTTGGCAAAGGTGGCTTTAATTTGACTTTCACAAGTGCAAAAACCTGTCCCTTCAGAAGTTGGTCAAACTATTAATTTTATGGCAAAGACAACAGAGTACAGTAAAACCTTTTCACAAAGCCAGACAGCTTAACCTAATTAAATTGCTGTTTTGACAGGTGGTATAAAGTGGAATGAATGCTATTGAGAATGGCTGCAGAGTCATACACGATGAGTGTCTGTGTGTTTATGCGTGCAGGTGAAAATGTGACTGTGCAGGGGGTGACAACAGATCTGTGTTCATAAAGCATTTTTTTTTCTCCAAAAGCTGCAGCTGTTCAAGATTTATAGATTTATTTCAATTAATTGTGTTGGATATATTGACTCAGGTGAATGACTACACCTGGACTATAGTAAAAGAAAGATGTTTATGGAGGTCTGTGATGTCATACATCATGGCATATGAGATGTACATTTTACAAGGGGAAACAAGCCTTGTAGGAAATATATAAACATTGTCATAAGGGATCTGATTTCTGGCTCTGCTCAACATCACAAAAGATCTTTGCCTCAGTAAAATGGTGCATTTGTAGTAGGAGTTAATGAGCACTCAGGCCTCCAAAAGCATGGTGAAAGGGCTCTGAATCCATCAGAGTTTTAGCAGTTTGGACAGCAAGCCAGATTAGCAACCTTGATCCTACATACAGAAGACCTCTCCTCATCCATCTCCTGCCTGTCTGAATTCCCAAGTCCCCCCTTCTGGAAGTGCTACCTATGTTATGTATGCAAGATTGGCATGAAAAGAGCTAGCCAGATGTAGCTGCAAAAACAATGAGGGACTTAGGGCCTAAACTGCTATGTGGTTTCCCTATCCAGTTCTGTTTAATTCAGATAAAATCCTTGTTATTTTACCTTTAAAAGTCAAGCCTTCTGTAATTTCATAAAGTAATTTCATACAGTCCTTATTGTCCTTTAATGGCAAGGAAGAGATTTTGCTATACTTTCCCCTATGCATACATTCAAGGAAGATTAACTCTTTCTTTAAAGTGATGATGACTCAGGTTTACTGTTGTAAAAAATCCCCAGCCATTTGACGAAGGTGAAGGGAGAATCGACCATCCTCTGTGCATCGAACTCCGGTTTATTGATCCAATATCCACATTCTTATATCCGTGTTAATTAAGCTTATGCATATTGCAAAACCCGAGCTCATCATTGGATACAGATCACACAGGAATCCCTCCTTGTTTTCTTTAATTAAGACTTTCTTGTTATCTACTTTTCTCACGGCCTTTGTTTTTCATCTTTCTTTCCCATACCTACTCAAGGACGTGGTGTTCATTGTTGTCAAAAGTTGAGCTGGGAAATTTGCAGTTTCTCATGCTCAAACCTGAGAAACTTTACTGTTTACAAGAGCAGGCCTGGGAAAGCTACTGATTACAGTCATGGCCTCTCTCAATAAGCCATATCTGAAGAAAATTCTCCAACAGTTTACCATCAAAACAAACACACTGCAACAAGGTAACCTGGAAAAACTATGGTATGATTTTGGCTAAGTTCGTATATTGTACTGTTATACCACTCACCCCTGTGTCTTTGAAGTTTTTACGTGTATTTAGTGTGTTTTGTTTGCTTGCTTTATATAGTGCTTGCAGCCCTGAGGTTATGCAGTGGAAATAGTACAATATATCTTTTCCTTTAGTTCTTTTTTTTTTTAATATCTACCTACAAAATGACTAATGATAAGAAATTATGAAGATAAGCAAGCTGCTTTAGGTTCACATTCAGTCTTCAGTACTCTGATTCTCATTCTGCTAAATTAATCAGACCTCCTTATCTCATTTTTTATCAGTTGTGGCATCTATTATATCAATGAAACAGAAGAAATTCTTAGTCATGTAAACTTCACTCTTATAAGTCTGTTGGTTATTTCTGTTTTCTTGTGTGAATGTTAAGGAAAAATTCTGTCAGATAATGGGAGAATTGCAATGGTGGCTATGGCTTCTGAACTTTTAACCAGCATCTGAAAACTATTCACTCATTTGTGAATTATATGTCTTTTAAATTATGATCAGATTGGTAATCAAAATGGAATAAAGTCAACCAACTAGAGAAACATATAGAAGTCAAGCTGAATAAAGACATATGTTGTACAAGTTATCAAAGGGAGACAGGAAAAAAAGTAGATTTATATTAACAAAAGCATGGTGAAATCTCATACAATAAGAAGATTCTATATTTTAGGTACTTTATTTACATGTATGAAAGCTACCTCATTTTTATAACTGTACCTGAATATTTGCTCTTTGTCTAACTAATAATCATTTTGTTCCGCCTCACACTGCCCTTTGGCTTTCCTCCAAGATATTTTAGCATTTTTTTCTCTGTGTGTCTGTGAAAATAAAATCATTTATATTAGGAGGCAAAATTTCCATGTTCTTTTCATGATAATAGGCAGCACCTATTTTTCACTCAGTGTTGTGAGACCTCTAATATTAACATCAAAAGAAAATCCAAGAAGGACAATATGTTCAAGAATCTGCATTTTACTGTATCTTGATGAAATAGATGAACACAAACCAACAACAGGTTAAAAAGCCCAGATACTCTCTTTTATTATACCTGAATCCAGGAAACTGAGTTTTCCACTTCAGGGACTGGAGAAAACTTTGATTTTTATTCAAATTTGGCTGAGGTTCATGAGGAACTAGTTGTCCCAAACCAATTTTTGCCAGAGCAGACTGCTTGTTAGCTATGTACAGGTTCTTAGGAGTAATGAGTGATCAGGGGAAAGCAAAAGCTAAGACAGGAAGAGCAGATAAAAAGGGAGAAAGGACAGAGTAAGAGTTTTGAATCCTTTCCAACAGGTGTACAATTCATGGTTACCAACAGGATCCCGTTTTACTGCCAATGCTCGTGGAGCTCACTGAAGTAATCCCAAACTATGAGAATGTTGCCAAGGAGCACTGATGATTTTCAGTTTCTAGGGACTTCAAACAATAACAGGGAAATTTCAGGTCAATATGGACTTGGAACACAATGCCATTAGTGACAAATTAATGCAGAAAAAAATTATCTTTTTAAATGTGCAAGCTGTCTTCTGTTTTCTATGCTTTCACATTCCACTGGGAGGAAAATAAGAGGGTTTTACTCTACAGGGAAAGGCTGGAATCCATTGGAATCTTGGCATAAATGTAAGGAAAAACAAATTTAAAATGGAGCAAGGCCAAGGCCAGAACTACAGGTAAGAGGTCTAAAGAAAGGACATTCAAGGAAACAATGTGAATGCCTGACCTTGGGCTGTGTTCAACTTGTCCAGGAAATGGGCTGTAATCAAACAGAAATGTCATTTTTGTCTGCAATTAACTCATAAGGCCAGAGGTTCTACAGTTTCTAAACAATTCAGTGGATGTGTCACTTCAAAATAGTTTCAAATATGTCTTTTCATGGTCAATCTAAAAGACCTATTAAAAATTTGCCTCCATTACACATTTTCTTCAAGATAAGTGAAGAACAATCCTATACGTTCCATTTCATTTGATTCTTTCTGGTTTTTATTTTATCATTGCAAAACAGCAATAACTGCTCTATGGTTAAGAAGGGTCACAGGCTTGGTTTCCTGCAAGCCATCTTTCAGTCAATCTGTTTTGAAGCCTGGTCCAAACCCAACATTTCTGATATTTAGCATGTCCCATCACAGCTTCTCAGAATAGTAAAAGAAAAATCAGGAAAGTAATTTTCAATTGATTGCTTTTCGTAAAACCAATCTATGTTTTATTATTTTTAAAACAGAATAATTCTAACTTTTCTTCCCTGTTTAACTCCACAAATTCGTTTCCTTTTTACCTCGAAATTTGTGTTGTTGTCATTGTAGAAGTTATAAAGAAATGCCTTTTCACATATACAGTGTAACAGTTGAAAGAACAAATCACCTCAGATATAATGGACCTGGTTTTCTTTTACACAGTTCTGGCAGCATAGAAAAATTTTAGAGTGGGCATAAATTTGATTTAAATGCCCTTTAGGGTTCCTCTGTGCTGCCAGAATCTGTGAAGAGGTCTTTATGTAAACCAGAATCAGGGCCAATGTGTTGGAGGATTATGTTTCTTTGCAAATCTTTTCTATACCTAAAGACCTCATATTTTGACATCCAAGACCACTCACATATTAAGTGTGTGACACTCCTACTGAGAATCAACAATAAGTGAAATCACCCATATATGGCTAACAGCTTATTTCCATTAAAAGAAATGGCAAAAAAAATCGGCAAGCAGACCTGAAATTTTTCAGGCAGTAGGAAAAGCAGGAGATTAATTTTAATAAAGGTAATAATCAGCAATTCTGAGTTTCTTAACACACAGGCGTTGATAATGCTTCTGCCATTTCCCGTGCTACTGCCATATTAATGTCTTCTATCAACACTTTCATGATGAGAAGTGGGGAAAAAAGATCAATGGAAAGAACTGAAAATTTTCCCAAAACTCATAACTCTTTCTGGGAATAAGAGAAACTTCATAATAGCCATGGAAAAAGAGTGTTATTTTCATGAAGCATTGAAGGACATATGGTGAGCAACTGCAAGGGCTGAAATTTATGAAGTAACTTTTCTATATCACTTCATAATTCAAATTTCAAGGTACCACATTAAGTTCTGAAGGTCTTTCTTCTGTCATGAGGGACAAGAATGGCCTTTCTGATAAAATGTGATATTTATAAATTTGATTTGATTTTAACAACACCTGAAAGAATTACTAATTATTTTCTCTTTGGGTTTAATAATCCATATGTTGATTTTTATAAATGCTGACCTTTAATGTATGCAATGAATTATTTTTTTTTCCAGGTACATCTCAGCAATAGTATGAATGGGTATTTTTCTCATGCAGTAGCAACACTGATCTACCCAGTCAGAGTTTTTATTTCAAAATTGTTAAATTACAGATTTTTTTTTAAAGTTTAGAAAGACTTACAGGAACCAAAATCTTTGAGGGCATGTTGCTCCATAAAAGTACCAGAACATTTTTGGTACTTCTTTTTCTGTCAAATCCTGAAAACATCCCTGATTATATTTCATCATTAAGCCTCATTTCTGAAAGGATACTGTAGGGAGTGATGTGGATCTATCTGTACTCCTTGCTGCCCAAAAAATTAACAAATACATAATTAATGCTTGGCAAAATGCTTAAGGGGAGCAATAATTTTATACCTATTTCATACTGGGGCGTGTGATATGCATTGCCTAGTTGAAGTTAAAGCTCAGTTCCAGACCAGGAAGCAAAATCCTGGTTAAATGTTCTTTACTCCTGTGGTAGAAAATATTTCTGCAATAAACGATATTCATGCCATTCTGCTTTGACATTGCAGGAAATTAAGACATAAGTATTTTTCAACTGAAAATAGCCCCAAAGGCGATTATACATCTATTTTGGGAGGTGAATTTTTTTTCATATCTGTCCAAAACAGGGACAAGAGACCATGAAGCCTCCCAGTGTTATAGTTGAATTGATAAAAGAAGGAATGAAATTAACTTGTCTGAGAGCAGAGAAACCCAAGGTAATTTCCCTTTGCTGATACAGAGGCAAACTAAAAGATGGAGTGCTCTTTTCATCTTTTTAGTTCCTAAGTAAATACTCCATTCTGAGGAGCAAATTATACCCATTTTGTATTGAAAATGTAACCACTAGAGGGTATCTGCTCAAAGTCACTACACACAACATCCTGGGATTTGAGCAATGCCAAAAGACAGACAAATCTTGCATGCAGATGCACTAAGTTAGGTGGGGGAGGAAAATAATAAAGTGTCACTGCCTTGACTGGTTATTCTTTTCATAAATTCTTCTGCAGATTCTTGACTGTCTTGCCAAAATGTAATTGTCCCTGCTAGAAGAAAAATTGATGATTTCACTATAAAAGTGCATTATAATATATTGATATTTATTGATTTTGTTATGCAGTATTATTTAAGATCACAATGAAGGATTGTCACAATTTCTTACATTTCTAAGTTAACCCTTCATACATCCATAGCTATAACCAGTCAAGGCATATTACTTTTGCCTTGAAATTTAAGTCACTCTAATGGCCAGAGTTACTGCCAAGGTCAAATAAATACACAGTAGATTTAATTTGTCAGATATCCTCTGCTTCTCATGTGCCCTTTGATTCTGATTTTGAGACCTTATTTGAATTCATGTTCAGCAGACTAGGGAAAACCTGTGAATGATAGGAAAAATGTCACTATCATGGTGATTTTGAACATATTGAATAATAGCAATGTAGGCACAATACTCACATTCTCTGCAATTTGAAATCTGTGTATTTTTTTTTACATGAGTCTATAATCTGTTTGCTTATCAATTTCTTAGGTTCCTCAGCTAAAGAAAAAAAGGGCATGAAGTTATTTAACTAGTTTATAAGATAGTATTATGTTAGCATATAGTACCAAAGAATAGAATCTTTTCAGTCCCCTGAATATACTGTCTACAGGAACATATATGTTTAATGCTCATCAGTGTTTGGAAAGCCATATAGGTTCTTTTACAAAAAGCAGCCAAGGGATGTTGCTTTCTTCATTTTCTTGCCATCTTTGATGTCTCAGCTCAAATAATATGACATCTATTTGCAGATAAGCAACCTGGACATAATTTGTAGTACAAGTATAGATCAAGGCTCAGACTCAAGTGAAAGTATTTTTCAATGGTAAGGTTGTAAACCAGGAATCTAAGTCACCTGGAGCTGCACTGCACTTTGGTAAATAATGTGTCACAAGGTTATACAAGAGGCTAGGATAATTATTTTGCTCATTTTGAAATTGAAAATAATTAAGCAGTGAACTATGACAAATTATACTGAATTTCTGCCCCCTCCCCTCTTCCCCTCCCTTTCCCCCCAAATTATTGTTACTTGGAGAATCTCTGCTGGCCAAACACAATTCTGATAAATCTAGATCTGTAAACACAGTTTCCATGTTTTGATGGGCATGTTCCCCTGTTTTGACTTCTGTGCTGCTGAGGGGGTTTGGTAGATAACAAATCCCAAATTCTTTGTCTGTGATTTCAATGACATTTTTTGTAACTACTTAGTGACATTCAAGTAATGAAGTTGCTGTATTTTGTTTCACTGTTACATGACAGTAAATTTTTGGCTTCACTGAAGCTGAACTATCTGAGCTTTCAAGCCCTTTCACTACCCCAACATGATTAGGGTTATTTAATCTTTTGTTGCTTTATTACTTAAAATCACTTGGCTAAACAAAAGCCTATAGAATAAAAAATTGAGAGATCAGCACAAAGTTCAACGTGAGCAGACACTGAAGTTTATCAGCAAAGTGTTTTATTTCTTTAAATCTAAAAGCCATTGCCTCTATTTCCTAAATGATAATTAGCCATAACTGATTTTTAAAAAGAAGTATTGTGCAAATAATCATGTGAGACAAATGAACCATGCCAAGACCTGGATCCAGTCTTATTGAATTCCTTTATTTGATATAAAATAACATAATTAGGATCAGGTGCATCCTGAGATGGACTTTTGTCTCTGGCAGCTCTTGGTGCTTCCTTTGGGTGACTGTTATAAATATTAATTTAATACATGCTGAGCATTACGGAAAGGAGAATATATATGAAACTGCAATAGTAGTTGGAATTGGATGTGTTAAAGTTAAAAAGGGCTTATAGTCAACAAGACAGAGCTGGTTTAGCCTTGAATTCAATACAAGCCATAGCACTATAACCAAAATTAAAGACAAAGTAATAATCCATAAAGCTAAGGAGAAAGACTAGTGACTCAATTAAGAGTTAGATTTTGTTTAGCACAGTAGTATCATACTTGAAAAAGGGAATAAAACTCATGGTTCAAGACTAACTTTTGTGTTGTTGCACATATATATCAAGACAAAACAGAATAGAGAACAGAAAATACTCAAAATCATCAGTGTAAAAAAATCTTGATTTAAAAAATTGTGGTTAGGACATGGGTATTAAAAGATTCAAGTTTCACTGACAATCATTGCAAACCATGTCTCATTGAGTACTTTGAAAAATCTAGAGAATTCATGTTGATGCCTATGAGACCTGAGCTTTTTTGAGAATATGACCATTGACTTCAAAGATACTGCTTAACTGAATTAAGTAACAAATTAAGCAACGGTTAAATTAGAAAATCATGATAGTTTACCTAAGATGCTTTAGCTGCAAGCAGCCTTGTTAAACAATGATTGGAAAATAGAAAAAATATGGATATCTTCTCATTCCTCATATTCTAATGTTTTTATAACTGGCTTCTGGAAATATAGATCAAGGTCTAGTAATCTATGGCATGTAAATGAACAATTAAGTAGAAGTATATTCACCCTTCAGATTGCTGCCACTGGCTCAACAAAACTTAACCCTTCCTTTTAGAATTCTCTGATTTCACTCTGCTTAGTGTTTCACGAAGTTATCACCTCTTTTTAAAACAGTTGCAGAGGTCTTTGGTGAATTGGTTACATCTCTTTCTTTATCCATTTTTCATCCTTACTAAGAAGGGCTCCTGTCTTACCTTTGTCTTTTGGTAATAAAAAAGAAAAAGATAATTAAGTGTTTATTATTCTACAAAAGGACATTTACAGCCTTGGTTGATTCCAGAAATATGAGAGAGGAGAGTGAGGTGAAACTGAGTGAAGGAAAATTTAGCCTGAGTATCAGGATACAATTACTATAATTGATATTTATGTCTGTAGAAAAATTTCCCAGGGGGCCCGATAGAAATAATGCAAAACTAATTTGAGTTATTTGTGGCTGAACTAAATCAGATGACCTAATAGTTATTCACCACAAATATATATGACTTTATGAAGCTGCATTCCCTGGCCTTTAAAACTAGATATATCAATAGTATCTTTATTCAGCACCCTTTTTCTCAAAACACTTACCAAGTTGATAAAGAGAAAGATCCTCATCTATCAATGAAACACGACAACCATACAGTGGTAAACAACTCTATGTAATTATTGAAAAAGACTTTAAAAAGTAATCTTTTATATAAAAAATGTGATTGCAATTCAATCTGAAATGTGGGGAAGATACAACCAGAACTACTACTAAGAATACTAGATTTCATTTTTAAATTTTTATTTTAAATTGTTGCCTAATTTTGTAAAAATAGTACATGAAGTAAATGTTTGCTTTCCTTATCAACGCAGCGTGGTAACAGGAGAGTACAGCACAAAATTACTTTGTTCACTATTGATATAAAAGTTGGATAATGAATATCAAATAATCTGATGTGGTTTCAGTTGAACATAGATGCTTTCAGTCTTCTCATATTCAATATTTTATAGAAACAAATTTTTATTGATTACAGAAATCCATGAAAATAGCACAGTAAGTCCATGTGATTACATTGCAAATTTTATATTGATGTGATTAAAATCAGTTAAACCTACAGAGAACGGGTTTATATCTGTTTTGTTTTGGTTGTTTTTTAATGTCCATGTGTCATATTTAATAGTAAAATAAAAGCTAAGTTTTTTATATAGTTCTAGTGAATTTGTATGAGTGTAAACCTTTTTTAGTGTGCTACCATTTTTAGAAAAATCCTTTATGGGAAAGTATAAGGGTCTTAAAAAAATTTTTCTAATGGACCCTATTATTTATTTCAAAAGTATGACTGAGACAAAAAAGTGAAAGCTGATTACTTTGTCAGGTATTGACCAAACTGCATGGCTAGTTTGTCCGAATGCTTTGTCTATGCGTCTTTTTATTCATTTATAAAGTTCTAATTTTCTGTGTAGTGCTGGTCTGCACACCAAAATTAGATCTGAGAAAAACATAAGATTTCCTTATGCATTCTTTGGGGATAGAATAGGGATAAAGGTGATGTGTCAGTTTAGATCAATGCAATGATTCTTTTGTTCTTCTTCATATCTGTCAGTCTTTTTTCTTTTAATTAAGTTTCTCCTTGCTTTCTCTCTAACTTCCCAATCAGAAAAAAATAGTTTCAGAATGTAATTATAGCTGATACTTTGCGTCTAATATTTGTTGCAGTGTAGTTAATCAGATTCATATTCTCATTAAAACAATATAATTAGATCCTGTCTAATTTTGACTGCAGTTTTCTGTTGAAATTTCACCCTGTTTTTGTTCAAACTCAATTAGTTTATTGATGTTCTCTGAGAATTTTGTATTTCCTGACTGAAGGGCATTGAATGGATTATTATTTATGACTGTAATTTTCTCTTTCCAGGATGTGATTGGTTTTGTGATCCATATTCCTCTGTTATAAGCTGGAACTACAATGGTTTGTACTCCTGCTAATTTATTTCTGTATTTCATATGATAAGACAAATTATTCTCACATGTGATTAATTAACTTGGTATAATGCTGGTTTATTATACAGGCATCTTGGATAAAATGTGCAATATATTTCTACATCATCTCTGTTGCATGGAGGCAGAAGATAATCACCTGCATCATTCACTTCTTTTTCTGAAAAGCATCCTCATTCTTCTGGTGGTACTTCCCAGTCTCCTTTCATCATTTCCAGACTACATCGTTTCCTATTTTGCTCTGTTAAATCTCAGATTGCCATTCAATATAATGAAAACTTAATTCTCAAGGCTTCTATCTAGACTCATGTCCATACATGTAATTAACTAATACATTTTGAACAACTACATTGTGGAAGGTATTGCTGTTATTAAAGCTGACCTTCAGCTGTGCAATAAGCATTCTGCAGACAGTTTTCCATGCTGCAGGCGATGCAGCCCAAAATGCACAGATCTGCACAGACTCAGCTATAGGTTTTGATTATGTATTTTCTGGCAGTTCTTCCATAATTGCTACTTTAAATGGGTTTTTTGCACTTGAAAAGTCATTACAGTTTTGTCAGGAAGGGATATGTAAGCATATCTGCCTGCCTCTCTGCACTAGAAAATCACTGTGTAATTCAACAATATTTACTCCTAAAAAGATTTTGAAGGATTTTTAAGCTAGAAAAATTTTATTAAAAATGCATTTTTCAAGCAGAAGAGAAATCTATTAAAAAGCACCTCAGCTATTTGAACGGGTTCAATTATCAATTTTCCCAGCACTTCAATTACAGACTAGTGCTATGAAGCACCAGGAAAATAGATTGGATGCAGCACACATTCCGTAGCCATATGTACTCAAATACTTTTCAAATGAAAGCTAAGAATTTTCTGAAGTAACTGAATATTCATTACCAGAGTATGTTTCTCTATTTTCAGATATATAAAAGTTACTTATGAGTAGGATTTAAAAATAAGAACAGCATTGTACTTGATCTGCTCCCATAGAAGTCACTGAATGTCTCAGTACTGATTTCAGGGCAATCAGAAACCAACACTTCATGCTATTGAAAATCCCATCTTGCCCATGGGATTTTTTTCTACTTTCAAATATTATTTTTTTAATGCATGTTATATTCCATTTTACATGGAATGTTGATTCTATATCCTGCCACTTGATGTAGGCCTGTCTCCAAGTGTTTCTTTTTTGAGCTGAGTATTGAAAATGTAGCAATGAAAGTTATCTCAAACTTATCTACTGGTTAGGAGATTTTAAATAATTAAAATTTTCTCAAATTGTCCCTGGAGTTTCTCATATACTAGGACTGGGAATCTAAATCATTCATTTATTTAAATTTTTGATGACTTAAAGTTATGTATTTGCAAGAGCCTGAAGGTTGTCTTAAACAATTCATAGATGAAACTTCCTAAACAACGACTTATCAATTTTACTAGCTTATAAGCAGCAAATAAATATGAAGCCAGACAGAATATCTGCATTTTTAGAATGTGCCAGTTATGATTCAGGACCCCTGAGGCAGACTGCCCCAACCTCCCTGTTGATGTTGTTTTGGTGGTGTCAGCAGATGATGCCTCCTCAGGTGACTCTGGCTCTCTAAAGGTAATATTAGAGGCATAATTCAATTTTATCCATGATTATAACACAAGAGAAGTGTTACTGAAGAAGAAAATATTCCCCATGTAAATTCAACAAATTCAACAATCTACTAATGGTGAAGTTCAAAATTTTGTCCATATTTTAGAGTTCACAAACTCAGTAAAGAGGGTGAGCTACATGGCCCCACCTCTGAACTGGCTGCGCCTGCAAGGCCAAATGGCATCATGGTGAGAATAATTCCAGTAGGGATCCTTTGCAAAAAGAACTCCTGAGTGTTGAGAGTTTTTTGCAGATTGAGGAGGTTTTGTTAGACAATGGCTGATGCACAACCCAGCCTGCTTGTGCTAATGGACAATGGTCACATACACAGGCAACGAATAATGGACATATTCAGAAATGGGGTCAGTATATCCTTGAAAGAGATACAATAAGAAGAATAATCAGGACTCAGCAAGTTTGTCAGCAAGTTTGGGAAAGTCAGGAAAAAAGAGTTAATCATGGGTGGGCCTGACGAGCACGGCAGGACGCGTGGAAAATTAGGTGATCCAATCAGCATTCTAATTTAGACGTGTGAACAGCCAGGATTAACCAATCATGTATTAGCTAGAGACGTGTGGACAGTAGAGATTTATTATAAATATAGTCTTTTTAAGGATAATAAAGTAGAGATTTATTATAAATATAGTCTTTTTAAGGATAATAAATTTGGCTTCACTGGATCATGGCGGTCATGGTGTGTTGTCCCTGAACCTCCTGCACCTGAGGGCCAGTGTCTGCAGGCACTGATAGGAACATCACACAGTAACTGCAGCATAACCCAGGAGGCTCTGGGAGCTGTGACACCTCACACACGAGTTCTCTGCTCACACTATAACAATTGCTTTGCTTTCTGCTGGGCAGAAAAATACAGAAAATGCCCTGAAGAACCACCAAGAGCCATGACTTGTGAAACTGGGTGGCAGGGTCAGAAGCAGCAGTGACAGTACCATGCTTTGAACTAGAACACGGAAAGGGGAAGGAGAATTTTCTGTTTCTGAGGGAAGGATGTTCAGCAGATACACGCTCTGATGGCCTCCAAGTGACACCTCAGCTGGCAGCTAAGACTTTATGAGGATCATAGTTACTCACACACTTTGTGTTCCTATTTCCCCAGAGACACAAGGAGGACTGCAGAATAAGAAAGTAGCACAAATGCAGTCTTCAAAGAATGTCTATGAGGAGAGAAAACAAAAATCTGCTGAAATTAAATATATTTTAAGGAACTTTTATGATTTGGGGCAGAAGGATAGGAAGGAATAAGTACACTAAAGAGTAGACCAATTGTTCAACCTGCTAATCCACAAGCAGCAAATCTCATTAGACAGAGCTGGGAAAAATCCAAATTAAATAACTCTTTATAAAATTATCAATGCTTTAGTTGACATCTGATTTTACCTCATTGGTTTATTGTAAGAAGAATTTTTTGTAATGTCAGATAAGGTGATAGAACTAACAGTGACACTCTCTGCTAATGTAATACAATTTTCTGACATTTAAGGAAGGCAAAAAACATACCTTGTCTTGTTTCTGAGGGAAATAACCAAGTTTTTATTATAATATGTGCTACTAATTTTTCTGGTGGAGAAAAATATTGCCAGCATGAAGGACTGATATACCAGGATTATTCCTTAGAAGGCCATGAAATAAACAAAGTCTCCACAATTTTAGCTCATGGTGGCCTTTTCCTTTTTTTTTTTCTTTCTGGTATTTTGAGCCTTTACAAATTCTAGTTTTTAGCTTTTATTTCTTTGCTAAAGAAAGTAGAAAGAACTGTGAAATGCATTGTGCTACAGGATCCAAAAGAGAATATGGAAGAAAAATATCAGACTCACATCAAGCTCAAAATAATAGGCAGCATCAAAACAATATTTTGGCTAAGAATTTTTTCACCTCATTTTCATTGTGAAAAAGGCATTTTCTGATTTATTTATTATGCCACAAACATATAACTATGCAGTAGTGTCATACTTTAGTTTCTATTTTTTTAACCCTCATTCCTCAGTTACCTAAAAACCGTGAAAGGCTTTTTTCTTGCTTGTTGAAAAAGATAACCTTTTTCTTTCAGATGGACCCTTATCATAAATCTATTCAAGTAAGAAGAACTGGTGCAAAATTTGTCTAAAACTAGCCTTATGAATGTTATTTCTATGAAAACAATGTCACAGAACTCATACAGACACCAGAAATTGTATTATCCACTTCTAAAAGGTACCTCTATTTGCCAATATAAAAATTTAGTAATTATCATTACTTTTAGAAATAAAATTAACTATCTCTTTGGTTAATTCAGCTCACAGTTTCTCATTAAATTAGATTTGCTTTATCTAAGAGTACCAAGGGTGTGAGCTGACCTCATTTAGGCAGAAGCAGAGTTGCTGTTGGTCACAGTTTTCCCCTGCCAGTGGTATTGCTTGTACTGCTAGAAGTGCTACCCATATGAAAAGATATGCAGAATATGGGTCAGAGCTTTTGAGTGTAGAGGAGGTAAAGATTTGTTCTAAAAACAGAGAAGACAAAGTTGGCCTAGCCAGCACTCTGCATAATAGAAGAAAAGGCTCTTCATATTGAAAGCTGAAATTGAAAGGCAAATATCTCAGAAGAAACAGCAGTAGGTAAAATTAAACCTAATTTTAATTTTAATTTTAATTTTAATTTTAAATTTAATTTTAAACCGAAAATTAAACCTAAAAGTAAACCATTTTTCATGAGCAAACAGCAAATATGAAATTTAATAATTCTTTAAGATATTAACATACTTTTTGTTTTGTCTGCCACTATTTCTTCTTTGCTAAATCCAGACTAATGTTAGATGCAGTGAAAAATGGATCACTTATGTGGGTCCCCAAACCTGGTCATGAAACACCTGCATATCTCTGTGAATTTGAGGACGGACACCAAGATCTCCAGCATGCAGCAAGTTAAAAAATATATCAGCTACAAAATATAATAAATTTCCATAGGTTTGGTAAGGTTGGTTTTGGTTAGGGTTTTTTTGTTGTTGTTTTTGTTGTTGTTGTGTTTTGTAGGGTTTTTTGTGTTATGCATCTTCAGAATAATTTTTTCATGTTACTTGCATTGCCATGTGAAGTCAAGAAATTTTAGTGTTGGGAGATACCAGGGTAAAACTCTCTGCACCACTTGCATTTTTATTTAATTCTTTGTTAAATGTTATATAAGCTAAACCAGTACTTGCACTTTTCCCCTCTTGATTTTCTCCTTGGCAAAAGTATTGTGATGTCTCTTGAGCTTTTTTAAGGCAAAACAAAAATAACAATTTTTTTTAAAGTCTTCTGAAAACAACAAAAACAATCAGTTTCCATTAAAATTGTTGAAATGAAACATGTTTCCAACTTGGGGTCAGTGCACACATACTGGTACGATTCCATGCAGACCTCAGTCCAAAAGAGCTTATTTTCATGATCTGATAGAACCAAGTATTTGTCTGCCAGGAAAATCCATCATTACCAATCTGAGACCTGTGCCAAATACATAGAAACACACATTAGAGCACATTGCACATTTAAAGTGATGCTTGTAAAAAAAAAAAAACACAAAAACCTTACTACTACTACACATTGACTGCAACAGGAAATTTCCTTTTAAGATTCATGCATGGTTTTAATTTTGAATTTGGTTTGTAGTGGGCTAGAAAGAAGTTTGACAATCCTTTTAACTATGTTAATTAAATGCACATTTTTGCTAATGGGGTTTCAGTTGGCTGTGCCAACTTGTTCATTGCAGCATTTTAACATTCCTTGTTATTAAGTATATGTGTGTTTCTGTGTTCCAGTTTCTGCATTACAAATTAAGTATGTACACAGCTTGTATTCTGAAAAAGGCAGGTGAAAAAAATGCATCATTAGGTTTTTTAATCACTTATTCATTTTTGAATGGTGAGGCTAATCTTTTTATTAAACCTCTCACCCACATTTCCATATTTTATTTGAGATCTTTAGTCTTCACTATAGATAGAGACCTACACACCTTAGACACACATTTAAAAAATGCTGCCATTAACTCTATAGTGCCTTTGTCCCCTCACCTTTACTTGCTCATAGCCCTGACTACTCCATGGATTAAATGCATGGGCAGGGAGAGTACCCAAGGGCCAGAATGGAAGACAACCACACTTATGGGGGCTTTAGTTCTCCCCATATGTTGTACAGATTCAGAGTGTAGATTGAATCCTCTCCTGCCAATTTATCCTCCATGTTACCATAATTCCTGCATAATCATTATTTTTTGTAATCTTTTTATCTTTTATTAAATTTTATGTTTCATAGTGCATTTGTCAGTCTCTCTTTTTCTCAGTAGGCAATAGACTTTTATCTATTAGTTTCTTGCATCTTTTTGGATTTCTTGTCAAGGTCTTACAAGAGCAAATAGTAGTCATTCTTTCTGAATGTCTCTGACAAACAGCAACGAGATATAAAATCTGCACCTAATTGTAGCTTTTTTGGGGTTATAAGTGAGCACATTTTTTCCTTATCTTCTTGTGTAATCACCATTTTCTTTCCTTTGTTTTCTATAAGAGATGACTAATTATGAAGAAATGGGCCAAGGAAGTGCCATTCCAAGTCAAGTGTCAGTAAAAAGTAAGCCAAGGAATGAGATGAATGTCAGGAATAAAATTTCATATGCTGTTCTTTTAGTTTCCTAGCTCAAAAGAGAAAGAAATTTTGTGAGATTGTTTGCTTTCACACAGGTTCCACAGCCCAAATTCTGGGCATTCTCCTAAATTAGATAAGTTTCAGACACTTCTGATCTTTAATCTTTCATTTCAGAAAAGACATGGAAACAAAGCCCAAAGCAGTCAAGACATATTACAACTTCATAGTTTTAGTCAAAACTGTTTAGAAGTTTAAAATAACTTTTGAGTCTGAAGTTTTGCTTAAAAAAAAAAACAAAAAAAACCAAAAAAAAACAAAGTAACACAAACAAAACAAAAAAAATACAACCAAAAAACCAACTCCCTAATGAATCTATATCTCTCTCCCTACATCACTAACCATATTTCAACTTCAGTTTTTCTAGAAAAATACCCCAACCTATTAATCTCCCTTCTTTTACCATAAACCATGGAATGCTGTAATTTTGGAAAACATAAAAGTGTTTGTTGTTCTGTTTTTCTTTGAGGAGAGATCTGCATGTACAAAAGTCTGCTTTTCCTTCACTTATAAAGTGGTCTAATAAAAGGTATTACCTTTTTCTTAACATTTTTCTCTCCCTTAAAAACAATGGAACAGCCATCATCTCATTTTCCCTTCCAGTTAATGAATCAAATTCGCAAGGACTAAATAATCTTATTTTTGTTGCTTTTATAGTAATTTAGAAAACCGCTCGAACGAAATACGTTCTCCGCTTTCTATATTCCGGAGTTATTCTGTTTGAAATTAAACAGCATGAAGGGTGTTGAAGGCATGGCGAGGGAAACCTAAAACGGTGTGGGGGAGATCCAGAGTCCTGAGAGCAAGGCCAGGCTGCCCAAGAGGCGAGCAGTGTGAGCCAGAGTGCCAAACACACCCAGCAGCACGTGCAGCTTATCTCCATCGTGCGTGCGGCGG
>JAHXMQ010012340.1:1243923-1261942 GCA_020466415.1 Ammodramus savannarum pratensis | reverse complement strand
TCTCTCAATAAGCCATGTCTGAAGAAAATTCTCCAACAGTGACCCACACCACTGCAAGGCCCTGCAGCAGGGCTGCACTCAGGGCATGGGGCATTGATCAGGAGAAATGCAGGTGCCACAGTCACTCTCTTGCAATGTAAGCAGCATGGATGCATTGCTGAAGAGCTCCTCAGGCTTGCTGAAAACCAAATCCAGCTTTGGTCAGAGGTAAGGACAGGAGATTTGCTGTTCTATCTGATGCTCTAGCACCCCGACAATGATTTTTGTTAAAATTATGTTTGGGTATTTTAATTAGCATTTTTTGAAAGATTTTGAGTTATTTTTAGCAATCCATAAAATGCACTTTTTTTAGTAATACTATCTTTCTGTCTATCTTACAGACACATGAAAGATAATTCACAAGGAAATTAAGTCCTTATGCATTTAGTGAAAATAGACAAATTTGTAAAAAACCCAGCACTGCCTATCTCACTGATGGGATTATTCTGCTACTTAATGCCATTCTAAGATACCAGAGAATCCATATAGGAGGAAGATATTAAAAATGAAAGCCACAGAAAAGGACAGTCCTTAAGTTCAGCTACCTGCTATGTGAAATTTTAGATTGCAGTCAGGTCATGGTGATGTTGACAGAAGAAGAGGCATTCCATTTTGCAGGATTTCTCTAGAACCTGATACTTGACAGAGCTGCACTTTTTGGCAACTAGCTGTGTTAATGATCTCCTAACATGAGCTCACTCCGTGCTGTCTCAGTCTTGTAACTGGCAATTGCCATTAAAGGGAATTAGGTGATTGCTAAGGCTAAGTGCAATGTGCTGTAAAATATCCTTGTTATTATAATGTTGGTTTTGAGGTTACATCTAAAGTCTCTGGCAACAAGCCTGATGTGCTGCATAAACAAAATGTAGTACTCATAGAAAACACAATGCCTGCTGTCAGAGTCAGCCTGTCAACACATGAGCAAAAGTCAGGTAGGCATAATTCAAAAGTAACTTGATTTATTGTACAGTAGTGCTTCTCTATTCCACTAAGCCTGTGAAATACTATGGCTGCCAAAAAAAGGGCCTTCACACAATGAAAGAGGGATATTTCATTGCATTTACTATTTTCTTGAAGAAGGGTTTGTGTCATCGATGTTTGATTGTGCACTAGGACTGCAGAGGAGATCTGTACACAACAGACTGCCCCACAGTGACTTGTTTGTGTATCCACATCTAAAACATAAAATAACTGATGTTATTCTAGCTGCAAAGAGGTATATTCTCAGAATGTGTTGCCACATTTATCAAAGACTCAGCAAGACTGAACCTTGGGTGTCATTCTTGCAGTTCAAAAATGCTCTTGAATGTTGTACAGCCCTTGTGCTTGTGGCACCAAAGGGTGTAAGCACATTGCTTCTCTTTGCAGAGACACTGCATGGTGCTTTTGTTTTCTATACAAGCACAGTTAATTTTACTATAAGAATTTATTGTTGACTTGGCTGTTATTTGAATTCTGTCTTGGAGGCTTGGCATGCTTCACAGATCATCTGTACTGAAAAGCTTTTGTACACAGAAGATTAAGCTGGTGCATTGTGAATTATGGTCCTTCATTTGCTCTAGTGTGACATGATTTCCAGTCTTATCCAGAAAATACACTTCTATTTAGAAGAAGAAATGGAAAAATATATTCAAAGGATGAGAAAATATTCTCTACATATCAAGGTAGACAGTTATTTTAATTTCAGGAAAAAAAAATAAATTACAACAGAAATATTCAAGCCCCTGTGGTAATACTGATGTAAATTGTGCTATGCAATTCTGGGCCTAGCCATAACTACCAGTTGAGGCAGATTTCAAACACTTTGCAAGGATTTAGAGAATGCTGTTTCCAGTTAAGTGTAAGAGGTTCATCAATAAAAAAAATGAATAAATTAAAAAAACACCATGAAGAAAAACTACATAGGCTTTCCTTAGCTATCATAAGCCCCCCTGTCAATACCAACTTGTGGTAGTCATGGAATCATCATTGAATCACAGAATGGCCTGTGCTGGAAGGGCCAAAAAGATGATCTGGTGCCAACCTCCCTGCCATGGGCAGAGACACCTTCCACCCTATCAGGTAGCTCAATGCCCCATCCAACCTGGCCTGGAGCGCCTCAAGAGATGGGGCATTTATGGCTTCTCTGGGAAACCTGTGCCACTGCCTCACTGCCCTCACAGTAAAGAATTTCTTCGTAACATCCAATCTAAGCCTAGTCTCTCAGTTTGAAGCCTATTGCCATTTTCCTGTCACTCCATTCCCTTGTAAATAGTCCCTCTCTGTCTTTCTGGTAGGCCTACAGCCTTGAAGGATCTCTGATCCTCTTCATGACCTCTTCTGGACTTGCTCCAACAGGTCTAAGTACTTCTAATGTTGGGGGCCCCAGACTAGGATGCAGCACTCAGCTGAGGTCTCACAAGAGTGGAGCAGAGGGACAGAAACCCCTCCCTTGACCTGTTGGTCACACTCCTTTTGACGCATTTTGGTGGTTTTCTCAGCTGCCAGCACACATTGCTAGATCGTGTGGAGTCACTGATCAACATCCCCAAATCATTCTCCAGCTCAGTATTTAAAGCAGATGAAGTAGATAGTACAATACTCAGCCTTCATCAAGGATATTATTTATCAAGGTTTCAAACCATAGGTAGCATGACAGTCAAGAGCCTCAGTTTAAATTTTTCCTCTAAACAAGTGAATCTCCAGTAGAACCATGAAAATTATACCTTTGTAACACGCACATGCACCTCCCTCACAAGACAGAAGGATGAAGATGGTTAGAATTTTCTTATAAGCTAAAATGTGAATATAATGTCAGCTGTATTGTAACAGGTTTCATTATTGGGATATATCAAACAAATTTTAAAGTCATCTTTGTACTTTCAATCACAATTGCTAATAAGTAGATAAATATTTAATAATTTAAATGTGTCAATTTTCTCTTTTAATAAAGAAAAAATACTTATTTGAATTAAGTTCCTGAAATTTGCATTAATTTTTAAATTCTTTGTTTTTTAATCCACTCAAAGGTGTAATAAAATTCCTCAAGATTGTACTGACTTAATTTTCAGAGAGAACTGATGATAAAGAGGTCAGCTGAATCCATTTGATGGAATGTGCTATATCCTACCATTGTAGTCACGTTCTTGAGAAGCAGCATTCCTGCCAGCCCAAAGAGAGGCCAAAGGGTCCCAGGAGAAAGAAATCTCTTTCTAAGCTGATACTTTTTTTAGTCTTTAGTTTTTAATTTCTCCTTGACTCAGTTCATAACAACACTTGCAACAATCCTGTGTCTTCCATTACCAGTTTGGCTTGAGAACAACAAGATAATATAAAAAATGGACCTTGTTTCAGATTTGCTGTTTCCAAAGTTTTATCTGAAACCATAATATTTAGAAATATTACATAGAAATATTTAGAAATCCAATTAATTATTTCAGTAAGAAACATACGATCTTCCCAAGAGCATTCTCAATGCTGTTTGAATTACTGATATCTTACATCTGGTCGTCTCCCAGGTCTTGCTACTTTTAAGGGTTGCAACCTCAGTCTGGATAGTGTGTACATGTCTTAAAAAAAAAAAAAAAAAAGAGTTATTGTAACTGAGGAAATGATGTACTCAAAAGGAAGAGGGCTAAGGAAGTGAAAATTATTTTGCAAGCTAAATTACAGGGTTTGCAGTCTCCTTGTAATAAATCACAAACAGGATATCAATTCACTGTCCTGCTTCTTAGATATACATACCTGTCTTTGGAAAGCTCAGCTTTGTGACTTTCTGCTTATAGCTAACTGTCATTAATGATTGACTGATTAATTCTCCACCCAGACTATAGAAAAGTTATTTAAACTTTCAGGATATTATGCATTAGAGTAAGTTTATGTAAATAGATGTTGTCAAGGAAAAGAGTAGTTTTATCTCAAAATCTCTGTGGATGCATATTTAGGAAGCCAAACGTGTGTTATGAAGATTTTGTGATTTCATGGCACATGGGATTGAATTAATAGCTCCAAAAATGTCCCACATTTACTGGATTAAAATATGCATTGTAGTAACATGACAATTGAAACAGTCTGTGCAGGTTTATGTGTTTCAGATTTGCCCCGTCCAATTTTTAGTCTAACCCCAGAGCATTACTAATATTTAGGTGTCAATAGTGATCTTACAAGTCATGCCTTGGAGTCAGATGAGCCAGGCTAGACAGCTGAAAGCCAGGGATGAAGCCCAGACCTGCCTACTCCTACTTACAGCTATATAATGGTTATCAATTAATTTGTATTTGCAGGAAAAATGGGAAAACTTGTCGATGTTGCATGTAACTTTTTTAATATGCTGTAGCACAGCGACTGCATAATTGTGATATCTAAAGGAATGAAGTTTTAGTACAACTCTTCAGTATAACCCAACTACTCAAGAAATAAGTTCCAACAGAATTTTCATATGAAAACAACAGGAAAGCAAACAATCCCTGCAAATTCTAAAGAGCAACTGTTACTTAATTTAGCTAAAATCTATCTTTCTCTGGGTATTTTCCAGGTGCAGTGAGAAGCAACAAGACCTAGTTCAGAGATAAATAAAATAATTAAATGGTTCGTAATTACTTTTTGTGGACCCTTGTGTGTAGCCAAGAATAGAGTCTTTCCATAACAGAAAAGATCCTCAAACCCACATAATTTGATTCTGATTGCACATTTGAGAAGATTGATATGCTTGTATGTGAAGATTGAGTATATTTGCAAAAAAGACAACATTAATAAAAACATTTGCAGCCGTTATACTAGATATTCTAGTTCCTAAAATACAATATTTCTATGTGAACAAAATAGAACTCATTTGAAAAACATTGAAAAACAGCTTTAACTTGCATAAGGAAATAAAAATGCACACAAAGATATAAATGAGCACTTTCTCTTTGTGTCTTTCCATAAAATTTAGCAATTTAAATCATGACTGCAGCTTTTTCCCACACTTCATTATCCCTCCTGCTCACCAATGACTTCAATTTAAAACTGGAGAGCATTATTTTAAAAAATATTTAGATAAAATCAATATAGCCTTCAACCTTAGAAAATGACAGGTAATTTTAATGCTGTGTAAAAATCATTGATTTAAATGTGACTATAATTAGACTTCTATTATTTTTAAGTTTCACTTTAAGTAAAAATATATTGAATATCAGTGAAAAACAATGGAAAATGATTGAGCCAGTTATGGAATTTGTCAACATTAACTGCTTTTGCATTATAGTAGAAATTTACATATTTTGTCACAACACTACAGCACTGTGTGCTGAACTGCAACTTGCAGATCACTAGTAGTCACGGCAACAAAATTATGCCCTTTTTTTTGTTTGTGTGTGGGTTTGGATTAAAGCAGCAGAGCCAGTTTTATTTTCAGTAGGTCAAACTGTCTTGTGCTGAGAATGAAACAAGTCCATTTGCCCAATGAAGAGAATCCACTCTGACAAAGAAAAAATGTCTAAGAGGCTTTTAAAACTAAAGGAAAATACACATATATACACTTATGTGCAAACACTTGATAATGTCCCATTAAGAAGATATTGAATGTTCTGTTAATATTTAAATATTTAAATCTCCTCGGGCAGAAGAGTAGGCCAAGTCATAACTGCAGTTCTGTGAGTTTTCAGCCATTTTGGACTGAGTTGTCTTTGCATTCATTGTTCTATTTCTCAATATGGAAAAAATATCACGTGTGCATCCAGCCCAAGAAATACTTTTGTTTGTCATATATATCATTAACCCACTGATGCTGTAAAATGTAAAATAAACATATGCATCATATTTAGTAAGTTAACAGTCTTAATTTGTTTTAATTAATTTTTCTGCTTTTTTGTAAATAAATAGGTTCATAACTGGAAATTGTCGCTTACTACAGCTAATAGTTACTAATTTGAAGCAGTTTCTTGCTTGTTGGAAAGTAAAAGACGAAGGCCATTTCAAAGAATTTGCTATGTCTAAACAGTGTTCACATAACCCTAATTACACTTGCTATGAAAAAACGTGTAGATGCTGATTGTACTGAAATCTGCCATAGATTCTCTAGATCAAAGATCCTCTGTATCAACTTTTAAGCATTCCTATAGTCCACGAGTCACTTTAATGAGCTTCCTGCGGAGTTGACTTTACTGTGTCTAATAATACTGTGGAGTTGGGTCCAGAGAAATGCTGCCATTTCCTATAATCAGCATGTATTCTGTGTGGATCTAGCCTTTTATGTCTACAGAAAAGGTAATAATTCAACATTGTGTTTGCCATGCAAAGCGTAGAGATAAGGATAGGGGATTTTGCACTGACAACAAAGTAATTTATTTTTCTTTCATTTGACAGTGTCTGCTGTAGCCACGTATGCATTCCTCTGTATGCCTAACATAACACACAGATCTTTAAGAGAACAATGAATTCTAATGCACTGTATCATTCAAACTATCTCTCAGACATGATGTCTGTTTCATGTCCTACAAAGCAGAACATAGTATAATCTTCAGTATAACCTTTCAATCAGTTTAATAGAAGAAATTTGTATTAATTAACCTGTGCATAAATGGAATTCATTCCATGGTGCTGTGGCCAACGACAATAGATTTAGCAATGATTCATTCAACTTTCAAACCTCCTCCCCACCCTAAAAAACCAATCCTATAAAAGAAAGTTGGAATAGTCGTTGAATTAAGACTTTTCAGTCTCATTTAAAATAATTAGTCCTAGAGAATATTCAGTAGCTGCTAGTCTTATGTACTTTTTTACCAAGTTTAAAACTCCTTAAAGAGTAGTTAGCCTACTCCTCTGCCTTAAATGAAATTCAAAGTTATAACTGCATAACTGAAACCCAGCTAGTAAACAAAAACCCACCAAATAAACATAACCAAAAAGCTCAGTCCTGAGGAGAATCTGAGATTTTTATGGGTTTTAAAATTTTTTATGCCTAAATAAATTAAGAATAATTCTACAGATTTCAGCAGATTTTAACCAATCTAAAATAAGCATTACATCAAAAGAGTGTCAATATTTTAAGTAATCAGCTTCTGAATTGGAGCTAAAAGTATGTGAACGCTGAAAAGATCATTCATTCTTTCAGTTCCATGTTTCATTAAATAAAAGAATGTCTGATTCCCACAAATATTTATGGTATTATTTGTCTTGAAATATTCTTGTTATTCTCTGTTCAGGAAAAGATTCAGTGGATTTTTTTGGGTGTGCCCAGCTGAGTCCCCAGGTCAGTAATGATGCCACCCACAAAGTCCTTTCCCCTTTGTGGAACACAGTCAGACCAGCTCAGGTTTTCTCCTGACCTAAAATGCTGAAATTTTGGGTATTTCCAGACTCTTGCCAGCACAAAGATGAATGTTGTGTGTTGCAATGGAAAGGCGTCTGGTGGTGGTCACAGCTTCCCAGGAATCATCTTATTTGCAGCCCTTGTTATAGGAAAAGAAAAAGCCCTGGAAAGAAATAGCAACCATTAATCATTTATTCCCTCAAATTAAAGTTGGAGATCTTCTGTCCCTGAGATTAATTAAGCATAGTTCACATATTTCTTCATATCAAAAAGGACAGTTGTACTTTTATTAGGTATGTGTTCTAATCCTTATTCCAAGTAAAAATGTGTAAACATTTATATTTCAGATTTATGGGTACATTTTTATTTTTCATACTTTATGTTGTATGTTTTTTGTAAGAATAATGACCTTCAGAGCTGGAGTGGGAATCTATTTAGCCTTATGCTTAATCCAGTCTTTCCTACAGGTAAGCAGAAATTATTTCTGGAACTGCTCCTCCTGTCTTATTCATATACAATACTCTACTATATTTCCTATCGCCTCAAATGGTTTTCCAGATTTTCTGGCACTCTACAGTGTTGTTTTAATGCTCCGTTGGCAAATCCTTCTCAGATGGTTCCTTCTGTTTCTAACTCTTTAAAATAAATTCCTTTTCTTGTAAAATGATCCCGTTTGCTCAGTGATATCGTATTTATAAATATACATCTTTCTCTTCAATTTTAACAGTAACATTTGTTATACCGGATTACCATGAGCTAAAGTTATGGATGCTTTATGCCTGCTGATAATGCCTATAAAATTTCTGATTGTATATGTAGTAGTTGAGGCCTAATTCTACCTAACTCATGCTAAGGTCTGTGATAAATCTATAAGGAAGACTTAACCAGTACATATGATCCTAGTGCTCCTATGTTGAACTACAGCTGAAAAGTAACTAATACAAAATATTAGTGGGTAAGGTGGTGTAAATATTATGTAATGCATTTGAAATATGTAGCACATTTTTCTGTCTGGCTTTGATTTTATATTCAGATTATCTGGATTGATAAACAGAAGGCACATTGATTGCAATGGATTGAAAATACTCATCTATGCAATGGAAACAATCTGGCACACCCTGGTGCATGTCTTTGGAAACACACGACCCCGGACATATTTTGGATGGCTCAGCAAATTGTCAGTGGAATAACAGAAGTGGGAATATAGAGCCACCAGCTTATCAATTGCTGGTTCAAATTTGGCCAAGTCATGTCTGATGGCTTCAATTTCATGACTATGTGATCTGACCTGCTCAAAGCCCTCCATGTAATTTGTTGCTGATTGCAACGCGGGTCCCAGCGGAGCTGTGTCCAAGTCACAACAGAGATCACTCTAATTGACATGAAGTGTCAGTTTCCTTGGCAGGTCAAGGATTAACTACAGCGTGAAGACTGAATTCCTTTCAAAAGAAACAGTGCTGACAAAGGATACTTTGAGTGCTTCAGGGAAAGTCTCATCTTTTGGCTTTTGTGAAAGATTAGATCATTTACATCAACAACATGCCTATGTTTACCACATAGTTCATCCAGCAAGACATTACATTTTAGGAGATAAAATTACCTGTCCTTATATACACAATGATATCTTCTGATTTTGAAGCACTGTTTTGTTAACTGGGGTGCTTCCCCAAATTCTATTTTCTCAGGTTTTTTTTGTTTGAAAGGTTTTCTCTGAAGTATGTTTTAAGGTTCGCATTTTTTTTCTCATTTGCTAGAATCTTGGAAGTCACTTTATGAGGATTATCACAATATTCTTTTGTACAATGCTTTTGTACTTTCATCTAAATATGTATTATATTGAAGAAATGTTATTGACTTTGAAGATCCCATGTATATATTGTCACATTCTTAAAAGCTGACATGTTTTGAAATTTAATTAGTGATTAGCCATGTTGTTACTATTTTCTCAAAAAGTAACAGATCATGCATAAACCATGATAAAAGCAGAAACCCAGAAATCGTGAAATATCATTAAATGGTAATATTTTTGAAACAAAATATATAACTTATTTTTATTATTATTAATTTTATTTACATATTTGTGTCTGTGCCTTTCTGAGGTAGTGGGTTATCTTTCCAATTTTTTCCTATCCAGGAAGGTCAGACATTAATCCACTCCTTTGAAAGGATTGTTCTTTCTGTTTGTTTCTATGCCTGAAAACTGCAGGTGACTGATAACTGATGATCACCAAAAAATTAATAAAAACTGCCTCTATTGCCCTATTGCTCATAGGAAGAATATTACAGAAGCATTTTTTTAGCTGTTCACTTTTTCTAACTGGCTACTTTTTGTTGTCTCTCTATTGCCACGGGTCGCATAAGTTCCCAGAATCTGTTATTGCCTCCTGATAAGATGAAATAAGCAAAACACATCCTTGAAGAAAATTACATAAATATTTTTATGTGATAAATTATTTTTTTAAAAAACATAATACTTTTACAGTAGTCAGAGAATCAATATATACACATTTATATGAATGTTCATTGGTTCTTTCATTTTTGCCCAGCCCTCAGCTGTTTCTTATCTTCCCACTGGTGACTTTCTGACCAGGGTAGCAGTATAGTAGATTTTCCTGTTCTTTATCTCTTGCTTGAAAGCCTGGCACTTCCTTACACTACACAAATTCTCATGGCATGTATGCCTCTGCAAAACAAACTGGAGGCTTTTTCCCCAATGGATAGTCACAAGTAAATTGTCATGAGTGCTTCACTGAAAACTGAGACTGTTGCAGGTCTAATATGGACTAATTTACCCTGATTTCTGTAGGAAATCTACAGGATTTAATAAAAACATGTTGGGAGTTTACAGGGAAAATGTGTTGGGAGCAGGGAAACTGCAACAGGAAAATTTGTCCCTCAAAGTTTGGAGCAGGAGGGTAGGCCATTTTCCAAACTTTCCTTCCATACTTTGACAGACATTTTTCCTTGTATGCCCACCACAGTATGTATTTTGGAAGAATTCCAATGTTTCCCTTTTTTCTAGTGCTTATAAGAGGGATACATGAGGCTGAAGTCCACTCAAAAGACTTGATAAGGTTCAAAGCTTTTTTCTCTTAAGACAATGCAATGCTTCAGGACAGTTTTGAAATAATGTAAGTGTGCTGTGAATTTGAACTGCCAATGCTCTAAAAATTGACCAAATAATCAACACTCATATGACCAAGCCATCATGTGCAGAAAAGGTTTCTGCATGTGATGATCCTGATCATGAGCTAGAAGTAATGCTCTCCTTGGCCTTTAGAGGTTAAAGGGGCAAAGGTTTTAAGAGATACTTTAAATATTTCTGTTACCCAAGCATTATTTTATTCAAAGAGATAAAAATAAATCTCCTGCATTCTGATCTATTGCCATTGCATTATTAGATGAATTAAATTTTGGTTGTCTTAAGTTTCTCAGAGTAAGCCATGAGAATTAAACCTTCTGTTACCCACGCAGAAAAGCAACTGCTAACAAATAATTTTGCTCTAGATCCCAGAGTAAGGTGAGTCATACCTGAATCTCAACTTTCTCATTCAGACTGGCAGACAGCAGTTGGATTTCTCTGAGCTTTCATCTATTGCTTATGATGTTGCTATAATATTTCATTAAACATTGCTCACAATTGAATTTATTGAAGAGATCTTGACCCTTTTGAAATGAAATATCTTAAGATAAGAAGTAGCACTGACCTAATGCAATGGAAAGTTGTATTTGATTAGTAATTGCAAGTCTCTTCTTTCCTTGTGTCCTGTTCCTCCTTCTATCATTTGTATGACTGTCCATTTATAAGGGCCCTTAGGCAGACATTCTCTTTGTATTTAATAATTAGGCTAAAAGATGTTCTCTGGTCTTATTTTTAGCAATGGGTCTAAACCACAAAAGTTTTTTTTTGTACTTTTTAGCTAGATCACTTCTTACAAATTCTATTTATTAAAATTTCCTACACTCTTTGGCTGAGTGTCTGTGCAGTGAGAAAAAAACACTCCTCACATTGCTTGGAAAATGCAATAATGAGTAGGAACAATAGTAAATCAAAAACTGGAGACAAAATCCACGACAAATTTTTTATTATGGCAACATTTAGAAGAAAAAAATTGCTACATTCTCACAGATTACTTCAGATATGGGTATGTTTGATTAACTGTCAATCTACAAAATTTGGTGACTGTAAAGCTCTTTTCTGGCTGCTTTGCACCTACATATCCTCAAAAACATGTAGCTATAACTTCTTTGTGCTCTGAGTACAGTGGGTCATAGAAATTCTTTATGTAATGACCCTAAAGTAGAAGGAATTATTTACAAGTTGAACTCAGACCATTTTTTGTTTATCATATACTATTCCCTCCTATTCTGTTTGTAAATCAATACATTCTGATAATTTAAAAAAATATTCTTAAAATATATATTTTACATATGAAATTTTCTTATTATACATAAATATCAGAATAATAAAGCACATTTTTATTACTGTATTTCACAACCCTTATCTCAAAATTTCTTAACATTCATATTATGATCAAATTAAGTTGAAGAATTCCTCAGATAAAGAAAAGACAGAATCAATTATGTATGAAAAAAAACCAACCTGAAATGGAGTCTTTATACATTTTTCAAAGATATAGAAGAACATCCATATAATGTAGATAACCAAACTATAAAAAAAAGTTCAGGTAACAGTCTCCCTTTGCAGCAAAAATTTATAGAGGAAGTTTGGTACTAGTGCAGAGAGGGAGAGAGTCTCCAGTACCTGAGCTGACAGTTTTATAATTACATTTTTCATGTTTACCTGTAGGCATCCTAGAGGCAGAATGTTAGTGAATACCTCTTAAAAACTAATTCTCAAATTTTTTGCCTAGTTTCCTTAGAAAAATTTTCTTTTCACGGAAATTTTTACACTCATTAAAACTGAAAAATTTATGAGTTTTATAACATCTTTCAGAGAAGCCTCTGGGTTTCACACCAGCCCTCCCACCCTTTGGCTTCTTATGTCGTACCATGCTCTCCTCTTGTTAAGCAGGGCCCAGCATCTTAGACAAAGAGTTCCCTGTGAATTTCAGCCTTTAGCCCATTTAATTTCCACAATAAGCAGAAAAGGACAGCTTCCTTGTCTACAGGCATCTCAAAAAGTCCTATAGATTTATATTTTCATTTTTCTTATACCAAGGTTTGAAAGGGTGAGGATTAACTCCAATGCAGAGAACTTAAGGCTTGAAGATTTTCTGTGCTACGGAGTGCCAGGGATGAATGTCCTTAAGCAATCCTCAGAAACTTGCAAACATTTAATTCCAAATACTTATACTTTTGTAACATACTTTACTATAATCCTTTTTCATAGTACTGCTCAGAAGAAATGGCACTAGTTTGTTACTACATGCAATTTGAAATACAGTGCCCTGTATTTTCAATAGATAAACTTTGCTGTAATATGAAATCTACTTTTCCAGGAATTTTTGTGTCTCTTCACTATGATTTTGCACTGCATATGCTAGAGAAGGAGAAAAAACCTTAATAGACCGCTCTATTTTTAAAATTATTTTATATTTCTTCACTTCCAGAATCAGTGCCACTATTCATTATTTTCCTTTTATGTTTAATTATTTCAATTTAAATTTTTGCAGTAAATATTTGGACTCTGGGAAGGCACCTGGTCACTTTCCCGAAAAGAATTTGGTTTTCTTATTCTGTTTTCTTTTTTTTTTTTTCTTGATATCAGTAAATCTGTGCAATTTCAAACACCCTGTGGTACATTACTTTTGGGATGTTCATGAATTCCGCTCCATCCTTCTGGCTGCTTGAAATGAGACTCCATGAGAGGAAATTTTCTCTCCAATTCCCACACTCAAGCAGCATGTGAAATGGGAGTTTGAGTTCTTCCTGGCCAACACCGCTCATTCTGTTCTTCATAAATTGTGTTGATATTTCTAGACCAATTGTAATTATATTTTCATTGGCCTTCTCATACATGTTTTGTTTCCACATAGTCCTCAATTTGGCGTGTTGGCTTACCTTCTCATGTAAAAAGAGAATACTACACTGTTTTTTTTATCCTCAATCAAATCTCCATGGAGTTCTCTATCAATGGATAGACCCTAAGAATCTACTCTTGGGATACTTCATATCGTAACTAATCCATTATTTGAAGTAAACATTTCAGAGATCTAATTTTTCACTTCTAACCTAACAAGTCATCGTTAGGTGATATGATGTATTGACTTGGAAAATAGCAGCAATGCTTTGTCAACCTTTCATAAATTTAAATATATCTGGATCCCAGCGTTGTACTCATGAAATCTTGTCCGTGTGCCAACTTTCAGCACGATGCTGAAGCTGCTTTGCATTACAGTGGGACAGCAGTATCCTATGGAAAGATAAGGTTAGCTCTTGCAGAGTGTAGGTTTTCATGCCACAGTATATTGAGAAGCATTAATCCTTCTCGCTTGAAAGAAACCACTCCTCTGATCTGCATCTGTGTCACGTCAAAATTTTATTTTTTTCCGACTTTTGGCAAAAAACAAAAAAAGAAAAAAAGAAAAAAAAGGAAGGGTTTGAGTTACAAGGTTTCATGCCACAGTTACTATCAGCCTGAAAATTCAAGATGCAGGAAGGAGTAATTTTCATGTATTTTTAGTATTTAATAATTAGGTTAAAATGTGTTCTCTGGTCTTATTTTTAGCAATGAGTCTAAACCACAAAAGGTTTTTTTGTACTTTCTAGCTAGATTCCTTCTTGCAAATTCTACTTATTAAAATTTCCTACTCTCTTTTACATGTTGCAAGGGTTTTTTTCCAAAGTAAATCCTCAGACCACTCACATGACGTTTCTCTTGACTTCTTGTTCTAAATTGCTATGTATCTTTGCTGTCTCCTATTAGAATAGCTGACAAATTTGACTCCAGAATGCACTTCAGTGATACACGAGGGAATGTTTCCCATGAACTGGATTATGTTGTATTCCATTATAAACTTGGCTCAGGAACGTGAATGCAAATCAAAATCTTTCCTACAGCTTAACAAGTTCATGCAAAAAGTGGGAAAAACAGATAAAATACGACAACTTTGTAATGATGTAACAGAACTCTTCTAGAGGATTTTAAAAAAGAAAATCTCATCAGTCTAGCCAATGTGTAAATCAGTAGTCATTTGGGTATAGGTCTGCGACAGGTAGCTTGCATTTCCACCAGAAAGGGCTCATTGTAGGCAGCCATTCTCACTTGTATTATTTTGTGTTAATATAACATATGTTTTAGTCACATTTATTAATTATGTATTCTTGGAATTTATAGATTCTTTCAGTTTAAGCATGAAATTGGAAGAGATAATCCCAAGAGTAATCTATTCTGTGGAATATTTGTAGAATGAAATTTCTAATTTTGAAATTTATTTCAGAAAGAGAGATCAAAAATACCATTTCTTATCATGGTTGGATCATGTTGACTGAAAGCTCAAGTTTTAACTTAATGTAGAAAAATGCAGCAATGGTCAATATGTTATGAAGAGTAACCTTGACTGTGGAGGGATCTGAGGTGATTTCTGAACACACTTAAATTCTGCCTGATGGATGAGTTGCCCTTCAGTTCCATGGCTTTAAAATTTCAAATAGAATTCTGAAGCAACTACCCTAAATCCAGCTCTGCAATGCCCAAGATTTATTTGCATGTATAGCCTTACAGTGAACTGGAGAATGAAACCCCAGGGGAGGACTAGTGGTCAGAAAAGAGAATTTGTGTCCAAATTCAACAGACTGCCATTGACTCCCATGATCATTAGCTGACAATTTGTGTGTGTCTTGGTTGTCCACCTAGGGACATTAGTGTGTGTCTGGTTTTTTATTTAACATTTTGTCTCCAGTATTCTTTCTTGCGGTTGAGGGATAATTAATGAAAAGTGAATAATTCAGTTATGAACAGACATCTTGTGGAATGAGAAGTGCCTCAAATAAATAACTTCTGTCAGTAAAACTCTGTTGGTCTGAAATCTACATAATCTGTAGAGGAAGAAAAATGCAGTGAAACACAGTTAGTTGAAAAGTTGATCTCAGAAAATTCATATTAAAGTATCCAGAATTTTGTGAAAACAACATGATTTAATCTTATCACTTGATTGATGTGCCCCAACACATCAGATGAAGAGAGAAATAGTATAAAGAACCAACAGCTATTTTACTTGGATATGTAAAGCAATTGCAACAGCCCCCTTAAGTACGGCACCATGAAGAGTTAATGAAAAAATCCTGTTAAGGGAGAATATTGAAGCATGGCTTTCTCTGGTAGAGAAAGCAGTAGATCCATTAACATGACAGCTTAATGTTCAAGTTAACATCTCATTCCAACATATTCTCCCCTGTTTCTGTCTATGCATAAAGAATAGACATAGATTTATTGCTTCACTGTACTCTTTGTTGGAAGAAGTGAATTTAACTTATCAGCAAAGGGAATGGACAGAAACCTGTGCCTTACTGCTTTGCACAGATGAGTCAAAGGGCCATTAGAAACTTTCCTCTGTCTATTCTCTTCTGTGGATCTCATAAATGTATCCTGGTTTCTGATTGAAATTGCTCATTGATTATCTTCAGGAAAAAATTCAAAAACTGAGCTGAATCTCACTACACTATTTTCATCAATATCTCAAAAATAAGAGAAAGCTATTCATTTGGCCCAATGTCTTCTATTTGGCTAATTTCTGTAAAAATTTTCACTGTGTTTAGAAAATAGTTATGCAGTAAAATCTAGTTCCTTTTGCTGCACAGAAGAACCGATATTTTAGTCAGGCAAGATTGATAGAAAGCATTTACAAAATACTGCTATTGCAATTTTTCAGGAAGAAAGCTGAGGCAAAGAAATATTAAATTTCTTGCCCAGGAGGAATTTTGTAGCAGAGTCAAGAACAGATACATTTGGAAAATACTTTTTCTATGGTTTTTTGCTGCAAAAAGGTATTTCTTCTCATTGTAATCTAAAAATGTTTTACTCTGTGTCATGGTACTACAAAGCACCATACTCAAAAGGTTTTAAGTGCAAACAATGATTATGTTCCAGGAGACTGGAAGAAGGAAGACATTGTGTGAAGTATGATTTCACTAAGACAGTTCTGGGCCAAATTTTAGGGCAATATAAATCCATGGCACTCTCATGATTGAACAGATATATCATGGTTTTTCCAAGTTAGGTGTAGGCTGAAATGTGACTGCTGCAGTGAGCAATAGACTAGGAAAGCCATGCTTTGACAGTAAGGCCTGTTTGATTTGTTCCATCTTCCTCAAGAATTTTGGACTCCTAACAATATGTTTCCAGGGGTATTTGTAAAAATTTAATCAGTTCTTATTCAAAGGTGATAAAATCTAAAATAGCAGATGCAGACGTAACAGAACACTAGGTAAAAAAAAAACCCCAAACAATAAAATGTAAGAACAGTGTCTGGGAATTTTACAATAAGTGATGATGTACTTTAAAACAGAACTAACAATTTGTAATGATAAGATGACAAAAAAGGCAAACCCAGATTCTCAAAAGTGAATGACAGCTGTCCTTGCACACTTGTTACAGGTTAATGCTTCTGTCTTACAGATTTTACAGTATCCCTTTAAAAAGAACTTCACTGTGACTTCCCTGTCAATTGATCATGAGGTCATTTGGTCAGAAAGATATGTCCTACCACCATGGCTATGTCTGTATTTAATCATATGCCCAGTTAGACACCAGAGTGAAGTACATTAAAGAAAGCATTTATTAACTTAAAGAATGATCTATTATGTTAATGGATTCACTTCTGGCCATGCAAAAGAGGATTATAAATTAATAAATCATAGCAAATGTGTTCTCTTCTTTAAAAAATGCAGCTAATATTTGGTGCATGGTCTTTATTGCTCTAATTAAAAAAATAGTCATTCCAGGCTGGCCTTAACAGAATAGCATTTCTGCTTTAGCAGTCCGCCAATTCTAGCATAAACTAAATAGATCTATTATTTACATGAATTCAGTTTAGAAATGTTTTGTTTGTTAAGATTTTAGAATAAATATGTTTTTATAAAAAAGGATAGAATAAATAACTTGTTTCTAATGTTTCACTGCTTTAGACATTATTCTTCAGACAGTAAAGGGCGGGCCTGAAAAAGAACCAGGGCAAGGTCATCTGCATAAGTCACATAGTTGGTTTTGGATTGGGTTTTGGCAGTGAAAAAAGCAAGAACTAAAGCTAGAAATTCTCTTTCATTAAAAAATGATAAGCATTTTTCTTCAAACCAGAAATATTGTTGGTTAATTTAAGTTAGCCAAAAAACGTCACGGACCTGAGAAATACATGAAAAGGAACCACATTCAACAAAAATATTGGTTCAGATCCTTCACAGTAGAATTAACACAGAGAAACTTTGGACACAAATTATTCCTAATTTATGAGACTACACCATATGTATGGGCATTGGCAGCCTGAGTGTTTGCAATAGAGTCAAGTGCTTTGGAACTCCTCACAAGTACAGCCTGTGACATGATGGGGTCACATTTGTCATTTGTTTGCTTGAATGTGCATATTGGCATGTAGCTTTAGATAATCATGGCACAAGTACATGAAGGATAGCCCTTTCAAAATCTGAGGTCAGATGTGTAGATGATTGGCATGCAATTTCCAGGCATTGGAGAGGAACAAATGGAAGTACTCTAGAACTTTACATGGCTACTGAGTATGTGGGAACTCAGCA
>JAHXMQ010012340.1:1226492-1236960 GCA_020466415.1 Ammodramus savannarum pratensis | reverse complement strand
CTGAAGAAAATTCTCCAACACAAACCCTCCGTCTTTTCTCATACTTTTTCATTCTTCCATCCCCCACATTTGCAGGTACCTGCTCCAGGCAGGACTCTTCTAGCCTATCTCTAATTAATACTTCACCTAATCTTCTTGTAATACTGTTAATTGTTCACAAACAGGCGATTTAATCAACACTCTGCTAACAGGAAAAGCTTTAGTCTCTCCCCTGTTTTGTGCTTTGACACAGGGAGAACTGAGGCAACTCGGTCCCAATTGCTTTGTTTCCATGTAATTTAACAGCAAGACATTATTTTCTCATAAGAGATGCTTTGAATTTTTACTGCTAATGAATAAATTAACTAAAAAGGTTAATCTGCCTACATGTTTATGAAACATTATGCAAATTGCTCTCAAAAAGGTTTAATGGTAATTGAAAGCAATTGAAAACCATGGTACATTTCACTCAATTTTAACTTTTTTATTTTAAGTATACAAATTGTACTCACTTTAGATTTTACAGATGTGTAGGGCAAGAGACCCTTTTATAATTTAAAGGAGCTTTCTAATAAATTTCCAGCTTTCTAGATTTCCAGGGTTATGGAGATTCACCTGAAAGTAGATGAATGAATAGTGAAATATGATTGTCATTTATTATTTTAGCCCACAAAATCACAGAATATGCCGTGATTTATATTCAATTAACTATATTATATTCATTTATATTCATTTAACACATATAAATAAAATTTTAAAATCTTTTTCATACCCTTTTTTTTTACCAAGCTGCTGTAAGATGTACTATCCACTCCAGAGTAGTGTGGGTTTATGAGGTACAAAGCAAGCCCCAATTTCTCTCTTTATCAAGAAGTGGTTTTGTCCTTTGATTAAAAAAAGAATGAAGAAATAGGTAGAGGAAAAGGACAGAGAGAAGTGTAGTTCAGTTTGATCCTCTAATTGATCAAAAAAGACATTAATGGAAAACAAAACAATAGGCCTATACATATAGGTTTGTATTACAATAAAACCAAGAAAAAAGAAACTACTACTCAAACTGTGAAATGAGATAACCCCATGGCTTAGGAAATTTTTATTTGCAGCCAAGTCACCTGCATTTATTTCATCACTGAGTTTCCTTGTTAGATTGGATTCCAAAGCAATCTGAATATTTGTACAGTGACAGAATGAAATTCATTTCTTAAAGAGCATTATAACCTTACCTGGAAAATTAATACTTGATTTGCTAAGTACCTAAAGTATTTTTGGTGTAATGTAGGCATTACGTTTAGCTGTTTATATAGGCATTAGCAAAAAGATGAACATTATTTCTTCTTGAGATTTTTCAGAGGTTATTTTTTTCAGGCTTTTCTTTTGGGGTTTTTTTGAGGTTTCATTTTTTGGGGTTTTTTTTTGCTAGTTTTGGGTGAGAGTGGTTTTGATTTTGCTTTTGGAGAACTTTTTGTTTAGACTTTCCTAAAATTGTATAAAGACACAGACTACAAAAAAATATTTTTTTATGTTATCAATTTTCTTTCATTAATTTTTGTTGAATATTTGTCTTAATCTGCTCCTATTTTGAAAACATTTCCTTTTTTAATTTGATAATTTTTATTTATTTAACCTTTAGTTTTGTCAGTCACCCTTTCTATTCCCATTTTCCATTTTTGGGCAAGAATTTTTCTATTTTGGTGAATAGAAAAAGGAAACAAAAAAAGAGAAGGAGGACAACCAGCAGCTTATTGTGATTATATTCAGTAATATATAAAGTTTGTACATCTACATAAAAATGTATTTGAAAGTTCTCAACCAGCTCAGTTTGCAACTGTTTACTTCCAACATCCCCAATAAGTGTTGAAGATTAGTTAGCTGGCTCTCAGCAGGTTGGATAATGAGGGCAGCAATTTCTACTTTCTAATCTCTTAGCTAAGTAATGAGGGTTCTTTAAAAGTTTTTATACTCTAGTGTGTTTTTATTTAAAAAATAGTAATAAATATCAGAGGGTTTTTTTGCTTTCAAATTATTGCGTTCAAATTATTAGCATTCCTCCTCCTACTTCTCCTGTGTGGTGACTCTCATAGCCAAATCTCTCTGACAATGTTTTTCTGATATCTCCCATAAATGTTTGCAAGGATATTTTATAACCTTTTCTTCTTGTACTTCAATAGGTTTTGTAAATCACTGGTGTTCTCTGATTTCCTCCACATAGTTATGAACATAAATCTCCCATCCTTTAGCCTTTGCTGGCAGCTTTTGTTCTGCTAATATAAATTTCCCTGCACTTTACCCAGATAATTCCAAAATGAGGTGTTTTTAGCACAAGGAATCAGAAATACTTCAAAGAAAATAAAAGCAATGTATTTAGTATTAGTAATGCTTCCCTTTAATTAATTGAAGTTGATCAGCTGGTGCATAAAATTTGTACAAAAACAAGTGAACTCTGAGTAATTCAGAGATTGGGGAACTGATCCTCTTCCTTCTGCTTGGGTAAAAGTAGGTTCCTCCATTCCCCATATTGCAAAGCACTGATTTTTCTGTGAATATAAATTAGAGAAGTCTTAGATATACTCAGAGTCACAATATCTTGTTGTGGCATGTGGTGAAGATTGTTGGTGTGCTTCCCATTTTGGCAATCTTCTCTCACCTTTATCCCAGAGGATAGATGCAAAATCAGGGTGGCTGGGAATCAAGCCCCAGCTTCTCATACAGTCAATAAATACCTAAAAGCTGTCTTCAATACATAGGCCTTCATATCTGGGTATGAGCAACCACAAAATATTTTTCCTTACAAAGTTTACAACATTTTCTTCTTCTTCCCACGTCAGAGAAGCACCGTATCAAAAAATGTTCTTTCAGCAGTTTTCTTCCCCGAACTGGCTTGGAGCCAAATGTTCACAGTTCCACATTAGTGGCAAAACAAGCTGCCAAGTACATCTCCTGTTTCAAGAGGGGGAAGAGAAGTTTACTTTATATTTCTGCTTTTAACCTGGATGACTCTTGACTGAGCATAGAGAACTTTGTCACCTGGGTACTCCCACCTCTTTTACGATTGTCTGGGAATCTGGCAGAAAAAATATTTACCTGTTTCCAAATCATGAGCATGATTTGTGGTTTGTGGTTTATACTTTGTCTTTTAACACTAGGTGCAATATACTACAGCCCCCTGTGCTTTCCCAGGAGTCAATTGTGTCATTACTCATCTCAGTAGCCCAAGGAGCAGTTAAAGGGTTTTAAAGCAGAATTGCCCAGACCAGAAGAATTGTTTTGCACCCTGTTACAGGGTTTGGCACGCTTGAAAGGTATGAGAGGACATGGCCACTTTCCACCTAAAGACCTGGGCAGAGGACCAGAACAACCCACAGTTTCCAGCCTGGAGGGCAAGGAGAGGTCACAGAGCTGTACCTAAAGTACACAGTCAACAAGTGACCTCATGGCTGTAAGATTTCTCTTCTTCCTAAAATGTTTCTGCTTCCAGTATTAAGAAATCCAGACAGCAAAGAAAAAGCTGCCAGTAAAGTTTGTCATGCAATGATAAATAGACAGCATGTGTTCTCAAATGTTTAATAGGTCTGAACTGAAATATCAGATTTTCCTCATCAGTGCTGATCTAACTTCATACCTCAAAGGCCTCAACAAAACCAGAAATTCAATTGCCAAAGACTTTTTACTACCAAAAAGGTTTTTTTAATAAATTAAACACTTTTTTCTTAATTTGTAGAAGCAGAAAAAACAGTAATTGCTTTTTCTGTATCTTCTTGTGTCTCAAAAAATGTTGAGCATTTTGATGCCTTATTTTCTCTCAGACCTGAGAACTCTTCTGCCAGCCTAGCCCAAGGGAGAATTTTTACCTGCTATAATGGGAAGCCTGGCAGCTTTAACACATTACTCCAGTGTTTGCCTTAGTTACATCTTATTTCTGTACCTACTTGACACATTTCAGATAGTTCTTGACTATCAGACCCTTATAAACTCACTTTGCTCACAAAGTTACCTAAGACAATATTATTGCAGAAGGATTTAACAGTCTCCAGACAGAGAACATTAGCAAAACATCATTTATACTTTTACAGGCTTCAAGTCATTTTAACAAAGTGACTTGAATCAAATAAGAACTGGCTTTCAGTTCGAACTTTGTTTTCAGATTTGAAACTGGTTAGTTAAATTTCCAGTAATTTTATTGGCTCTTTCTCATTGTCATTTTATTCATACTTGGAAGTCTCATAGGTCTCCTTCCACTTCAGTGGAATATTGTTTTTAAAAATACTGGGTACAGAGTGACTTGAAGTAAAAATATTTTTCAAAGAGAACATCCATAAATATGCTGGGCACAGACATTAAAACTTTCTATACATTTTTTTCTATTTATAATTAGTGAATTTTCTAAGTTCAAACACAAATAGGGACATCAAGAGGGAAATCCGGATAACCTAAAAAGGGAATCAAACTGGAATGCACATAAATTGCCATTAAGAATACAGAATACCTGTACAATTCCCACTTCCAAACTTTGGTTGAAAACTACAGGTCTGGACAATTTCACCCTAACCAGACAAGTCCTTCCCCTAGACCTGACTGGGCTGTGGATGGTACATGGGGTCACGGGTAATTTCTTAACTGTATGAGCAAATCCCATTCATTTTTTTTGTCATTGAATTTGGAATCTCCCATCTATTGCCACTGAATGTTGATGGCAGCATCTGACTGTCACAGAGTTCTTTTGTAACCAGAGCCCTTTCAGTGAAGTTTTCCTCCCTGAGCTGCCTCAGAGTGGATATCTCCCACTTCCCAGAAGAAAGCATGGATGAAAAATGAATTCTAACTCGGGTTGGTATCTAAGGGTTCTGGCCAAGTTTTTGCTTCTGCTCTGAGGTTTGACGACCCACATGTAGATGAGACAGGGTAAGAATTCTCTCTGAATTGGGTGAAGTGTCTAGGACAGGTGAAAAGTCTGTGAGACCAAAACTGAAGGAGAAAGCAAATGCCAGAGACAGCCAGACGACACAGAAAGAAAACAGAAATGACCACAAGGTCGGTCTGCCCCCAACATAGGAATTCCTGTGATAAAGAAGAACTGGGGATAAATGTCATGCGAAATGAATATGTATGAACCTATTGTGAAACTGTATGCATATGCATTTGGAAGGGGAATAAAGGAAGGCCTGAAGTCTTCAGGGGTACGCTTGCCTTTTGGGGAGGCTTGCGTCCGGCGCGCGTCGTAATAAAGCATACCAGGCTTTACAACTTTTATGAAGTTGTGAGGTTTCTTCTTTTCTCCACAAAACATAGATTAAATACTGAGGTGTTAGACATAGTGGCAAATCTTTGCTTAAGACTCAGAGACACAAACTGCTTGGACTGTGTATTATTCAAACACTGGATCCAGATCACTCATTTTTTTAAAATTTTGATCTTGCCTCTAGTATTCAAACTCTGAAAATGGAGCTAGCTTCTCTTCTCCTCCATCTCTGTTACTGTAATTCTAGAATTGAATTTGATTGAGCTAATGATATGGCCCATAATATTACAGAAAACAGGCATGGCACAGATATGGAATGCCCTGGAACATAATTCACAGATAATCAATGTATGGAATTTAACACTAGTCTAAAGTATGCAATTAAGCACCTTTAAAAATCTGATGTGCAATTAGTAAGCATTTCACAGTAACAATCAATAAAAGTAAATGAAGCTAACAGTTCAGAGTAATCATGTATCAGCAAATCAAATGTAGAGTGACATGCTATACCAGAGTAATTTATTTCTGCTATTGATTTCAGTGGAGGTTTTGTCTGATGACCTACATATGCTATGTTGAATTTAGTCCACAGAGATTAACAGCCATATAGGTTGACATAGAATCAAGTAATCATGTTCCAAACAAGCATCAAAGAATGAATTTTTATTTCCGAATACTTAAGTTCTCAGAAATACATTAGCAGTATATTAAAAATGGAGGTTCACTGAAAATAAATTTGGAACTTTAAATTTCTGTTTTCCAGAAAGTTAGAATCCCAGAACAAGCCTCCCCTGTGGCACTCCATGTGTTAGCATAGTAAAGCAATTTGTTTGTTTGTTTGGGATTTTAAAGCAGCCATGTTTGATATTTTGTTTGAAGGTAAGTGAAGGAAATACAGAAGAATCCATTACCTTGCAATTGTAATTTTTCAGATCAAGTTTCATTTTGGCTCTGATTTCTCTTACACTAAAGTTGACAGGCAGGACTCACTGTCCAGTCATACTCAGTGAAGGAGTATGAAACCAGCCTAAGCAAAATAACACTTGAAACTAACTGTGCTGCTCTGCACCCTTTCTCTCACCCTTTGGACAAGGGGTAACATTTTCAAACTAAAAGTGGCTCGGTTTAGTGAAGACATTTTTTAAAATGAGAAAGTTTTTACTACGCGAAGCTCTTGCACAGGTTGCCCAGAGAGGTGGTGGATGCTCCATCCCTGGAAACATTCAAGATCAGATTGGATGGAGCTCTGAGAAACCTAATCTAGTTGCAGATTTTGCTACTCATTTCAGAGGGTTTGGACTAGATGGTTTTTACAAGGGTCTTCCACCATAACCTGTTCTATGATTCTCTCTTCATAATCTCCCCATTTTCTTTCATTTTATATATAGGCTGTTAGCCTTTTAGACCAGAAGACATCATACATAAAAATGGCAAAAACCTTTCAGAATGAAAAAAAGTGTATAGCTGCTACCTTAAATGTTTGCTTCAAAAGGAATTTTTTTCATTGAGGTGTGCTTTACTGTGGTGTGCCTGTAACCATGAAATTTTAAAATAACTGCTCCAAGAGGAAACCATAAATTAAATTTGGAACATCCTTTCCACATCCCAGTTAACTGAGGATTGTAATTAATATTGTCCAAGTATTAATCTTGCAAAAAGATTTGTCTTCTACTTGTAATATTTTTCTCTGATGTAGCCCACTTGCAGGAGCAAGATTAACATTTAAATGCAGTTATAGAACACATAGGAAAACAAAAAAAAAGGAGGGGAAACACTTAGGAGGCACAGCAATGCAATAGCACCATAATAGCCTTCTTTAATTATGAGAGAACTGTGCTGAGCTGTCAATAGCTTGCTGCATGGATCTCAGCCTAAATGGTTTGTGACTACTCAAGGATGAGCTTAAATAATTTTTAATAAAATATGGGATTAGAGTGGAAAGCAGTAGGGATAGAGTGGATAGAGTGGAAAGCAGTAGAAGTGATAAGATTTTCACAGCCACATAACAGCAAGCTTTTTGATTTCCCTGAAATTCCAGATGGAGAGCAATTCCATTCAGACTGCAGGATGTTGCCCTGAAGCATGTATTAGAGCTGCCACTCTTCTATTTCACTTTTAGTGCATTATATATGTGTACAATATAGCTCTGCTGCCTGAGGTTAAATTTTGGTCATTCTACAACCAGGACCCTGAGGGATAGCAGACAGTTGAGAAAGTGTTATTTTGTCAATTTTGCTATGGAACTCTATCAATACAGACATGTGAAGAAATTCTTGGTTTACTGTTTTTCTCATCCATGTGTCCATCTCTGAAACAGATTATTTTACTATTGTTAAATTTGAAAGGCCATTCCAAAGAAAAGAAATTTGAAATTAATCTCTGAATAGCATTTTCATGCTAAATGAAAAAAAAAAAAAAAGAAAAAAAAAGGAAAGACAAAGGATGATGGAAACAAAGATCAATAACATTCTCTAATCTCTAATCCCCATTTTCTGCATGACTAAGTGCTGCAGTCAGTACTAGGATCTCTGATGTCCATATTCATTATACATATGAGTTCAGTTCAGATATACAGATTCAGCTCTTGTGATGTGTTTGACATAGCTAAACCCCCTATAATTAAGAGTATAGACTCCTGTGCACTGTATTAAACAAATTAAACAGAATGGCCAGTTGGTACTTACCCAGCCCTCACCCGTGTCCTTTTACAAGAGCTTAACACATATAGTACCTTCTCATTTATGTCTTGTGCCCCAGTGGTAAACAGAAAGCATCAGACCTTACAAAATTATATGAAAGGTTAGCTAGTGCTATATCAACAAGAGTAAATCATAAATAAAATGAAAGGAACATGATGGAAGGCATCCATCTTTAGGATCAAGGGGCAGCAGACTTCTGATATGTTCAACTGCAGTGCAGATAGGGGAAATGGGGCTTGTCCAACACAGGCTAGGAAGTTTTCAATATTTTATGTATAGCATCTGTCATTCTATTACTGACTGGACATAAAAGTTTTCTTACCAACCAGAAGTTGGGTAAAGAATGTGCCGATAAGAGAAGGAAGGGTTAAATTAAATATTAATTTGTTTTGGAACTTAGTACATAATCCAAGTGTCCTAACCTGAGGCTTTAAAAGTTTTTTTAAACCTCTCCTTTTTCCTTTTATGTAAGTGAGCTAACCTTTTTGCAAAGCATTCTGAAAGCTTGTCTTGAACTGTGTGTTATGACCTTGTTTTTCCCCCAAAAAAGAAATTCTTGGAATAAGTCCTGATGCATGAAAATGCAACAAGGCAGGTAATGTTGGTGGAGTAACTCATGCTTTCATTTTGAGTATCATGACAGATTTTTAACTAAATTGTGGAGTTACTCAAACATATATAAAATGTTTCATTATGTAAACTTAACATGTCCAAATGCGGAAAAAACCTTAAAGCATTTTGATTACTCTACGTCCACTGTACTGAGAAGAACCTACAAAGTATTATTTAGAACAAAAGCATGAGGGGATTTTTACAGTCTTTTGGAGTCAGGAGTTTTGTATGTTTACTCTTTCAACATATGATATTTATAGAAGAGCTCAAATCCCTCTGGGTAACCACACGTTGATCTGGGTCACAAGCACTGGTGCTAACAATAGATTATGCAAAATTTATATTACTTCAAACTAGCACTATTGATCCTGATCCTAGGACAGGAAGAATTAGGAGTAAAACTGACATAGAAATGGCAATGTGGGCACAACCTCTGGTGTTTTTGTAAATGCATAAGGATTTTTTGTCATTCTCTGTCTGTCAGAGCAATATAGCTACATAGCTATAGTTACATAATTGTTATAGGGGTCACCTTAAGTTCTCTTTTAGCTAAAGCTGATGTTACCTTTGCAGATACATTCCCTGATCAAATGCACATCAAGTCTCTTGGAATTCAGGATTTCAAGAAAATCCTTTACACTTAAGATTTTTGTTACTAGCATTGTTGATATCAGCCCATTCACATGGATTTAACACATTTAAAGGTATATTATGTAAGGTAATAATGTAATTTGTTCATATACAGTCAATATAATCCCATTATAACATAGTTGTTGATTTTACCTAAGGTTTATAAATCACATCATAATGGGAATTCAGTCCTAACTATAGAACTTCAAAAAAGAGTCAATATCCCTTTCTTATTATAAATTATTTTCAAGAAAATAAATCTCTAGACTTATTAATAGACCATTATTTTTTTCTCTCATCCAATGTTGCTGCTGCACTTGAATCATTAAGAAAATTTTTTCTGCTGAGTACCATCAGGCTGCTATCTCATTTTGTAAACTTAGAAATTTTTTTCTGTTGCAGTGTTCACAAAAAAAAAAAAAAAAGGAAAAATATATTCAACAGTTTAAATTTATCACCTCTCCTACAAAACATAAGTACAGATGTTTTGAAAGTTTCCAAGAGTGGCATGACAAGCACTTGGGTTTCCTTATTGTTTTTCCATATGCTGTGTCAATGTCTCTGTGTATAATTTTATACACATACTCTCTGCTTGTTTCCTGTTGAATTGAGTGAAATGAAATAAACATTGGATATAGCAACATTCTCTTCTCTGGTTTTTCCTGTCAGTCTTTGTTTTATAGAATTGTGTTGGACGAGGACTGTCACTTTACCTACAAAATATATAATTCAAGTTTGCTTTTTTTCCTGGATCAGAGATCAGACATAAACACAAATCCTTGTGTTTTAAATAAGTGGGTCATCTGGTAAAAACTGGTAAAATAATCTGCCCAGTATAATATTTTGGGAATAATTTCTGAAGACCATACAAAAGACATAATGATCCACTGATGCAGTTAGGTGAGACAAATGCTGCAAATGTAAATTAATAATTCTGGTAAGAACTTTAGAAAAACAAAATTCCAAAACACAGAAATTAAAGAAAAAAGACTTGCTACAGAGAAATAGTCTCAATGTTCTTTTGACAACGTGAAATTCCTAAATTTCACAGATGCATTATACCTAATTTAGATTACTTTACATTTGACTGCAAATATATTTGCTTTTGCATGTGTTAAAACATATCCAAATCCCAAAGAGATGAAAATATCAAATATCAAGAAAGATAAAGTGAGAGTGAAGGAAAGGTTCTCATATCTACTGCTACGTGACTGAGGTACCAAGAGATTGCATGAAATGAGACTGGTTGCTTTCATGACAAAGTAGACTGATCTCAACTTGCCTGAAGTACAGAAAAATATCTTAATTATAA
>JAHXMQ010012340.1:1209471-1219591 GCA_020466415.1 Ammodramus savannarum pratensis | reverse complement strand
TCTCCTACAACATTCTGCCACAGTGATGTGGAAATTTAAATTAAAAGAATATAGTCTCCTGGCTAGCTTCTGAGACCAACTGTCTGGATTTTTTGCTAATATTTAAAATGTTTTCTCTGGCTTGTAGTGTTACCCTAGATAGGTCAGTTTCTGTCTCTGCTTTATCTGTACAATGAAGATAGTAATATTTCCTGGATGCATAGGGAAACTATAATGCTTAGATCATTTGTTAGAAAAGTACTTTGGGACCCAAAACAAAATGTAAAATATTCCTCTTCAAAGTGACAGTGTAATTTCTTCCATAATTATTGATGCCTCTGGAGATATTATAAATCAATAGCTGAAAGGGAAAGAGTATGAGAAAAAGTTCTAGGAGAATAAACATTGGGAAAAAAAAAAAGGTAAAAAAAAAAGAACAACAGAATTCTTAAATGAATAAGGAAGGTTTACTTGAATTCTTAAAGAGAACTATCTGGACTTATGTGGGTGTTTCATCAAGGGGTCAAGAATAATAAGAAAGGAGCAAAGACAAATTGGAACTGTAGAATACTAGTGCAATAAACCCAAATAAATCAGTTTTAAATGACTAGATTTGTGATCCTCCAGAGAGCACTGCTGTAAGAAATCCCAGTCTCATCTCTTCCTGCCCACACACATTCCTTCTAATAAGATCAAGAAGACACAGGCAGCTCCGTGGCCTGGTTGAGATTTATGCAGCTATCTGAAGGAACAGGCCCATTTTTCACTCATTTTAACCCTTCCCCTGCCCTCTCCCTATTCCACTCATATAAACCCAAGCAATGTAATAATGGCAGAATCTGTCATGTAGTTATGCAGCATGAGATCTGAAAGCCTTTGCTTTCCAGGGGAGCATCTCCAGAGCACAGGGAGAGGCTTGGGGTTCCCATCATCATCATCATCCTCACAGCAATGTAAGATCTGCGGTATGCCAGAAATTCCAGACAATTTCACACACATGCAGTGACCAATTATATCTAACACTGAGAAGAAACAAGCTGCTGTTCACCTCTAAGTACTTTTCCCCAAACATATATTCTTATATATAAGAATCAATAGAACTGTGTTGGAGAATTTTCTTCAGACATGGCTTATTGAGAGAGGCCATGACTGTAATCAGTAGCTTTCCCAGGCCTGCTCTTGTAAACAGTAAAGTTTCTCAGGTTTGAGCATGAGAAACTGCAAATTTCCCAGCTCAACTTTTGACAACAATGAACACCACGTCCTTGAGTAGGTGTGGGAAAGAAAGATGAAAAACAAAGGCCGTGAGAACAGTAGATAACAAGAAAGTCTTAATTAAAGAAAACAAGGAGGGATTCCTGTGTGATCTGTATCCAATGATGAGCTCGGGTTTTGCAATATGCATGAGCTTAATTAACACGGTTATAAGAATGTGTATATTGGATCAATAAACCGGAGTTCGATGCATAAGAAGATGGTCGATTCTCCCTTCACCTTCGTCAAATGGCTGGGGATTTTTTACAACAGAACTGGGTAATAGAAAATACAAATTCTCTGGAAATAATCAGGGTATCTAAGATGCTTCATTCCTGTGCAGGTTAAGCAGTTTATGCAATTTATTTTACCAAGATTTTGTTGCAAACTATTTTTTAAAACCTCATTTGACTGGAAATTATCCATCACTGTACTGATAGCCAGCACATATGGCTGCTAATTTGCATTATGTCAGCTGGTGAATCGAAGTCTAGGACCACATTGGTACAACTGACTTAGGCCAAATTCTCAATATCAAAACAACAAAACCAAACCAAAACCAGATAACTCTGATTCTAAATTAAATTAAAGAGATTGATAACAGTTTCAAATTGAGAAATAAAAGTTTCTAATTTAATGTGTCTTTCTGTGAAAGAGTCTGCAAAACAACTTTGGCTTTATGCCTGGTCTTTTTCAATATTTTCTCTTCCTTTAAATGTACTGTTACAAAAGAACTGAAGAAATCTCCCCCACTGCTTAAGTCCAGGACTATCTGCTGGTGTCTATTAAAAGGGAGAGATTTTTTTTAAATTTTAACTAAAACAAGACCTTGCCCAACTTACTCATATGCCTTTGGAAATGCTTATTCCTTCCAGTTGTTTCTTTCTCCTCGCCCTCCTGGAATGTTGCTTTCCTGTTCCCCACACAGTTTCCCATTAGGTTGAAACAGCAAGCACTGAGGAAATCCTGCTCTTATTGTATCATGATATGACCTAAATGAGGTCTTCTCAGCCCTTTGTGTCTCATTTGATTTCAAATCAATTTTGGCTAAAGGAAGAATTGCTTGGCAGAACCTTACCCCATCCAATAAAATTCTGTATATCTCAGAAACAGTTCTGGTAATTTATATTATTGTCATTTTCTGTAATATTTATGTATCTCTCAACCTAAACTTTTAGTTTATGGAAATGACAGCTAAAAAATAGGAACAAAAGAAAACAAGGGTAATTAGATCAAGATGGATCCAAGGGCAAAATCCGTGGAAAGGACTTCAAGTTCAAACTCAAGTTTTGCAAAGCAAGTATGACATGGGAGAGAAGCATTCAACAACAAGAATTAATGATTTATTCACCAGGCCAAGAGGGAGACAGAAAAATGCAGCAGCTGTATGTTGTACTTTCAAAGATTGTGAGAGAGCTGAAGAGAGCTAGCTTGAGAAAAGGGTTTGTAGGAATTCAATTGAGAGTAAAAATACAAATGATTGAACCTAAATGTCATGTAATTAGAGAATAGAGACACTCATGTGGACTTCTCACCAGAAGGAAAAAAACAATGTTTCACTACTGTGGGATTGCTATACTCACATTGTTCTGTCAGATATGAGTGAAATAGGATGCTCAAACATTTTACTGAGCTCTTCTCTGTGTCAGTAAATACTGCAGGCACATGTTGAATTCTCAGCACTGTTTTTTCCTTCATATATTTCCAGATCCACATTTCTATTTTTCTAATTTCTATTTTCAATAGAAGCACTCCATGCTTCTATTAAATTGGAAAAGTCTAAGTAAGAGTCTCCACTGAATTTACCCATTTTCAAGGCTTCCAGTCCATGCAGAGATATCCTAACACCACCACTGTAGATGTTCATCCTACCTTGTTGCTCATCAGGTACATTCTAAAGCGTCTGCTAATGAAAAATGTGCCAAAAATCAGGGCTAAATTTATTGACAATAAAAAATATTTTGCTACTGTCAAACAAGAAAATTAATATAGACATCAGAAATAACTTTGAATGCACACAGAACTGGAACTAGTCTTCTGCTTGCAGAGCTTCATAGTTTTACCATTTCCTCTACTGGGTATCTTTCTCAAAAGAAGGTTATAGGTACTTAATGTGCTCTGTGAGGCAGACATTTTACTGTCATGTAAAAACACACACACAACCTTCATTGCTACAGGTTAATCTTCAAATGTTTAGAGACTCAGTGCAGATGCTTACAAAAACAAACCCAAGCTTCTGGTTTAAAGTTTCTAGCAATCCTGTGGGTAAAAGTTGCCTTGAACGATTTACAGTATTTCTCATTTCCATTCTGTTCAGAAATACACTGAAGATATCAGCATTTGCTTTCAGCTAAAACCAAAGCCAGAAAAACTGGATAAATCTCTCTGTGAAAGCCATAAAAGTCATAGAGTTCAGTCGTGTGAGGTACTGGCTCTGATGGCTTCCTGTGAGATATAACATAATTCCCTCAGTGTAGCCAGTGGGAACCAAAGAACTCAAAGTTATTTTGTCTGATTTTCAATTGCAAGCATTGCAAATTAAAGAAGGTAAAACTCCATTACAGCCAGGCAAAGTGTTCTTTGTGTCAAATTGCTTAAAGTTATTGTTTTGAATGGAAAATGAAATGCTAAATTTTTTGTGATAAAACAACTCATTCTGGGAACAAACTTTTTTTTTTCATGGACCCCAGTTCTCAGCTTTCTTGAAAGTGTACTTTTTTTATATATGAATATTGCAAATTCTTCTCATATCAGGGAAAAGTACCTCAAAGTTTAATTCAATAATTTCAGTCTACAAAGAGTAATGGGTGCTCATTTTTTAAACTTCATTTCTATACAACACACACAGATGTTGAGTGGTGTTTAATAACCATGTTTGGGGTTCTTTCCTATGGTTTTTTACAATCACAGTGGACCCTGATTCCATTCTTGGAAATAAAGTCGAAAGGAGACAAAGCAATATTCAAGTATTTTTTTAGGAAGATAATTAGTATTATGACTTAAAGATTAAACCAGTTACTGTTTCCTGATGATACCAAGATAAAGCAGATTTCCACTGCTGGAAATCTGAATAAATAGCAAAATAAAACTGAATGAATAACAAAATCACTAAAAAGTATGTCAAGGAAGACCTGCAATTACAGGTAAAATAAGAAGTGCAGGTATGTATAAGTTTTGGTAGCTTCTTCTTCTTTTTTTTTTTTTTAACCCCACAAGGCACTACCAATCATTGCAAATCACTCCACATTGCTTGGTTTCCAATTTTAAGTTTGCACTTCAGTAATGCTGGGAGAAAAAAAACAGATTTTTGTCTGTGATGATAAATAGAGTATTTGAGGAAAGCATGAACACAGACATAGGGAAACCAATTCTTTTATGAAGAGGTCATTTTCTGGACCATATTTCTAATGTCCAGAAAGAGTTTTATGCCCTAAGCTCTGTAACTCATTCACCTCAAAGGATTTCAAAACAATCTACAACTTTCAACACCCAAATTATGTCAAGTGCTTAACTAATGATGGGAACTCAGATATGCCAGACTCAATACATGCTTGTGATTGAGATTTTCCTGATGTATGACAGTATTCTTGATACACATTTGTTATTGAGAGAACACTGGTCCTAACTGCAAATGTGTGCTTTTTATTTATATTTGTGATTCATACTTATTGATACCCAAGTATGGTCTCTGATTGGTGAGTAGAAACTTGATTTTAGACAATTTTTGTTGTCCTACATTTAAAACTCCATGGCATAAAGAAGATGAGAGCTCAGAAGCCTCATCACAAGTAGATCAAGCATATTGGTTTTTCTTTTATAGTGATACCATGGTTTGGAACAACTTTTTTATTATTCTTACCTAGCCTTCATTTTTCAGCTCTATCATTTCCCATCAGGATAACAGGTTATTTGGCCTCTTGTTATTTTTATTCTTTCTACACAAGTCAAACAAAGCATCTTTCAGACAACAACAGTATATGATTCTTTGCTGATTAATTCTACTGAGGCTGAGGTAATATCCTCAAAGATTCCTGGATTAGTCTTAAAAAATTTGGTTTATAACTAATATATTGAGTAAGTTTGACAGCTGCTGAGTCTTAACCATAAAAGAGAGAACACTGCTTACAAGATACTGATTCATTGATCTTATTCTTTGTATTTGATACAGATTTCTGATGTCATTTACAAATTACAAACTTTTTGTGCGTTTTGCCCTACTTCACTGTAGGTGGTGTTTATTTACAAATCCATGAGATTTGTTTAAAACCATGAAGCTTTTCAGATTTATCAAAATACAGTTGAGTACGATTTGCAGATTAGTTTAGAAATAGGTAATCAATTAAGAAATTTTCAATGTTTTTACTGGAAATTATATTCTACTTAGACATTTTAAGTTACTGCTTAAAACTGGATAAGGTAAAATTTAGTTTCCAAGTGTGTTTGGGTAGTTAGTGGAGTGGTAGATGTTCAAAACAGGAGCCAAATGAAAGGGAGAGAATTCCAATAATGTAATTTTTGTTATTACCTGTCACTGAGGGTTTTTTCCTGTGCTATAGCTTGGTCCTAACCTGCCAAAGGGATTTCAGGGAGTTTCAAGTGCAACATTAGGTAAAGTGCATGGTAACAGTTTGACAGATATGTTTAAATAATTTAACATCATATTTAAAATTTAATGTCAACAAATGTTTGTCCAGAAATATTTGAAAACACTTTGCATGAGCATTTGAACCAGTCTTGCAGACTGAGCATGAACATGTCACAGCAAATCTATCATGGAAAGTGCAGCAGTTCAGGGCAAAATGGATTTACCTGTCTTTTTTTTTTTTTGAGGTTTGTTGGAGAAAGCTCATTTTTAGAACTTTATCTTTTCTAGCACTTGCCTTTCTCAGCTCAAATGCTTTTATGATCTATGTAATGCCCCTGATGTTTATCTCAAATGGAATTGTCTGAGCACTGCCAGGACTGAAAGACTCAGAAAAATATATGGTTACTTGTTTCCTCCACACCCTCTTCAAACTGAAACTGAACCCTGTGTCATCTTTTAGTGGAAAGTTTTTGGTTTGAGTTTGTTTTTTCTTGCTCGGTTGACCACAGTGCATTCACCAGGTTATAAAACACCTTTTAAAAGAAACATATGAGGCTATATCCACTGAACTCCAGCACCATTAAATATTTATCGATACAATAGTGCACATTTCAGCGTGAAATAAACATCAGGCTCTGAAAATTTAATAGTTTCCAGTGGAGGAAATAAAAAGGACCCAAAAAAGAAGAAAAGAAAAGAAAAAACCTCCCAGAGTTTCTGTAATCTCAAGAACTTGCCTTAACAAATAAATAGTTCATGATGTGCCAAAACTGAATTGCCAAATGATTGACCACATCCTATATTGCACAAGGAAAAGGCTGCTGTTGTTTTTACAAGTGTGTTTCATTCAGAGTTTGACTTCATTGTGTAAATACTATGGAGCTCGCTTTTCAAAATTAACCTTTATTATAGATTAGCTGTAGACAGGGTTGCAGGGGGAAGGAAGCACAGAAATTAGGGGACAGGAGCACCCCAGAAAGTCTTAATCCCATATTTCCTGTACTGGAATTGCTGAAGTCTGAAAAAAATGTTCTAGGGGACTTAGAACAAAGGAATATATTTTAAACTGCTTGCTCTTACATCTCAAAAGCAACAAGAAAAAAACCAAAACCCTCTATATATATATATATTTGCAGGCACTAGATGGAATTTCCAGGGTAGTAGATAAATATATGTTACTAAAATCCTGCTGCAGTGGAAAAATTTTAGATTCATGTTTTTTCCAATCAAAACTTTCAAAGGAAATTTAACAGTTTTGAATGGATTTTCAAAAAGAACTTAGATTCTGCATTTTAGTGCATTTAGATAATTTCACGGTGAACTCCTTGAACTGATAATAACCAAACCATAGGTCAGAAAAGACCTGTAGGGTCACCAAGTCCAAACATTTAACCTTATTCATGATTTAAGCTACCATTAAACCATGTCCCTAACTGTCATCTGCTAAGGCCACCTTGTCATGGAAGGAGATCAGGTTGGTCAAGCAGGACCTGCCTTTCATAAACCCATCCTAGCTGGGTCTAATCCCCTGTTTGTGCTGCCCTGGCACCAGGTCAGACTTGCAGGCATGTAGTTCCCCAGATCCTCCTCCCACCCTCCTTATAGATGGGATTCTCATTAGCCTTCCTTTTATTAATGTATTTATAGAAACATGTTTATTGTGTTTTGTGGCAGTAGCCGGATTAAGTTCCAGCTAGGTTTTGGCCCTTCTAATTTTCTCCCTGAATAACCTCATAATATCCTTGTATTCCTCTGAATTTCCTGTCCCTTCTTCCAAATGCCATAAACTCTCTTCTCCTGAGTTCCATGCAAAGCTCCTTGTTCAGTCAGGCTGGTCTTCGTCCCCATTGGCTCATCTTTTCACTTAAGAGTGCAGCCTACTTCTGAACCTTTAAAATTTCCTTCTTAAAGCCCTCCTGGACTCCTTTGCCCTTCAGGACTGCCTGCCAAGGAGTCTCTCAAGGTCTCTAAATATTCTAAATAAGCCCAAGGTAGCAGTTCTGCTAACAACCCTCCTTACTTTTCAGAAAAGTTTATTAAACATTAAAAGTTTCTGAGAAAGAGGTGCAACCTTTCTAGAATCTATGAATAATTTTGAGAAAAGTGGGGGAAAAAAATTATTCTAATAGTTGTCATTACATTTGGGCCAGAAATATCAAAAAAGCATATTAAGTTCCTAAAATTCAACAGCTTTTCAAATTCTTTGTATGTTCCATGTTCTTCCTGCTTTGAAAAGTGAAGAGCATGAAATAGCAATGAATTTCTGCAAATAGCTCCTTTCCAGCCTTTCAGTCTCACAGCCTGCTCCAGCCAGGATGAATTTAAATAGTATGAGGAAGATGGGGCCTGACTTCTTTTTCTCTCATACTTTACTAGGAGTAACAGGTTCCTATTTTTGGATCACAGACCATAGTCACAGATCACAGTCACAGATGACAGCCATTCTCCCCTTCCCCTGATTCCAGCAGCCTTTCACCTAGGCAATTGCATTCTTTTCTTTCTTAAAACCCATGAATATAGAGCTTAGCAAATTATATACAAGGGATGGATTGCTTATTATAAAGTCAAAGTGGAAAGGAAATGGTATAATCATTTCAGGTAATTTCTTGTTTTAATGTAGTATTTGTTACAAAAAAATTACTTTTCCTGTCCTTCCTTTGCCTTGAGCGTCAGATCCTTGATATAAACCAGAACTAATAACACTGCCTAATGTCAGACTATGTATGAGTATTAATTAATTAATACATAAAAACTGTTTGGAGAACTCAGTTAATAGAAGTGAGAGAATCAGCTATTATTGTTGGTGCATGCTTTTCAAAATATATATACTCATTTACCTGGCTTTTGGGAAATCTTTTAAGCAATATAAAGAAAATGAAATCACATATTATACATGTGCATATCTTATTCAGATGAATACATCTTAAGGTCACTGACACTATTTAGAAAAAACCTCAAGGAGTGAATTTCTATGTTGGAAATAATAACAATTCCTACATTCTGAAACCAACCACACTGTGTTGATTAAGAAAATGTGCTGCTAATGGTATGCTTTACACAGGTTAACTACGCACAGCAGCTCAGATCCCCTCTGAATTGTAAAGACTTTTCCTGTATGAGTGTTAGTTTTTGGGGTTTTTTTGGTTGGTTTGGGTTGTTTGGGTTTTTTAGTCATTATTTGCAGGGCAGAACTTTCATTTGTGCAACATTGTTCTTTGAAAATGCAGAGCTAGTATCTATTTCAGTTGCATATAACAACTTCCTCCCTTGGGTTCAGCTGTGATCCAGTGATAAAAAATTGATGATAAAGGTAGAGAACTGCTGGAAACTGTAAATCATGTTTGGCAAATAGTGACTGTGTGTCAGTTCTGAAGACAAGGAAGGAGATGACAGGAAAACTAACATACTGGAAGTGGGTTAAATGGCAGCTGACTTACTGTATATATTACAGAAAAAGAAGATAAGGCTGGAGGCTTGGAATGTATTAGTAAGAAGTGGATTTTAGTATAATGGTTTATAGCATTGTAAGCTGTGGATAGAGCTCCTAATTTCAAAATGAAATCCAATCCAAATTCAGATTTTGAGATAATCCCTTTTAAACCCAATGTCATATTCAAAGTGGAAACGTTATGCCTGACAATATATTGGATTAAAATTTCTGAAGCACCTGGTCAAACCTGACCTTTGTTTTTCTAGAAAGTACTCAGATTTTGCTTCTTTGTGCTACCATCAATTAAAAATAAAAAAAAAAAGAAAGAAAAGAAAAAAAGTCAGTAACCTGCTACTGCCACAGCAGTGGCAGAGTACTATGTTGTAGAAAAAATGACATCACATATAACTGAAAAATATGGATTGATTTTTCCCTTTCACTATGCCACTACTCTATAGAAATTATAGCATTTAAAAATCTCTTCCAAAATGGATATCTTTCTCTCTCACTTCCTCTAATTTTCAATTTTTTGCCACCAAATTACAATTCTGCAAAAGTAATGATTTAGACATATCCCCACTTTGAACTGATTCATTATTGAATGGTATAATTTTAGTTGCTGTCTTTAAAACTGCTAAACACACTTAGTTCACAATGTCAGAATGGTTAATTTAAAAATGTAGATTGTGCCTTAGCCTCTATATGACATTGATGAAATTTTGAGGAATCCATTCAGTGAAGGCAGCTCAGGGTACAGCTGCAGGCTGAGCTCTGGGTGAGGGGAGCCCAAGGCAAGAGCCCATGGAGCGCTGACCCTTGGATAACAAAAGTCCCAGGGTGTTGTAGTGTGTTATGTTAGTTTATTTTATTGC
>JAHXMQ010012340.1:1167956-1184134 GCA_020466415.1 Ammodramus savannarum pratensis | reverse complement strand
GATAAAAGCATCATATAGTCAACCTAGGACAGGAGTGATGAGGCCACTTGGTCTGATCAGTCAGGAGAAGAGGAGACTGAGGAGAGGCCTCACTGCAGTTGTGCTTTCTCATGGGGGGAACAGCAGGGGCAGGCTCTGACCTCTCCTCTCCAGTGATCTGAGGGAATGGCCTCAAGTTGTGTCAGTGGATGTTTAGGCTGGTATTTGGAAAACGTTCTTCAGCCAGAGAGAAGGTTATTTATCTCATCTGAGAAAGAAAGAAAAATTGGTTCCAGAATGAGGGGATGTAATCTGATGTTCTATTTATTAATCACAAAATAGTGGCTTGCCTATTTTATCCAAGTTGTCTTCCCCGCAATGAGAATGGCAAACATTTCACAGTAGGAAACCCTTTATTTCATGCTCTCATCAACTCTTTGATCTTTGATGCTTATCATAGTTTCCTGTTGAACACTGAGACACATCATGGGCACACTTTGCCAGAACAGCAACCTACTGTGGCTTTCTGACCAGAATTCTGATCAAGTATGCAACATTTGGAAATGATATGACAGTGCTATTCCTGCCAACATATGATCATGTTTTGATTTATTTATTTTGTCAGTGCAGAGGTGGATATTTTTTACAGCACTTTTATTTCGCTTTGCCTTTTTCTGAGAAGAAAGTATGTTCTTCAAGAATTTTCCACATTTTTATAAACACTGATAGTTCTCCACTTTCACCATGTGTTTTTAAGTTATCGAAATACTTAAAATGAAATATTATATATAATATTTCATTTATATATATAATATATATAAATATATAATATAATTTCAATATATATATAATATTTATAAAATACTAAGTCTAAATTTTACATCTGGTTTCAAATGCTCATATATTTAAGAAGCACAGATGTGTATGCAATGAAACAAAGGATGTTTTGGAATCTTCTATTGTTCTAATCCTTTCATTTCCTCCACAATAAGCTTTTTGTCTTTTCTCCCAACTCTTGGGTTTACTGGCAATGATCTGTTTGTGCCAGCGAAGCTGTGCTGATTTATACTGGCTAAGAAATTAAACTCCTCTTTTCCAGTAACTGTATTCTGTGGGTATTTTTTTTAAATATTATTTTTCTTTTTTTCACTCTTTAGTTTATGTTTCTGAATTCATTTTTTCCTTTATTTGGATGAACTTTTTTTACACCAAAAATGCTGGACATTGCATTTTCATTAATTGCAGTGCTAGTTTTGTCCTATATTCCTTCATGGAAAGGAAGAGTGATGTACTACATAGCAAGAGGCTTTCAAGAGAGCTGTCAGGGCTTGGGTGTGTTTCTCTGCATGTATTGTGGTACTGGAGTTATTTCTTCATATTTTTGGACCTTTTGCTTAATAAAACAAATTCAATAGGCTTTAAAATTTTTCAGGCCTAAATCACCGTGACTTTACCCCAATAAAATACCAGTGTAATACTCTTGGCATCTTTAATATTATTCCAGCATAAATCTCTAACTATTATTTTCGCAAATTAGGTCTTTATTTTTAGAGATCTTTACAAAGCAAGAAAACTGTGAGCTTGTGGAGTTTGTGCCATTTAATTGAATATTCATGAAGAAAATTTAGAGTATGAACATTCAGTGCTAATCTGTAGGGTTTTCATTTGAAGTCTTAAACTTATTTTTAAATATGTGGTCCTCATTTAATTAAATATAAAATGAGTTATTATTCCTAAAATAATGTTGGTAGAAATCTATCACTCGAACTTCCATCCAGTGCCCACTGAAATAAATGTGCATCATGTACTCTATATTCCAATGTTTTCATAAAAGTGAGTTATGATCTTTCGTACTCTGTGTTAAATCTAAATCATCAAGTTGCCATATTAAAGTTAAGAATCTTGGGCATAAAATTAAGAATCTTGTTAACTTGGAGTCAAAAGAAATTAAAAGTGAAAAGAGATGTTTCATAAATGACTGTTTTTGAGAAAGACTGTATCATGTTTCTCTATAGGTTTGTTGGGAATTGTTTTGGATCTCTGGAAATAGATTTAAAAATTGATAAAATGATAAGAAAACAGGCTATCTAACTGGCTTGGAGACTATTTTATTCCTTAAACACTGCTGGGGACTCTATCCCACAGTTAAAGTATCACTTTAGAAGCTGCATAAACACAGTCTTTTCTGCACCTCCTGTGATAATAACACACTGGCACACACTGAAGCGTGCTGTCTTTTCTGTGAGATGGCTGCCACAAGAGTAATAACTGCGAACCCTGATACTAATCCCATTTTTCAGATTATATCTGACACCTCCATATGGGCAACTAAAAATGTGTAGGAGGGTTGGGATGCTAGAGAACATGCTCAGTTGTGATTCTAGTTTTGTAACAAAATGCGAAGGAAAAGTAGAACAATAAAAAAAGAAATCTTTTTATTTGCCTTTTTATATGGCTGTAACATAAAACAAACCATACCCTCAAATTCCTCATATGTGCCAGCATCCAAACACAGTGTAAAGTTTGAATCAAGGCATAGGTTCAGTTTTTATACACTACATTATTTATCCAGTGGTGTCCTTTAGGCATTACATTTGCTGTTTCTCTCAGTGAGAAAGTTATCCATTTATGAGGGTTTATACTACCATCTAGTGTAATCTTCTTTCTTTTTAATAAAATATTGTCTTGCACATAAGCAAATCCCAAGCCTGTGGCTGCTGACATTACTGAATATACTTTGCTGAAAATACATTTGTCCCTGTGTTAGGAAAATGATCTTTCCTTGAGGTCAAATATTAGTTAAGTTTATGATTGTAACTTTTCAGCATCAGAGACATGTTTTATTAATTACAGAAACAAATTTGGATTAAAGGCAAATGACTGCCCTCTACAAACTTTAATTCAATTAGTGAAGAAATTGCCTGTCTTTACTGAGATAACAGAGGCTTAATTGGTGCCCCTTCCTTCCTTCCTTCCTTCAGCATTCTATATTAAAGAGGGGGAGATTAATGTCTGCCAGGAAAGGATGCAGAAATCAGAAAGATGAAGAAACAAGCCATGTTTTAAATGCAGGACCCGCTATTTGGCGCTTAAATTAAGGAGCTTTCACACTTTGCTGTTTTATTTTCAGAAGGCAAAGAAAAGGACACTAGTTTCCCCAAGATTCTGCATTCCATTGGGACTATTTAGAGTTTAGAGTTGGCCTGTGAGCATTGGTAATATGCTGTGATTGAAAAAAGAGGCAAGAAAGATTGTGTAATGAAAATATAACATGTGTAAGGAGGGTTCTGGGAACCAGGATTCCATCTTCCCAACTGATGCATATTCAGACTGGACTCCTATAGTCCCATGAGGAATTCAAATGAAATCAGTGGGATGAATTCTGAAGTAAGATGCACATACAGGGATGGGCTACTTTTGCTTTTTGACCTGTTCATTACCTCAACTAAATCTAATGTAATAGGAATCATAATGGCACCCAATCCAAAGTCTAGTTAGGTGTTTCTTCAGCTTGAACCTGTGGCCATTATCACATAGTGAATAGATGAATTGGATAATCAGATTAATTTAGATACTCTAAAAACTAAAAGGCTATGGAAAAGAAGGAAAAATAGGAAAGAGAAAGAAGGAAGGAAGGAAGGAAGGAAGGAAGGAAGGAAGGAAGGAAGGAAGGAAGGAAGGAAGGAAGGAAGAAAGAAAGAAAGAAAGAAAGAAAGAAAGAAAGAAAGAAAGAAAGAAAGAAAGAAAGAAAGAAAGAAAGAAAGAAAGAAAGAAAGAAAGAAAGAAGGAAAGAAAGAAGGAAAGAAAGAAAGCCCCACATAGAAAAAGACCATCCCAGCTTATTTACACAAATCACTATTTTACTTCAAAATAGAGGGATAATATCTTTCATCCTGAATTTCAAATATCTGACCTTCCCATCCTTTTAAGGCTATAATGTCACCAAATCTTCTATTGTTACAGTCATTTTAGAATCTAATAATGACAATTATTTTTTGACAAGAAGCATCTGTTTCCTGTCAGGAAGGGGAGTCTGATAATCCTCAGCATTATCGACTTTCCCAATGTTAATAATCATCCTTACAGGTTTTTTACAAAGACTAATTTGATGATGTATGCATTTGCTTACTCTCTGCTAGTGTTTCACTGATTTGTGAAAACCTGCAAAGAAAATACAGAATCTGTGTCCAGCAATTACCCAGCTCATCATCTTTCTAATTAATTTCAAGGCATGACTTGGCATTTTACTGTTCAAGTGAATTTATTCAAATTATTTTTCACCAGAGAGCACACAAGCTTTTCACAGCTGTATTTCCAAATTTTTTTATATCTTATCTTTAAACTTAGCATCTGACTTAGGAGTTGCTGTACATGGTGGCTTCTGACAGGGAACTGGAAGACAAAAATTCAATGCTGAAAGTATTCCAGAAAAATAATTTTAAATTTTGCAACTCAGAGTTTTCCAGAATTCCAGTTTCATTTCCTGCATTTTGCACTGAGGCAAGTTCACAGTATTGCAAGGGTGGCATCTGAAAACTTAAGAGAAAAGATTTACTGAAAAAAAATTTATTAACCTCCTTTGGTATTGATCTAAAACAGAGATTGCATCTCGTATATGACATTTTATATACTGACATTATATAAATGCTTGAAAACTGATATTCTTAAGTGCCAACACGACTGCACAGCAATTTTACAGTAGCCATGAGTATAAATACAGGCTGTTTATACTGTATGTTATGGTAGATAATAATAAAGATAATCTGATATAGCATATTTCAAGTCATTGCAAAGAAAATTTAATTTGTAAATTAAAACAAAGCTGAACAATCACAACACCTTTTCTTTTCCTGGCTCGATGGGATAGCTGCAGAAAGCATAGCTAATCTGAGATGACATGGATATGATGATATCTATATTCTATATATTTACTTGGCCAATATGTCAGGGAAAAAAAATAAAAAAGGAAAGCATTGGCATAGTGGCCATTAATAAACCCCTAAAAACTCAATCTTTAGTTTTCCAGTGACACAGGTAGAAAGATGCCAAGATAGGTCTCACTTCCCTTCCTCACCTTGCACTTCTGTGCCTGAGTTCACCTTCCCATCCCCACCCCTGCCTTTCTCCTGTCTGTGATTTAAGAACTGAGTGTCAGCCTTAATTCTGAATTTCCTGACTTTTATGGTTTAAGTCAGTCCCTTAATGTTATCTAAACATACTTTCTTGGTATTTAATATAAAGAAGCTTTGATTCAAAAATAGAAAGACTTTGATCTGATACACCAGAGGGGGGCTGCTGGGGGAATGTGGTGTGATTTCCATTATTTCCCGGCTCTTTCCCACTGTGCTACTTCTGATATAATTTTCCTTTTGTTTCCCTTTAACCAGCTTCCAAAGATACCCTGTAAGGACCACAAAGAACCCTGTCACATGAAGGATAGAACTGACTTTGCCAGACTGCCTTCAGTGATATTTGCTTTTCTGTTCTTTACATATAAGTGGGAAGAGTGAATTTTCATTATTAATGTACAAACACTGCATTTACCCATTTTTTTAACTCTTTTCCTCAATGCAAATTATGACAATCTCTGCTACAATTTATTCAAGTTTTGGTTTAAACATACTTTCACTGATGATAGAATGATTTATGTGTCAACATAGATGTCTAGACTAGCAGCTATCAGATCTGACTTGTCCATGTGGTAATCCTAAATGGAGCCTAAATCAAGTTTGGAAATTACAGAGCACCTTCTGGAAAAGGTGATTAGTGTGGATGCAGCTCTGGGCAAATAGGGTCATAATTCTGCCTGGGTTGAGTTGTTTCTGTTGGTATTACAAGCACCAGATCCAAAGCCATTTATGGTACCTCAACCCTTATGGGACCAAACAGTCTGAGGTGTTAACAAATAAAGTTGGGAAATATGTAATGTTCCAGGTGAGAAAACATAAAAACAGGAGGGGTTCCATACAGAACATCTTCTAAAATCACAAAATGCATTGCAAGAAAGGACAGATCTAAATACTGGGTTTTCAGCTTCCTTTCATGAAAAGAGCTCTTTGAACTCCATGGAAACATTGAAAAAGATAATTAGCAGCCCTAGTGATTGAGCGACATGAGCGCATTTAAAAAAAAAGATCAATTATTTACATGTCAAAATGTCCATCACAACCCGTTGGTATGGGAACATACTGCTTTTCTTTAGGAAAGGAGAAAGTGCTGAGAAAAAGTTTATGTTCACTGAGCACTAGATGAATATCTGTCCTCAGAGACGTTACCCTGAATTTACAGCATTGAGAAAACATAATCCTGTCTACAGTGTACTGCCCTTGTTCTGCTGCCATAGATGGAAGAAGGACACAACAAAGGACTCAAAAAACCTTTGACATACATTCATAATCATCAGCAAACAGGTCATGACTACCAGTCAAAAAATGTGCAGAGCCTACCAGAACTAGGGAGAAAGGAAATGTGAGAGTTTAGAGTAAAACTTAACAAAAATAATTGGTTAGGGCCATGGAAAGAATGAGAATAATCTTCTGTAGAAGGTCAACAATGATACAATGCTTATAACAGCAAGAAATCTTATGAAGTGCTGTGAGAAAGAAAAAGTAAACACTACATTTGCCAAACAGGAGTGGGTTGCAAGAATAGAGATGGCAATATGCCTGATGCTAAGGGCTCATCCATTACTAGCTGCCTTTCATAAAAGGCTGACATCAATATCAAATAGAAACAGAAAAAGATATTTTATCAATGAAAATTAGGCATTCTTGCAACTCTCAATGAACAACTCCTATCTGGGCTGATTAGATGATGAAAAACAGTCACCACTCAGTTGATTAGCAAAGGCTCAGAAAATGGAGTGGTAGAGTTATAAACAGAGTTGATAGCTGCGATCAAACCATGGATCTAGACAAAGCACAACACGGATAAGGGGACAAGTCTTTATTGTTTGCTGAAAGCATTTTTTGAAATACCTAATGCCTAAACCCACTTATAGAAATCTAGATGTCTCTTTCTGCAAGGGAGATGCTAAACATTGCTGTAAATCTAGTCCAGAAGGCCAACATCAGGATAGTTGCTTTAGTCAGCAATATTTGTTTTGTGCATAGGGAGCAAAACACTTTAATTAAGTCACACAGTCACAGCATGGAGAATTTCTAAGGGAAACAATTGCATTCTGTGGAAAAAAATTTTTCTAACTGAAATGTTTCAGGAAATGGCAAAGTTGTTTTGCCACTGTCAAAGACAAATTTCAGGTTTTAATAAAAAGAGCAATCAGAATAGATGTTCCCTATTCTTCCCCCTAAACATTCACTAAGTTTTGAAAAATTACTTTGGAGCTGTTCCAGTCCTGTATTTAGCATAGTTATACTTTCACTGCAATAAATTGCAGTTGAATAAAAATACAAAACTCAATTGCTATGTACAAATAAGCCAAAAATTACAGTTGGATTTTTGCAATGAACATGGTAATGCATATTTACATTTCTATGGTACTACCTTATATTCCTGCCTTTTTAATGTGCAAGAGTTTCCTCTACTGTCTGAGCTGCTGTTTTTCATTTCCATTTCACCTTGCTAATTCAAAAGTTTTCAGAATCCAAGTCTGAAAATTTTTCATGCAGTTTCTCTGAAACTCTACAATAATTACGTTGAATTCTTTTGAATCTGAGGAGCCTTAAAAAAACCAAACACGTATTCCACCAGTATAGACTAAAAAGGCTTGGAACTAGTAGAGTGGTGACAGACAGTCCCAAGCCAAAGCTGATTGATCAGAATAAAATTCAATAAGTAATTGAATATAGAGGTAATTGAAATACCAGGAGCAATTTAAGAAGCAGGATTCAGTGTATTGACTTAATTTTGCAGTTCTTAAAATGGTCAAGTTACAAGACTTACATTGTATAATACATTACAGAGATAGTGTTTTCCTCAAGCTGCTCCAAAAGCTATTCTCATTAGTCTTCTTTATCCTAGCATCTTACACAGCTGTGCACTGGGGGAAAGGAACTCAAATGAAGATATTAGTTTGTGAAGACTGATTCATCTCCATTCTTCTTTCAAGGTCCACTGATGAAATTCCAGGATTTCCTTACTTAGTAAAATTGGTTATTTGATCTTTATCCACACTGGGCACAATATTGTTACAGATGACTAATAGAAATTCCTGAATCGTCTCCAAGAAGGGTATATCCTTTTTTGTCTTGACTTTGAGGAAGCTGAGCAAATCCATCATGCTGTTTTTACCTGAGAATGAGGAAATCTTTCCTGACCCCTTAGCCAAGGCAGTTGGATGGACTCCTAAGTCCTTCAAAATCTCCATCAATGAAAGGCAATGCTTTCCTAAAGGGGAAAATGGGAGGAGACCAGTTTAAATATTAGAGAGAAAACAGTAAAACAAACTGTCATGTCCCTCTCACTCGTAAACTGGAGACAGCAATTTTGAAAGGAAGGTTTATCCGTCCTCTTTTTCAAGCTTTTGTAATCAATGGAATACTCAAATATTCTTATCATGAAACCAAATCAAGACATGAATATAGAAACACTACAGGATGTAGAATGAAATAGTTTCCTGGTTTAGGGAAATTCTGGGAGAAAATATTATGCCCCATTTAGAGTGAAATAGGTATAATATTTTAGAGGAAAAAAGATAGATATTATTGTATTACTGCTTTACCCCTGTGCTTGGACATCAGGAGTTCCTTTTTACTGGAGACTACTGAGGGTGGCCCACACAGTCAAGATTTTACTGAGCTGTAAATTTTATTGCTTTAATTTCATTAGAGGACTCAAAAAAAAAAAAAAAAAGTGGGAGTATGAATGCTTTGAACACTAAAAAGAAAAAATTGAGCTCAGAAAGGCCGTCCTCTGACACTGTTCTTAATAAATAGGAGGCTACAGAATTTATTTTGTAATCTGTCCTATTTCTTTCAAAGGAAATCTATGAGTCTATTGAAAATTTATCAATGTACTCTTTTATTTATGTACATTTTTTGAAATGTAAAAGTCTGTGGCACAAATTCTACTTTATAATGCACCATTAGTCAAGCTTTTCAGACACAGAACCTATAGGACAGAAACACCAGTTCACACCATCTCTTGCATCTCTAGGTCAGGCTGTTACCCCAGTCTAACGCAAGTTTGCATTGACGCGTGTCTTTCTCTTGCACCGCTCTCGTAGCGAAGTCCAAAACTGAAATTTCTACATTAAATATTCTGTGCTGTCTGGTTACAGATTATTCTGTGCAAATAAGACAGCTAGAACAAGGGGATCACAGTGCAATAATCTCCCAGCTTCCTGAGGACATCCGTTTAAATCTGCTTCATTATTGTTTCAAAGTAAAGGAATTAAAGTTTGACTGAAATATACCTTTCTTTCTTGAAAGACAGCTAGGTCAGGGCATGCTGTTAAAAATACTCAGACTGAATTTCAGAAGTGAAATAAAGCATGAACTTAAAAGAGTTTCTCACTGGCTGGGGTTAAATTATTATTTTATACCGCTTCACTTTTATAACCATAGCTTTACAGTAGAAGAGTTTTACCTATTTTACTTAAACAGTATATAACACATTCTGTCCTTTTGATTACAATATGCTGCAAACCTACAACTTTCCTATCTTCTAACAAATATAATTTTGTTTCATTATTAATATTTATTATCAATCTATTTTGTAGAGCCTAGAACCCAACTGAAGCTGAAGTCCCATAGTGCTAGTTCAATACATGTAATAGCAATGGCACTTTACAGGACAGTCAATATATAATCTAAAATTATAAATACAAATAATTTATTGAAAAAAATGACATAAGTTTTATTCCTACATTACACAAGAGGAGAACACAATCCAAGAGAGATGAAGTGGAATGTGAGAAGAGTTCTGAAGTGAGAAAGAAAACATGCACATCCTGCCTATTGAACCAAAGTCTCTAGGCAAGAATTGAACACTGACAAAACAGCTGACACAAATCACCAGGCTCTTTTGCACAGTTTAGAAAAAACATTAGAAGCCAACACAGGAGCTCAAGTTGGATTTTTCAGGACACAGTCCATTAAACCTGTTTTGCTTTCTTAAATATAAACTTTTATGGAAAAGGGTTTTTAGCTCCATACTCAGATATTTGTTCTGTTTGGACATCGCGACTTATGAACACCACTAAGCTCTGGCTACAGCTGGAATACTCTAAAATACTCTAAATATCCTCTAAATAAAATACTCTAAAATATACATTCATACTTCAGAAGATTCCATACAATAAAGTCAGAAGACGTGGTTCTCTCCTGGCCCGTCATGCATGTACACTGCCAAAAACCCCCAAACTCTCTGGGGATCCCCTGATCCAGCATTCCTGGAGCTGTGCCGAGGGCATTGTGTGCACTGTGCTCTGGAGAAGCTGCTCCTGGTGAACCTGAGGCAGGAATGGCAGTGGGTGGACTTTTGGAGGAGTTTCCTTGCTCCTAACAGACCATTTAGACCTTCTAAAGAAAGCCCTGGGAGCTGCAATATGAAAGCCTGCTGTGATCTGGAAAATTTTTAATGTCCTTTTTTTTTCTTTTTTTTAATGTGTGGCATATAAATATCACTAAGATCATGTTGTTCTAATGCATCCTATCCCAAAGCTAAGTGCTGAATCTTAGATTGAATGGCTTGTAGATAAGGTCTAAATGTAGCCTAATGCAAATTTGCCAATAAGCTGAAATGTTTCTGAATGGGCTAGCACGGAACCTAAATGTGTATTAAATTTGCTTTGATAATCACATTATAAGCATACTAGCTTTCCTTGATTTTCTTTCAAACTCAGAATTGTTTTTTCCAAATTCAGTGGCCACATTAAAATATTTAAAGCCAGTTTTTGGACAGTTTTTCAGGCCCTTAGTGAATGATTTAAGAATTTAAAATTGAGTCAGAGAAACATTTTTTTATCACAAATCACCAATAAAAAAAATAGCATAGCAATGTTCTACAGAAAAATCTGTCCTGAAGCAATCTAAACTGGCTGCTGCTAAGCCTCAGGCTGCAGCTGATAGTGTGTGCATATATGTATTTGTGTGTTCACAGGTTTTCCCCCAGGGGCAAAGAAAGGAATTCACCCTGCAGTTCTGCCTGAACATTAATTTGAGCAACTGTGATATATTTTTTGGCAGGGAAATGTGAAATGAAAAAGGACAGATTGTTTACTAGAAGAAAGCAAACAGAACAAGATCCATTTATACTGGGCTGAAAATGACAGAGATTTGTTGACATCCAAGCCCCTTGCATTGTGAAAGTTCAAGGTAGCTCACAGTATCCTATCTTAATGAAGTGAACTGTGCAAATAAACAGCCAGTTCAGTGCTAACCACAGGGCATGGTCTGGAAAGGTTACACTTGACTTGAGGGTACTGCCTGATTAATAGGGAAACAGAAATCTTTCTCTACAGAAGGTCTAAATAACTTTTCCTCCCAAACTGACCATCTGTCCCACATGCACAAATTTATTTTGTGGGTTTACTTTTCTTTTTGAACAGAAGTAAATCCTGCAAGTGCATTATGGATATTTTCCTGAACCCTGTGTGATTGTGTAAGGGCTGGGAGTCAAGGTGGTAGTAATGATGCAGTGTGGTTCTTCATAGGGGAAAAAACACCTGCTGCATGCTGGGCTTTCCAAACTAGTTTTTAATTTCTCTAGAAGACTACAAGTCCTACTCAGCATGACCTATTTTTTTTTCTTTGCTAAATGTCAATTCTTATTTTCCCATTTAAATGTAGGCAAAAAGCTGTATCACCCAAGTTCTGTGCTAATCTAGTTTAGAAAGACAACATGAGTTTGACAGCTTTATTCAATAGGTTTTGTTCTCCATGGTGCATCTTGGGCAGTGACAGTCAGTCTCACATGTTGCTGTAAATTACCTATTTATTCTTTAATACCACAGTGGCACTCTTTTGGCAGAAATGTCATGTGAGAAAAGTCTCCAATTTCACAAACAGACCCTTAGAATTAGTTAAGGCTGCCTTTGCATTTGAGTTCATACAACACATAGCAGAATATCTTTATTCTATTAATAGGAATAATACCCTTAAGTACTTGAGAAGACATTTTTTACTATATCTAATGCATGAAGATCTATCCAATAGGGATATTCATAAGTTAGCAGAGAAATTTTTGTCAGAAACTGTCAGCAGAATCCATTACTGCCTGAAAATTTCAGAATAATTTGGGTTGGGAAGAATGTCTGGAAAGGATCTGCACCTGGCTCCAGACCAGAGCAGGTACAATCATAATCTTCTTTTTTACTGCTTCCTCACACTTTAAAGGCTGTGTATACCCACATGCACATGTGTATATGCAAAGATTCTGACTAAAGTATCACATATGGAAATAATCCTAATTTGAATTTTCCTGGTAGTCTAGTGTGCCGAGTAGAACTGTTTAGACTGAACTTAATCCTTTGGTGTGATCATTCTAGACACTGCCTAAGGTGAAATAAGGAGGTCAGCTGGGAGATTCTGTTGTCTTTAACAGAGGCAACTCTGTTCCAAAATAGGAAATTTTTACACATGTATATAGCTACAAGTAATATCTAAGATTTAAAAATACAATAGGAAAAAAAGTTGAGAAAGAGAAAAGTGTCACAAATAAATGTTCTTGTATTACAGGAGCTCAGGCAGTGTGCTGCAGCAAATAACTCAGATTTCTGTTTTTACTGAGAAACTAATGGGGAACTGAAAAATAAAAGGCATGCATAATCTAGTTACAGCTGACTTGGTCTGCAATGTCAATGATAAAAAGTGTGAAAACTGAGGTAGACTGGCAAGAAATTAGAAACATTCATGACTGCTGATACCCACTACTGTCATTGAAAGAAATATTAGTATTTTTGCAGTGGGAAAGATATTTCTCAATCATGCATAAAGAAGAGGTCATTGGATCCAGGAAGAAAGCAACAAGGGTCATGCTGAAAACGTGGAAACCAAATTAATTTGTTTCTCCTCAGGCAAATTGCAGTTCAGGCTGACCAGCTAATTACCCTAACCTTGATCCAAGTGGCAGTCTGACTTCTCAATAACTTACAGGTGATTCACTGTTTTCTGTTACTTGAGCTGTTTCCCCTCCTGAAACCGAGGTGATCCATTTGGATCAAATTATGCATGACAATTTTGGGATGTAAGTTAAGAAATGAATAGAAGCCAAGCTAAACCCATTTCTTTCTACCAGCACAGACTGAGGTTTCACAGGTGAAAGAGTTTATTTCCCCTCTAGTTTTCTCTTCCTTCCAAGATTATCCTTTGCGTTTTTGTTGACACAGTTGCTAAGAATTGAGAGAAGCTGAGCCCTGAGATGTTTATTGGAGTGAAGTGATGACATACAGCATCCTCACAAATGGTGAGATATGAGATGTGATTCTGGATGCCAAGCAGGCAGTAATTGGCAGCCTGGGTAAATCAGCAAGTATGAAAAAAGCAGATCTGAGCATTCATCCAGAATGCAAACTGACCCTGAAATGGCAAATGCTCACTTAAGTATTTTTAAAGTACTTACAGGTGAGTAGCCTGCTTAGTTTCTGCCTGCAGCATTAATAAGATTTACAAAATGAGAGAATTTCACCTGAGGAAAGAATATTAATGAGAAACCAAGTTGGTCTGGTTAGGATATGTAGGAAAGTTGGAAGACCCTCATCAAAAAAAACCATAGACATACCAGGTTTCCAAAGGACTTAGTAATACTTTCAATTTAATGAATTTTTTATATATATGCATGTAATTATATATATAATTATAAAATTAAGTGATTAGATTATATATGTGTATAATATTACACATATACATATATATGGATATATATATATATAGTAAATTTTGTCAAAAGTAATAACATCAGCAATGTTTTGACCAATAAACATATAAGGGTAATTTATTTCCTGCTGATTTATCTAAAAAAAAAATTATTGAAATATATGTAAACAGGAAGATTACAAAATCATTTTGTAGAAAATGAGATGACATTTTGTCTGTATTTTTACAACAGAATATTTAATCCTAACCTTAAAATCTATCATTTTATCATATAATGTTAGCTAACACCGAACTAAATGCAAAGTCAAAAAACTTTTCTAGACAAATTCTGGTTTCTTACTACTTCTTGATAGATGATTTCTTCAACATCTAAAAAATTATTAAGTTTATTTTATTTTTGTGGTGCATAGGTGATGTTCATTTTATGACCATACATTACATAAGTGAAAACATGATTAAAAAAAGAAATACTGTGATGTCCAGACATCTGTGTATGAATATTTTAGATTGCATGTAAATATGATGACAGGACACTTTCAGCCTGGAAGCAAAAGATACCAAAAATGAGAATATTTCTTAAAGGAGAAAAAACCCCACTGCTATTTAGCATTGTTTGGGTCTGTCTGGCCTTTGCTCTGGCTTACAGCAGAAGTTTACAAGTAGGCTGTTTCTAACCTGATATACACATTTTGCTGGTAGGCATGGCAGCAACTCATATTTGGTTCCTATGAGAAGTCACTGCAAAATTTTTATTCCTTCAGTGCGCTTACGAATTTACACCTTCCGGTTTACTGAGGAAAAGAGAGATAATTTGAATAAATTTGCTGTAAAAGTGTACTTAAGGCAGAGATTCACATTTTTCCAAGGAAAAATCGTAGTTGCAGTACAGCTGGGATTCCAGCAGAGAGGATGACTCCAAGTCACTTCTCTCAAACTGAGCAGATGTCAAGAAAAACCTCCTCAATTATCTTTCTAAAATAGTGTGGTGGTCACTTCATTCTTGGTTATGGACCTAAATAAGCAGGAAGGAAATTTTTATTTTAATAATGTGTCTCTGTGTGTTACATTTTATGCTGTGTATCTTATTTAATTTACCACCCAGAAAAAAAAAATCTCACCATTTGCAGAAATTTCTGTTAATAAACAAATCCAAACTCTAAACTAGGGTGATGATACTCATTTTATTATTTATTACTAAATAGCTCAGGTAAAGGATCTTTACACTGCCGTCTTGAAATGTCTAAGATCTTGTAATTTTTAGCTTTTGAAAATCATCCTCCAGCTTCTACTCAGGAAGCTTGAAGCTCTGCTGTGTTTTCATTATATTCCTCAAGCCACTTAAATGATTTAACAGAGTAAATGCTCCTTGAATGTTAAGCTACTGCAGAGACTGAGCATTTAAGCATTTAATCTTCTATATTTAAGATTCAGGGAGGCATGGGGATAAATTACAAATCTTTTGTTTTGCTGTCTGTTTTGCTGTAGTATATACTGATCATCACTGGTTGTCAGCTATTTTGCATAATTACTAATCTAGCCAGAATATGAATAAATGTTTATCAATTTAAAATAAAAAGGTTCCAGGTAATAAAATGTTTAGCTTGGGGCCAGATTCTCAGTTTGTGGAGATCATCATAACACTAAAATCAATTTAATTACATTGATTTACCTAATCTAAGAAGCTACCCTTGCATGGAAAGTTTTATCTTACCATTAGAATAAGGAAATCAATACAACCAAGCTAAAATCAGATCTACCTGGATGTCAAGGCAAAAGCAAATTTAAGCTAGAGAGACTTACAAAGCAAACAAACATTGCCCTCTTTGAAACAGCTTTTACTTTTTTTTGGATTCTAGATGGAAGTGTTCTTTTGCCAATTTCATACTGACCAAAATGCAGAATTTATGGAAATATAACAAGACAGCCTCTGGTAATGTGTAAAATACCACTACTGGTTCTATCTCATCAAAGAAATGAGTGATTCTTTGTAGAAAAGCACAAGAAGTTTTCCCTTTAAATTTTTGTTTTGGCCTTTACCCCAAAAACAAGAACTTCCCTTTCTCCTTTGTGGAGAAATAAATACAGACATTTTAAAAATTTGTAAGAGTTACAGCCTCAGGTAGAAAAAGATCATGAGGACTCTGATCCTGCAAACAGAATCTACACTCACAAACCAAAATACTTTGGGATTCCACTCAGTCTAGAGAAAATTAGGCAGTTCATAATAGGGCCCAAAATGATAGAACAATTAATTCAGTGGGAAGCTACCTAAAACAGCCTACAGAAAAACTCAGAAGAGCAGTAGCTGTGCTAAATTATGAACTCTTGCTACTGAGATGTACTTTTGTTCACCAGGCCTTCTTGGTGTGTAACATATAAATGTAAAATGAGTCACTGCCTTTTACAGAGGGGAGCTGTGCGGCG
>JAHXMQ010012340.1:1129798-1143003 GCA_020466415.1 Ammodramus savannarum pratensis | reverse complement strand
ATTCAGAGTGAATCTTTACCCTGTCTCACCTGTGAGGGTGGTTGAACACTGGCACTGACTGTCGGGATAGGTTGTGATATCTTGAGATATTCACAAGTTCTCTGCACACATTTCTGAGCAGCCTGCTCTCAGTGACCCTCTTTGCACATGCATTTGGACATGATGACCTTCAAAGTCCCTACTCTACCTTCACAGTCTGCCTCCATCCCTTCTTCTGCCTCATTATGTCATCTGTATCAGATTATATATCAGAACGATTCCTGTATTACAGGAATGAGGTATCAAGTAGACACAGAATGATCTCTTTGTGTGGTTTTCAGTAATAATGTGCCCTTCAAGTTAAAATTCAGAATACAACTTCTATGACATTTGAAAATCAGTATTTGCATACGTCATTACATCTGTTAATAGTAAGCGGTGATGGAAACCATTTGATCAGCAATTTCAAATTATACTGAATATAGTTCTGCAGTTTCCATTATAAGGCATAATCCTGTTCTAGAAAGGGAAAAGGATAAAATAACATGGAAAGTCTTTTCTTTCACTTAATCTATGACAGCCTTGAAAGGCAGTGTGAGGAACCACAATACCTGCTATTGTAAAGCAAGACATGCAGTTTCCTCGAAATGTAAGTGAAAACCTGAAGCCAGAACAACCATAATGATTATTTAACTAAACTGAGCTAAAATTAAATTCTGGAAAACTTTTTAATTATTTTTCATTCTATGTTAATGGAGAATTAAACATTGACTCTGGCATTTGTCCTACAAATTACAAAGTTTTCTCCACGAACAAGTGCTGGATTTTCTTTATTGCACTTGTTCAACATTTATGACAGGAGAGAATGGCATTAACTCACTGGCAACTTCAGAGAACTTCAGAGAGCTATCACAGAGGGATGTGACATCATTGCTCAGGATGGGTGACATGGTTTAAATTAAACCTCAGCATGCAGGGAAGAAACCAAAACTTGAAATTTCCAAATGACAACTTAGATACACAGGGCCAAATACTTTCTGCTTTCATTCTGTGCCGAACAGAGCCAAGAAAAACTAAGATACAACAAAGACATTTTTCATGCTATCTTTAGCAACTTTGTTGAAGCAAGATTCAGGCCAAAATACATTTAGAAATACTCTAGATAGCATGTTAAATGTATACAATAAATGCAGTATAAATGGAAATAAACTATTACTGCATTCACTTACAAGGTGACCTAATTTGTTCTGAATACTTATTTGTGCCTTTGTAATGTTTTAATGTTTTGGGTTAATTAGTTACATCCATTAGATTTATAAAATTCAAAGTGTACTTATTTTGAGGCATAAAGCATACATTTAAAATGTCCAAAATATACTGAAAAGCATAGTAGAAGGCCAGATGTGAGAGATGTGATGGATCTCTGCTGATTACCTCTGGTGTGGGACCCAGTACAGCACCACGAATTGTGAATGTGCCTTTGTGTGAGAAAACAGCCTCAATACTCTGATGCTGGGATGTCAGATGATCTGTCAGGTTTGGCAGGGATGAAAAGGGATGTAGAAAACATAAAAAACATTATGTATCAGACTCCCTCTTATTGTTATCATTTCCTAAGTAACATTCCAGATAAAAATGAACTCTGTTCAAATGCAGCAGCATACCCCTGACTGAAATGGAAATGTTGTGAGTAATCCTTGTTGGAGGTTTCACTGTACTGTGAAACCAACTGCTGGCACCTCCTCACCTCCTTCTTTCATTTGATATTCCTTCTGCACACACTCTGCTGAGCTGCTGGGCTGTTCTCTGATGTAGAGTTGCTGGCAAAAGAAATAACATATTTTTACCCTTTAAAATTTTTAATGTTCCCACTGACTTAAAGATCTATTTTAAGTACAACCAACTGCTAAAATAAGTGTTTTAAACCCCTTGAATGTATTGGCTTTTATTAAGCATTACTTTCATCTTTTGGAGCACTAAATGAGTGACGTTTTCATAATAGATCAATTAAGTGTGCAGCCGGTATCTAAATAAAAAATGGTTGTGCTTTTCAAACCCATTCTTTTTATAACTTACATATATGTGTTCTTCCCAGATGTAGCTTACCAGCATGAAGAAGGAATATTACAGTAATGTATAAATAGGGGGGGAAAATAATAAAAGCCTTTGCTTTCCAAAAGGGAGTGAAAAATATTTGATGTCAGAACATCAAACAACATTGCAGAATGCTTTTAGTTTTTTTTACCAAAATTCTGTTTTCTATACAGTCATTTTATATTTCTTGTTATATATGTTATAACTCTAATTCTAGATAATTTTTTTACTTATCTCTCTTATAATCAGTTAAAATAGTTACTACAGTATTTATATTCTAATGTTATCAATTCAATATTAGTAACTGCTTCATCCATAAAATAATATGGCCTGTTTTAAGAATAATAAAACTGATCCACATATCAGGAATGTATTTTATATGCATATGTATGAGTAAACCTAAGAAAAAAATCATTTGGCTTTCCTCCTCGGGTTTTGTTCCTCTTCTATTTTATCTTGATCCCATGTTGCTTAACAGAATAAGTTTATTTTCCTTATGGAAAATGGTACTGCTGAAAAAATAACACCTCCTTCTACCTGAAGAGGGACCTAATTTACCCTCTAGACAGATCATAGCAAGACAAAAATAAAAATACTGCAAATGCAATTTTATAAAAGCAAATAATATTAATTAAAATTAATATATTCAAGAGATAATCTGTTTGTTGACATTTTATAAATTAATTTTCTCTTAACATCATATTTTGATTTTTTAAAATATTTTCTGATAAATAGAAAGTATTATTATCCACTGGAATTTCCCACCAGCTGGAAAATTACTCTCATTTTCAAGACACATTACATCTAGACAGCCTACATTTCCATAGGCATCATGAGAAGCACGGTATCAATGACTCTCTAAATATTTGTCTTTTAAAAAAATGTTCTAACAGGCATATATTAATATTGTCATAGCAAATTGAGGATAACTGCTGCTAATGAGCAACATCTTAATGTGTAGGAAGTCAATAGATTTCTGTCAGAACAACTGGCACTATGCCAACGTATATAATTATGCACACATTAAAGTCAAAGGTAATGTATAAAATGTCATATCTTAAAATGGTCAAACTTTCAGTAAATCAGTTTAAACTGATTTACATATCCTTGTAATAATAAGAAAGCTACGGTGTCATCTTTTAGAGTGACATGCAAGCTTGTTTAGCCTTTGCCTCCACTACTAATGACCCATCATTTAATAAATCAATGTCTCTTTGAATCTTATTAATGTAGTGAACAAACAATTATTTGTTTCCATGGGACTGTCCTCCAAGTGTAACCTACTCTGGAATGCTTCTCTGTTGTTGCAAAGATCATAAAATATATTAGAGTAGTTGCTTCCTTGCCTCCCAATTAAAGACATTTATATCCTTTTTTTTCCTAAAACTGAATTAGCAGTCTTGATAAGACACAAAGCACACTAAGAGCCCATTTCACTGTCAGTTGCCAGATAATAGAAGATATTTTCTACCTGAGAATGAAAGAACTGATGATCCAATTGCCTTTCTCTGACAGACCACATTTGTTTTCAGGACTGCAATATAGGTGTGAATATTACTTTATGTACAGGTCATGAGTCCATTACCTGAAGTCTTGACAGATTTGAAAGGAGGAGGGATGTGGTCTAATGAAAACACAAAAACTTGAAGAAGAATGTTGCTCACTCACTCTTGAGTTTTGGGGGAAAATGATTGTGACTGAATATTGAGAGCTGCACCATTTTAATGATAATGCAGTCAAAGAGGGACTGATGGGAAAACTAATCACTGGGGAAAAAAAGCTCAGAAAACCACCAGCCAGATTTAGTGAGCAGATAAATAAGACAAGGGCAAGGAAAACCAGTATTTAAAGAAATTGATGATTTAATTTTTCCCTTTTTCCCGTAACAGATGAAAAGAGAACATGTGATTAATTGAAAAACAACAAATCAGAAAATAAATATAATTTTTTTCTCTTGTAATGCATAAATGACAGAGTTCAATATGTCATCATACAATCTGAGCTTCAAATTTAGAAAAGAGATAAAGAATGTTAATCTATTTTCTACATAAAATGGTAGTCTGAATTTATGGAAAGAGATAAAGATCAAATTCTAAATGTGTGTGACAGAGGTGAGAGAAAGAGGAAGATGATACGAGGAGCTTGGTATCAGTGTTATTCCAGTGACAAAATTGTTTCTATACACTGACCCAAATTGGCTCAAACTAGGTTGTTTCTCCAGCCAGGGTGAGATATTACTAAATTTCATCTCAGGATTTTTACTAAACAGTCCTGATGATTTTTCTTTTATTGCACGAATAACCTGCCAGTGAAATGAAGAAGCCAAGCAATAAAATGTATTTTTGGCATAGTGTATAAATCACCAAAGGAACTTGGTCCTATAGTACTCAGGAATGGCAACGTTCACTAGGAGAGGTACAGAAAGCATTTGCAAAAAAGTTGAGACAAATCTTTGAGTGAATTTTGAGTGAAATTGTGTGTTAAGTAACACAATCTTTTTGATGGCTGTTTTTGAGAACATATATGTGTGTGCCATTTAAAAAAAGACTTTCTACTTCTTGTTTGCACATTGTTTCTTGCCAGGACCCTTGTCTCTTAATGCAACAGATTTAATAGCAGAAAGTAATCAGTCAGTTTCTATCAGATGTGATCCAGCTTTTGCAAAAGATGAGTAAAATTGTAAAGGTGAGGAGTATTTCAAAAGTACTACTCTCAAAAATACCAGCCTCATGATAATTACACACCATACAGTGCTGTGCAAAGTAACCATTAGCAGAAAAGTTCAGGGAGGAGTTTCTGGTGAAATAATTCATTATTAATCTCTAGGAAAGAGAGACAAACAGGGAGATACAGGCAAGGGACATGCTGGGCTAGTAAACTTTGCAGAACACAAGTACCTCGTAGGAAATTAAAATCAGAAAGTGTCTACCTTGGACTTCCAAAGTGCAGACATTTCTGATGTGCACTTTAAATGCTCTAAAATGCTTGAGAATCACTTATTCAGTGGAAATTTTCCTTTTGCTCTTCATGGCTGCAGACAGGGTTTTGAACCAGGTAGGGAGCTATGCATGAAGGAAGGAATTTCTGAAGTGTATTCTGTTCCTGGGACAGAGTGCAGGGGTGTTCCAAACACAAACTGACTGTGAAAAACAAGAGGTAGGAAATAATACATAGGAAATATGTACAGTGGCACTGAACTACAAATGCTATGTGGCTAGTTATTCTTCTCTTCTTTTCATGTCAGAGGTTTGAACAATTGTCCACACTAAAAGTGGACAATAGAATGAATATTGCTGCATAATAAACATCATATTTTATATTTCCTATGCCAAATCTATTAATGCTATTGCCCAGTCCCTTTTCATCAATGTTCCCATTTTCTCAGCAGTACATTTTTCACTTTTTGATGTGTTCTCTATTTCATAGTGAGCAAGACGTGCTTGTATTTCCTTACTGAAATATACATCTGATATGGAAAGGCTGCTATCTCTATATGGAGAACTTGGTCCCCACAAAGCCATGTGTCTGACCAGCCACAAATATTCATAAAAGATAATGGAAGGTGAACAGACTAGCACAAAGTTAATGTCAACCTTCTCTAGTTACAACTTCACTTTTGGACATAAACCTGACTCCTTCCAGGATCACCTTTCTGTAAATGAGGACAAACCCCTGATTTTTCATTTGTGTCTAATCTGAGAAATATGTTCCTGTGATCCACTTTGGAATTTGATTCTTGGCACTTTTCTTCCAAGAACTACCTAATCCTCACCTGAATACTATTTTCAGGAGTAAGAAACCTACTTGCCACAGCTGACCTTTAATAAAAGAGTAAATGTCATCCTTCCCTACTCATTCTGTCCAAACAATCTTTCTTTAGTTAACATACTTTATAAATTAGGTTCAGAAATTGAATGTAATGCTAAATGCTACCTTTTAGCAATTTCTAAAAGACATCCAGTACTCAAACTATTTTTTGCTTATCTATTTGAAGTAAGCACCTATGGATCAGACTCCCAGTTTAATGAAGTTAACCCTATTAAACGAAGCTACACCTATTTGCACTCAAATCCTAGCCCAGTGAAACTCTAAAGAGTCATTTTTCCAGCTTTCTATTATTATATAATTTACTTTTAGCTGAAAAGTGGCAGGATTTGTTTCTGGGCAATGAAGAACTTGATTAAGAACTGTACTCAGAGAAGGCTAACAACAATTACCCTGTTTTATCCTGCTATTACTGGGCAAGCTGTCGTGTTTTCATGAGCACCTTGACATTTGCATGAAACATTTTAATCTTCTGCCAGACCTTGTAGCAATGGATCAAGGACAGTAAATGGCCTGTATTAGGCTGTATGGCATTAATGATGAAAGGAGATTCTTTTATTAAATCCAGTAAAGGACATATATGCAGTAAATCAGAGAGCTAGGTTTTTACATGATTGTCTCTAATGCACTGGAATCCTGAATGTTGGCAAGAAATATTTTTGTTCCCTCCTGATTAAATATTCTCAAGGTTTATAGTGCATTTCTATATATTTCTGTTAAATAGTAGCTTTCATTCATTATTTCATTTCAACTATCTAAAAGAGTAAGAAAAAAATTAGAAGCAACTAAGTCGAGCAAAAAGAATGAATGAGATGATGAGAAAGCAGGCTTAAGACTAAAGAGAACATGAAAATCCTTTTGACTTTTATAAGAAATTTTGATACAATAAAATTGCTAGTTAGACCACAGAAGATACCTGACAAATAGAATTTTGTGCATCTTTCATAAGAAAGATGGCAACATCTGTAACTATCTCTGTATACTACTCTTCCTTTGTACTTGATTTTTCTCTACAGGTCACATTTATCTGATAAGGCTTAGGTATGCTAATGTCAGTGACAAGATACACACTGTATGAAAATTCTTTTTTATCTATACTACATAGACAATGCCAGAGGAGTCTTTTTAAACCATTTTCTGTGGGCTTTCCCATAATTTCCCTGAAGTCATTAAGCTCAGAGAAGTGCAATAAGTAAATTCTACACAGAAACTGTTGGTAAAGTATTTATGAGAAGAAGGAATGTATTCCCTCTGTCTGAAAGCCAGGGAAGAGGGCCTGATTATGCATCAAATTAGTTGTGGCAAAGCATTTAGGAATAGGTTTGGAAAAGAGCTGCAAATGTCAGATCAAGATCAAGTCACTTAGAATCCTTATGAAGAACACACAGAAATTTGGCAGATATTACTCCAGCCTATGAGGTTAAATGAAAGCCACAATCCCCTGAATTTTGGCCACAGCACTTCATGGCCTTGTATTGAGGCTGGATTTCATCCTTCCCAATCCTCTTGTAAGAGCAGCTGCATAAGGTGTCAATAACCAGTCTTTATGTGTTGCTCATTAATTTCACCCCCAAGGAACATATTTTATAAAGTTGAGCACAGTAACAGAAATTATTGCAGTGAAAAATTTGCTTTTATTGCTATTCTAGCAAGTTCTAAGAAGTAATTTCAATCATTGAGAGCCAGGAACTCATGAGTTCATCTCAGTTCTGACAATGACTCCTTGTGTGAATTCTAGTGTGTCATGCAAATGCCAGTTTTCCAAAGGGACCTCTTAGCTTGGGCACTTTTCATTTTGGGTACCTCCATTCTGAGATTTCCCATGAATCCTGATTTCATTGAATTTCCTTGAACTTTTATGTTCATAGAGGTCAAAATTTCACCCCTATGACTTTTGTTTAAGAAAGTTGGATTCCCAATCTCTATTGACTTCCTCTGTTCATCCATTTAGAATATCCACAACTAGGCCACTTCTGCAGTCCAGCATTTTATTAACATTTCCATCATGGGGTAAGCAGTTGGAAATAATATCAGCTCTTGTATTCAGTTACAGTAATGAAGACAAACATTAAACCCAGTAGCTGGGAAAGCACCATAAAGTTGCAAGCCAAAATTCCGTTCAAGGCAGGGGTTTGACTCTTTCCTCATGAGAACTCATCTTTCTCTCTAAATATTTGTGGAAGCTTCATAGACATTTATTGCAATTACCAACAGTAGCTGAGCTACCATCATGGATCACAATAGATCTATGGAATATTCTTTTGTTTTTATACACATAACTAAGGCCTGAGTTCACAAACCCAGATTATTTTTATACACCCCTCTGTGTTTTTAACTGTGATTAACTACCTATGATTATATCAGGCTATAGCAAGCTTTAATGTAATGGCACAGGAAAAGGAATATGTAATAAAATTTCTTTTTCTTATGCTTGTATACAGAACTGCAGCTTTAGATCTTTGTATTTCTGACTTCATAGTCCATCCAGAAAATTTCTTGAAACCCCACTAGAAGTGACAACTCAGAATTTATGTCCCAGGTGATTTGCTGAATAATCAAAAACTCTGCACACCATAATCACACTCAGTTCAACCTTTTAGCTGTTTGAGGATTTTTTCAAACCAAATGCTGAATGTTAAGTTTTGAACCTAAAAATTTCTTTCTGGTATGTGTTTCTAAACTATTCACTCGAGAACTAAAGAAAGGGCATGGAATATGTGTCGATGTAGTGTAGTGAGTTTTAGTTTCTCAGAATAATATGTAATTTCACAGGAGTGAAAATTCATTTGGTGCCTTCAGCCAACAATGATCGTGCCTCTCTGCCAGCTGCAAATGATTCTGACATAATTCAGAGGTTTTGTTTTGCAGCCATGAATTAACACAACCTTGGAGCACGGGCAAGGCAGATTAAGAAGTTTCGTGTGGTGTTGTGTGGTCTTGCATAATATTCTCCTGCACTATATCTTGTATCATTGCTGGCACCAGAGCATCCATATCCAAGGAAGTGTTAGATTCCAGCAATTTTTCAGGCATCTGAATTCCATAGCTGAGGTTCTTGAACCCTCTACTCTAAGCACCTTGAAAGGGTATTTACTCCCTTCCTCAGACTCACCTAAGTACTCTTCTATAGGAATCATTCGAGATAAAAATAAGAGTTTAGTTATTTCATTCAATAAAATTGTCAAAATTGCCTAAAAATCTAAGCTATAAAGATGAAACACAAATAAATAATGTGGGGCATCTAAGAAGTTACTTACATGGTGTCTTTGAAAGGACAATATCTATCAGGGGAATGATTTGATTATTCTGGTTCTACCAATTGCTCTTCAGATGTCCTGATATGGCAAGAACACATCAGCAATCACCAAGACTTGAAATGGCTTTATTTAAATTCACTAGTTTTATTCTTATCTACTCTCTTCAGGCTTAGTTTTTCACTCTATATTTTCTTCATATTTCAGTACGCACATGTCATGCAACTTTGAATTTCTTTATAAAACTGTGCTTTCTATCCAAATTAAGCAATCAAGCAAAGAAAAGAGCAAGTTGGCCTCACAGAATGTTGTTTTGATTTATGCTGGTCATAAAATATCAATCATAATTTTAAAGCAATTTCGTAAAAATGTTATTATATTCACCTTTTAGGAAAGCTGATTCACAATGATGGAAAAACGCATGAAAATATGATAAAAACATTGACAGTCTCTCTATAATTCCTTTTTTTTTTTTTTTTTCAAATAAAGGACAGTAGAATAAAAACTGCATAAATACAAAGACAATTATGGGAACTTAAAAACCCAAGGTACTAGTAGGGCAAGATAATTCCCTTCTCTCCCTAGACACTGCTTTCCACACAAATGAAACAGGCTAAAAGACACGCCTGGTAGGTTACCAACAGAAATAGGTTTGCTTTCCAAAAATCCCATATTGCTTCAGCCTTGTCTCATTAAAATGTATGGTAAATCCTTCTTCTGAATACTTTTTATCAAGTTTTGAGGAACCAGTAAACAGGCCAGAATGCTTTTCTTTTTATCTCTGAAAAGATATAATCCCATGAAAAAGGCATGCAGTGAGTCTCACTGCATCGTCTTACCCAAAGTAAGATTTAAAATTTGTCTTTAAAAACCTGTTTGATGGCTCTTTTATTTCTCAGTGATTTTGTGCTCTGTTTGGATGAAGTTTTAAGGAAAAAAAAAAAGACTCAAAAGACGATGGTCTCACTTCTGAACTATAGTCCAGTTAAAGCATAAAAAACATCTGCCTCTTGTCTCCTTATACATCTTTTCACTATCCACGTTTTTTCATGTTACTTTAAATTTGAGATATTTCTTGGAATAATATCACTAATTGTAGCAAGAATAAATGGATTGAAAATCTTTCTGAAATCTATTAGTCATTGTATTTCTTCACTGTTTAGCCCAGTCTCCTGTGTGGCAGTAATGAGGTACTAAAAAGTAACCAGGTTATTGCTGAGGTATTTTTTACACCATTTCACACCCAACTATGTGTTAAATCCATAAGATATTTTCAATAGGTTTCTGAACCCAATATATTTTAACACCTTGATTTTTTTTTCGTTTGACTCATAATAATTCTATCCCATGGAGTAGGATCACAAACTCAAGTCTGCTGATAGAATCACCCAGGGCAGATTCAAAATTCATAGGACATAAATGATCCCATAATGATGAGTTGAGTGTACAAGGAAATCTGTCAAAATGTATGTGCTTAGGAGGCATTATTTTTTAATAAGTGTAATAACTAATGCATGAATATCTGTTGCCTTTGGCTCTGGTGGAAATAGCAATAATAAGTACAGCGTGAAAGAAAAATAAGGAAAAAAAAGCCATACTAAAATCAAGAGATGTTATTAAAAAAAACTCAAAACATATTTATCCATCCTATAAATCCACCAAGTGAAACAGTAAATGCGTTTCAAGCTAGATTTTCTCAATAAGCTATTTTATCAGAAAATATAAAAGTACATGACTGAAGTTACTGTATTCTTTCGAGACACTTCCAGCTCAATTAAGCCAAGATATTTTCTTTTTTTTTTTTCAAGTGTCACAGTATCAGGCTTGGACTAAAATATTTATGGATTTGGTCTGTGACTTAGGTCACAGTCAAACTGAAATGTTTCACAACTGACATTTACTTATTATTTTGATTTCAAATAAATTAGAATAAATAGTGCTTTATTTTGTAAAAAAAATACATAAGCATTTTGAGATATGGAGCAGATTAGAATGTGGCAGACATGTCCATGTACTGTGGCTGCAGAATAAAAACAAAAAAGTATTTTTGAGTTAGCATATTGAGCAAGAATAATGTGTGAATGACAACAAAACCATGATGGCAATTTTTTTGGCTTGAACACATGATGCTAAGACATAAAAACAAGAAAACAATCAACATAAATGGAATTTTTTTAATAGCTTTTTATCCATAGATACCATTGAAATATTAACTTAGGGTCAATGGTAGCATTCATTCTACTGCTAAGGACTGACTTTTAGAGATGCCTTAGTAAGCAAGAAAAATGATGGAATCAATAAAGTTTTCTAGTTTTACTTACAGTCTTATGAATTAAATTTGTTTGCTTGTGTGAAAATATTCTGATTTAATCAAAGTAATAATGTGGAGACTTTCTTTTTAATAAGTAGGAAGTACTCTTTAGCTCACATGATACAAGAAATATGCAGATTTCTTACATATAACAATATCCTTCATGATACTATGTATTGCTTGGGTTTTACCCACCTCCTTGTATGCCTGCAGGGAGATCAAAATTCAAGATTAAGTGGCAAGCATTTGATTTTAGTTTGAGACCCACTGGGGCCCCTAACAGACCGTGAGCAAAGATCAAGCAGCATGAGTTTAAATTCTGTCTCATCATTTTCTTGACTTCAAAGACAGTGAGAGCCTTCGTTCCTCTAAAGTGGAAAAGAATGAGTTATAATGATATCTACATTTAAAACAATGAGCATAACCATTCAGGTTTGAGTACCTAGTGATACACTGCTGATATGCTCCCTGAGATTTAGGTACCAATATCTCCTCAGCAAGTGCAGAGGATTCAATAATTTGATTACCATTTTAAAGTGCTGCTCAGTATATTCCTTGTGTGAAAGAAAGCATGTGTTCTTCCATGAACCCAACCAATTTGCCTGTAGTTACCTAATAATGGTTGTTATCACCATGGATGAACTTTGGATGGTGAAATCTCAGCAGGATCCATGATCTATATTGTTCCAGCCGTATTTTTGTTTCCTCCATATGGCACAGTACAAGTAGGGACTCATGAACACTGATAATATATGAAGCTTTTAATGAAGGTTTCCAAGATCTAAGACTTGTTAGATTGGTTTGACAAACTTATTCTAAAATATTTCTTTTATAAATACCACTGGTCTCAGGCAAGATAGAAATGTGACAAGTCTTCCCAGTGTTAACATTTATCCTATGATAGAGAGACATTGATGGGTTTCACTTTGTTGCCTGTAGGAGCAGGAAAATAGATTCAGTAATAAAAGAGACCTTTTCTAATACAACGTTTTTTCCAGCTGGAACCTGGAGGGACCAAATTTTCTTCGAAAAATCTATCAAATGGCAGTGAAGGTTAAAGAGATGTAACAGATCACCTGCTCAATTTATCTGGATAGTACTGTTCTTTTAAATATTCTCCTTTGTATGTTGCTCAGTGTGATTTTGAATATCTCAAGTGTCAGAGGTTCCATCACCTCTCTTAAAGGATCAACTTGCAGGAAAATAGGTTTTATGATAGGGTGTCTCTGGCAACATCCATGCCTTTTATCAGTACAGTAACCATAGGTGACTCCTGTCTAGGCTGGGGAACTAATCAGAATAAAAGAAATCCTTCACTGAAAATTAGTAGCTGAGAGACACAAAAACCTAGTCATACAGCAGCAAGGGTCTCAAGAGAGGTGTCTGATTTCACAAGACTCAAAAGATTTTTAGGCATACCTGAACTAAAAGCTTTTACGGATTGTGGGGCACTGAGTGCAATGACCTACCTGATTCTTCTACTCTTAACACATTTGTGCAATGTTAGAATGCTTAAATCCAGCATTTATAATGGTTTGTGTTCTTGACTGATGCCAATACCTGATGTCTCTGTGTCTGCACAACCCTGCATTTCTGAGCACTCCTGGATTGTCACCTGGTTGATCCATCTCAGTCAGATCCCAGTCTGAAGCCATCTGCTTGTTCACTCACAGGTGCCACTTCTGCATGGGCTTTGTTCCCTTCACTCCTCGATGGTTTTCCAATCTGCTGTGACTGTGTCC
>JAHXMQ010012340.1:1087023-1101063 GCA_020466415.1 Ammodramus savannarum pratensis | reverse complement strand
GGGACATTGTCCCTGGAAGCAACATTTGCCATTAGAATCCATGTATACCTTTAGCCATGGACCTGCAAATAACTGTGTGAGCCTGTGTCAATTCTGCCCCAGCTGTGTAATTCTGTCTCAGTTACTCCTCTCCTCCATCCACCCTGACAGACTTGTTTATAAGTGTCAGACAAAGATATAGAAGTTGACAGTTTTTGGGAAAAAAAAATACAAATAGGTTTTTCACCAGTGAAACAAGGGTTGAGCAACAATGATGAAAACTTGGAAAACCAAAATTAGCTTATTTCCTTATAAATATTTATCAAAAGCATTTCTTAATTTTTCTGTGTGAAGGTTTAGCAGTATTAATAAAACCAATTCCCGATCCTTTATCCTTATATATATTAACTTCATATTTTTCAGATAATTTCATTATGAAGGTATTTCTAACCTGTTCAAACTGTTGTACAAAAACAAACACACAAAACCCCCATTATACATAATACCCATGAATGAGCACTGACTATATAAGAATCCACATTTGTCTACCTTTTTCTGCTTCAAATGATTTTTTTCTAAGTTTTTTCCTCTGTAGCATACTCAGGTTAGATTCCTAAAAGCACAGTAATTTTTGCCTCTGAATATCTACTGACTGTCAAAAAGTTTTCATTAGTTAACAGGTTTTAAATAGATTTTCTTAAAAGTTGAAATCCTGCAGAGCTCTTAAAACTCCTGTAACCCAGGCAATGCAGCTGCAATCTTGGAATTCTTCCTTGGAAGGAAGACCATCAGTATCATCATTAACCCTTCTTTGGAAGGACAATAAAATTATCAAAAAAATCAGTTAAATATCATAAACAGCACCCGTCGCGTAATTTGACATAAAAACATTAAAAAAAATGCTCTACCTGTTCTACAAATGTTAATTTGTTATCATGGGAATGTGAGAGGCTGGTCATTCAGAGCAGTTTTATTTCTGAAACTAAGTGTTGTTGGAGCCAGTTTATCAAAATTAGCACATGTATATGGAATTTCCTCAACATCCTTTTTGCAGCTTTATTTTTCAGTACCATAAAACACAGGACAATAAGTCCTCAGCACTATTTCATGAGCAGAAGTCCCTTCTTTCTTCCATAAAAAAATAAATTAACGTACACTTTTTTGAAATTTTGTGAAAATTATGTTGGGAAGAGGAAGAATGCAGCATCTACAACTCAGTGACTTGTGATTACTGTTATGTTATCTACAGCTTATCTATTAGGTGGCTATGACATCACATACTCACTTTTTAACTAAAAAAAGTCTATACTGTCAGCAGGCCTGAGTTAAACAATTGTATTTCCATTGATTTGGGAAGTGGGAAGAGAGGGAAAGACACAACTTAAGAAACTTACTGTTGGAAAAATCATCTGAGAAGTAAAACTGAGATGCCTGAGAATTATTTCAGGTATGGACGTCAAAAATTCTCCTATGCAACAAATTCAGTTTTCCTAATTTCAAAAACAACAGGAAATTCTACCATGCACAGCACCTAGACAACAAAAATGTTCTTCATGGATGAAAAACAGAAGATACTGCACAGATCCCTTGCTGTAAATTACTGATGTTCCTGCTGGGTTTGGAACATAGAGGATTTACCTGCTGATATGGTCAAGGAGCCTCTTAACCTCTGTGACACTCAGAAAATTGTATGGTGAATGCAATGTGTTCCTTCTGCCTTTTAATGCTGCCTTTAAGATTGCAAAGGCTGCAGTTGGAAAACCTGTTTTTTTTTCATATTGATTTAAACACTCTCCATTGGTGTTTATGGCTGCCTGCTGGTTTACAGCCATGTTACACTGAAACTATTAGAGCAAGAGAAATAAAAACCTCTTTTTTTGTGTCATAGATGTATTTTCAGTAGCCAGCTTTTTTTGTTATTGAGAAATATCATTTACTTATTAATTTACTCACGTCTCAGCTCATTTTTAAGAAATATTTTTTGGGGAGTGCTATATTGGGAAAGCAGTTCTTTTCAGATGATTGAATTACAATTGGCTTTTAACATGCAGGTTCCAAACTGTCTGCATTCCTTTAGCACTGAAAAAGAGCCTGAGGTTTTCTATAGTCTTCCTCACATTGTTTCTGGGGGTCACCCCAAATAGGAACCAGGAAAGCAAGAAACCAAACCTTCCAGAGATAAAAGACCTGAAAGAGGTAGGTCCTTGGAAAAAGTGAAAACCTTAGGATTTTCCCCAGGGTTACTTCTGAAATATAAGTTGCTTATGTCCAGGCAAATACCACATGACCACAGGTGAGGAGCTCACATATCTTTTCCCACCTCTGGGCTGGAAAAACAATCTCGCTTCCATGCCCGTGTAAGGCCATTATTGGGATCACTAGGCAGGGATTTTGTTCTATTTCTCCTTTTACTTTGCTAAATGGAACTTTGGAATGGAATTAATTTGGGCATATTAGAATGCTTTCAGACATACCAATGGAAAATACTTCTGTTTCCATGAAAATGTTATTATGTTTTCATTTAAGACACTTTTGTAAAGTGTGTATGTGTGCCTACAGTTTATTTTGAAAAGCACTCTTTTATGTAATTCACTGATCCACATCCAATGTTCACTGTGTGTGAAACAACTTTTTCAGCCTTTTCAGTCAGAAATTGTAAGTTTCAGAAGAAAAATATTATGTTGGGGCTTCATAGTCTTCTAGAAGTCAAGTCTTGGCACCTGAAGGCACTCTCTGTGCTGCGAGTAACACAAACATTGCTGTCCTTACAGAGGTGATTTGAAATTATTCCATGCTTTCCCATTGAAGCTGATGATTCCTTTTCACTCTGGGGCTGCCTAGGGAACTTTGGTATATTCCCTAACACTGCCCCTGTCTGTTCTTTTCTCAGTGGTTAGCACTTAGGTGTATTCAAATTTATTTTGTAATGTAAGATTCACAGATGTGTAATGCTTGTTCTTTGTTCTCTTTTATCCCTGAAAAAATTCCACTTGGCTCTCAACATGGAATTTCATTAATGACCATGAAATGACCACTTGTGATCTCACTTAGTAGACCTGGCACCTCTGGTATTGTTCTTTCCTTGCACTTTCCAGGCCTCTGCAATTATCCTATACTTGAACTTTCAGGGAGTCTCTGTTACAATCCTGGTTTTCCTCAACAACCTTCAAGCTGTGGTTTCCTGATAGCATAACTAATGTTTTAGTAGCACACCTCATCACATCTACATTTCTGTTCCAGGGTCACCGAATCATTCCCTTTGCAGAAAGAATGAACCCCTCAAAGACGTGTATCCACAGACACAGGTAGGTACAATGTCCGAGTAACTTCTTGCAATAAATATTTACTAGTTAAAAACGTATGTGTATTATCAAAATTATTTACACAATTTAAAAATTCATGGTAAATCACAGCAAATTTTTTACCCCAGGAATGAACAAAGACTCAATTTCTCTCTCTGAAGGAAATGCAGCTTTCTCCACTCTTACATGTGCTATGCACCTGGACTCACACAAAATGACAACACACAGCATTAGCTCGACCATCTATATTTTATGTTCTAGCAGCCTTTTCCTATCATACCTCTTCTCAGGTTGCTACCTCTTTAGTATCCATTCTCCAGCTCCTAAATCACAAATTTATGAAGTTCTTATAATTATAGAAGTTTTGCATGTTTACAGAAGGATTCTATCTGTGAATGCTTGTTTAAATTTTTAATGAGTTTTCATTAAAAAATGAAACTAATGTGCTGACTCCTTTTAGGGTTCATTGTGTCCAGATTGTTGTCAGGAAGACTTACTTCTAAATCCAAGAATCTTAAGCAGAAAACTACAGAGATATCTAGTTATTCCCAATATTTACTTAACCATAATTGTGGCTAAGAAGAACATCAAACACTGTCTAGAATTTCAGATCTCATGAAATTCAAGCAAATGGGGCATGTTGAAACTGTTCAAGAGATTTATATCCAAAATTCACCTTGCAATAATTTTAAGATAAAAAAGCTAGATGGTATTTGTAGCAACTAAAAACATGGAAACTTTGTGAAATTATTTACCCTCGGTCAGTTGCTTAGCCATAAATTCTCCATACTTTTTAAAAATTAGGTAAAAATTTATGGGAAACCATGTAGAAGGCAGAGCTAGACAAACCTCAGCCTGCCATGGCCAGTTCAGCATGGGTATGCCAGTGATTCCTACTCCTCTTCCTCAATTTTTGGCAGTCTAATATGTTGGAGTGAGTAAAATTCTAGAAGATATTATTAAAACAAGAACAATGAAGGACTTTAAACCATGTTTGGAACAAACCACCAGCAGTACTGAGGGTGACTGATACTGCATTTGAGAGGCAGCCTGTGACATGACATGATATGATTACAGATGGCTATTTATAGATTGATTAGGCAGGAACATATTAATTAATTAATATTTTAATTAATTCATCTAGATATGAATCAATGCAATGGGCTCGGCTGTATGCACCATATCATCAGAACAGGACAACAATGGCACTTTTCACAAACTGGAAAAAAGATTTAATGGATTTCAGGACTCCTGAATCTTCATGGTACTACTTGTATATGTTCATGCTCTCGATTTTTACTTTAGGGTCTAACTGAATTATTTAAAGTAATTCTTGTGATAGAGACATCTGTAAGCTTTGATTTTTTAGTCAAAGCATAAGCCTCTGTTATTGAAAAATGTGAATCCTATTTAGCATTTGAGATAGATAGCATAATCCACAGTACATCTTTTTTTTCTTCTGAGTAGAGTTCATTAATATAACATTCCTTGACTTTCAGACTCATTTTCTGACAGTATGTATTATAAGTTATTCTTAGACCTTCTCTCTAATTCAAACACTTCAAAAAGTTATGAATATTTGGGGTTTTTTAACTCTAATATTGTGTTCCATAGGTGTCCAGGGTCAACACAGAAAAAGAAAAATGGATGTATACCATAGAGTGCAAGTAGCTGTATTTTAGCCAGGGGATCCAAACCCTGCATCATCTGCCCCATCTCCCTCTTTGTACTTTCAGAAATCTCAGAGAATTTACAGAATTCTAGTTTTCTTTTCACAGATAATATAGTTTACTGAAGGAAATAGTTTTAATGGCCCTCAAAAATACTGATCTCTGCTCTACAATATTCTGAAAGTTTTACATAAAACAACTGGAAAGCTTTTCTTGTGAACCCAGCTTCTGATTACTGATCTTGCAGAGATCTCACTTAGGTTAAAATAACTTATGTGTCATATTTATGCCAGAGATGATAATAATCTTGCCATTGAGAAAATTACTTACATTGTATGACTTGAAAAAATAAAGACACAGATGTATGCACTCATTGGATCAATGACCCCAATATCTTCCTGAAACTCAATGCAATAAGTTTAATAAAATGTCCAAATCAAAAGGTGCACCTCGGACATTCCGCTAATAAACCGAGATAAACTTACAGAATCTCTGGGGCCAGAGAGAAAAGGTTTTATTATTTTTGATAATACTATTAATTTAATTATTTTACATAAAGATAAGAAAACTATGTGCTTAACTATATACATATCCTAGAAGCTTTAGATGTTTATCTGTTCAAATAAGCAGCCAAAGTTCCTTGATGTAAACACTGTCTGAAGGTTTCTGCATCAATTCAGCCCCTGGAAACCCTCTGTCATATCAGCTTGGCACCTGAAAGGAATTAGAAAGTAGAAAATTCATGGGATGACAAAAAATAACTATTATATTATCAGCTGCTTCATTAGCTGGCTAGTTATCAGTGTAAGCTCTGGTGCACAGGAAACCTCCTGCTGCTTTTTGGGCCTGCTGCTGATAGCACTAACTGACTTTGTCCCCTTCATGTGCCTCCCTGGAAATTTCCAACCTACAAATGCTGCTACTGTCTGCTCACCTCTGCAAGTGTATTTATAAGTACAAAAGAGACACTTCCTTTTCTCATCATCCATGAAGAAGATGACCTTCACAGTTTTCTAGTAGTGAACAAAAGGGTGTGTGGCATCCATAGAAAAGAAGGAAAGTGGATTAACTGGAAAGCTTCTGAAAGGTCCCTTACCCTGATTATCCAGGTTACAGCAAAGCAACTTTTTTGGTGTTTATATAAGGCCTAAGAATAAAGTGAGACAAAAGCAACAAACCCTTTTCTTGTTCATCTGTGATTAGATCATCTAATAGGGTGATCAATTATTATTTGCATTTCACTTAACTTGCAGTATGGGACCCAAGCCCTCTTGTTCTAAAAACAGCATAAGCCAAGTCTTTCTAAAGAATATCATCTGTCTAAAGTGCTAAGAGCATGAAGCATGGAGAAGGAAAACAGGCATAAAGGTTTGTGAAATATCTTTCCTATGACTGCAAAGGCATTTTAGTAGTTCAAATGTGGGTCTGTACCAGTTCTAAAAATAGGATGAGGAAGTAGGAGAGGGTCAGAAATCTATCTCTGAGTGGGAGGAAGTGTAGGAAGCAGAATAAGAACTCCAACCAGCCTTTTTCTCCCCATTCCCCACCAGGGCAACCTCATGAAAAATGGAGCATTTATTACGAACCACAGAAAAGGAATGGGTGGACAGGAGGTGAATGGGGCCAAAGTTTTCCTGCAGTTCACCATCAGCATACTGTGGCTGTCAGCTAAGTTTACCTCCATCTGACTACCCCTCTCTGTATATAAAAATGATCCAAGTGAATTTATATGAAAAAAAATTCTTGTGGATTCACTGATGATCAGATTTGCTGAACAGAGAGCAGTGTCCTCAGTTGATGCATTTGAAGATGTTGGAACAGCAATGTAAATGCACATGGACTGTAGAAGGTTTAGGGATTACTGCCTATGGAGGAGACAATGAGGGCACAGTGTCTATCAGCAGCTCCAGATGGAATGTAAGGGTCTCAGGGTATAAGGATTTGAGGCAAAATGGAAGAGAATGGAACAATAGTTCCATTCAAGATAGCTGGAATCTGGATTGCAGGGACTTGGCAATGAAAGTGAATTGTGATGTGTTTGTGTTTGCAGAGGAGGGAGACATGAGAAAGGAACATCACTCTCTAGGGAGACAGATTAACACAGTTGTCAAATGTCTTTACACAGTGTCTTTTAGAACTTGGATCTTTCATTTTCCCTCATTGTGATTAAAATTGAAAACACCCACAGTATCTAGTTACCATAAACTTAAGGGACTAATAAATGAGGCCAGACTGACCAAGAGACTCTGTAATTTACTATCTCCTGGGACAATTCTAGGAGATTAGGATGACTGTGATGTGTTATCATATGTGTGTTTGCATCACCTGAATGTATGGGTTCTCTGAAGGTATGGATACTCTTTACACACTCAATACAAAGCAGTACCCAGAAGTAAACCTTCCATATTGAATGTGATTGAATGAAGACCTAAACAAGACCACATACACAACCAGGTCAGCCCCTGTGGAATATTTAGTTAAATGTTAACGTACAGGAGGAAATATTGACAGAATATCAAGATATTTTTGTTAAAATCCTGCACTTTCCTGACAATCAGAAATGCTCCTTGGCTTGATTTGTGAGATTTTTCACTTTACCCTAGCATGACACTTAGGATAATTGCAGTAAGGCTGTTGCTAGATACAGAACTAACTGATTAATCCATTGGCATATTCAGAGAGACACCAGACAAGCAGCAGCAGGCATTCTCTTTGCATGCATTTATACAGCCTTATAAACTCATTGATGATTGATTTGTATGTCTCATTGGCATATGGATCAATGATTATAAACTCAAAACAAGTATTACTAATACCCAGCTTCTGTTATGACATATTGTGATAAAGAGAGAGGCATATAACCCACATTTTGTGCTATTTTGACTTTGCACCATCTCTGCACGCCTTATGTATGTGTTAAGCCAACAGAAATATTTTATTCCATAGACTATGAAGCTGTCAAGTACACAATATATAAATACTGAGGTTTGGTTCTTGATTCTAAATGATCAGTTGCAAAAAAACTAGAGCTCATGTTAGCAACGAAGAGATTTATGTTTCTCCCTAATAAGATTTTAAAAATTCTGTACAAGTTTGGATGTCCTTTGAGCACAACACAGTGTAGCTATATTTATTTTCTTTTGTTGTACCCTCAAGTGTAATTATACAATGATATGCTTGCTCTTCTTTTACATTAAATCTATTTGCTATGAATTTGTGTGTTTAAAAGTTCCATGTTCATAAGAGAGTGATATTCTCTAAGATTTTAACATTAAATACTAATTTTAGGGGTGAAATTGCAAATGTTCGCTGATGAATAGAGCATTAATGAAATATGCAGCATACCATGTGCAAATGACTGTGACTCCAGTGCTATGTGCACACAGACAGCTTGGCCTAGATTCATTCTACTTAACTGCTTTAATGTACATGACTAAATTAAGAGCATGATTGCTGTAGGCTGTCTGTGTTGCTAATGGAGAGAAATGAGCTGTTTCAGATGTTTCTTTAAAGTGTATGAAATCTGAATCATGCTCTGAATGTGCCTCTTCCCACTGAACAGAACCTCAGGCAACCAGATGTCCAATTTAGGACTAAGTATCTAATGCTAAGATGTTATTAAATTTATGGTGGGGAGACCTTGGACCAAGGTTGCTACATATTATTTATATAGCACATAGAATCAGTCTTCTGATAAAATGACAGAGTCACAGCTCTGGAACTTGACAGCAAGAGTGTAAGATAAGTGGAAGGGAAAATAAGCCAGGTGGGTATGAATAGCCATACATAGTTTAAAAATATATGATTTATGTCCCCTGGAGGAAAAATGAAACTGCATTATGTTACATCTCCTATGTGTTAGGAAAAAAGGAGAGATACAACAAGTGAGATGATTTGGAATTTCAAACGTGTACATACCTTTGTGCATCTTCTCTGAGGATAAGTAGATTTTTCTGGACAGCTTCACTGTGGTGCACATTCTACTACATCAGAGTAATTCCCTGAACAATCCTGCTTTTATGTTATTGTAAGTATCCTAAACCATGCGCTTGAATAATATGGAAATTTGAAGAATTAGTTTTGTATCTATGGCACAGTACTTATTCTTCACTACTTGCTGGGTGTTCTTTACCTGGTTTCCCACCTTCAGTGATCCTATTCAGCACATAGCTGGAAATAAGGAAATTTAAATCAAATTGTCAGGGATGGCATTACAGTGAAAGAAAATAAAGTCTGACCCATTTCTAGAAAGAGCTTAGAAAGTTGCTTCACATGATGATAAACTGGGACCCAGATCAAATTCCCATTTGACAGAATTGTGCATACATATGTACATATATATATATGTATATTACAAGAAAGTGCTACTGAGGTAATTCTTTAAAGAACTGGATGATTTTAGATTCAAATATGTGAATACATTATTAGTTGTACAAAGGAATTTCTGCATCATTCCATCTCATGTTAGAAGGCTTCCAAATCATTGGGGTTTTTTTATGGTTGTATGATATAATTTATGGGTTTTTTTTCCAGGAGATATATATTTTTTCCAGGAGAGTCTTTACTTACTGGAATGTCATTTGAATGTCATTTGTATTTTTATGAATCTTGAGCTCACCTTCAGATATTACTTAACTAGCCCTGTTGGCAATTACATGAGGAAGAGGAATGCTAGTATTCAGTTGCTGTTAACTTTTCCTGATTTCCTGGATGCTTAATCTACAGTGGGTCCTGTTTCTCTGGGAAAAATGCCCAAATGGTAAAATGAAGTTTTATATATGTGGGAGGAGATGGGAGTAGCCCATACACATACATCTGCACATAAGTATAGATATTCTTTGGCAGACCAGACACACAGAGAGAACTTTTCCACATCAACCCTCTTCATGTAGTTTTACATTTCGTTCGTTTACAAAAATTTCATTAATAATATACATTTATCAGTAAAAGCTCCACCTTTAAACAGCCTGCTATGTATGAATTATTCATCTGCTCCAATGGCTTCCTTGAAATTAAAATCTTTTTTAAATTATCTTTCCTCTTCCTAAATTTTGAGGAATAGCCTGTGGCATGCTTCCAATATCCTTGATTTAACACCTGTCTGAAGGTTTTATGTCACAACATGATCCTGTCTCCAGATAGGAATAATCTCTTCATATCTGTCAAGAATATCTTGTGGAGTGGCCAGAAGGTGGCAACAATATAGTTCTTTTAGGAAGATGGCAGGTAAAGGGGAAAGTGGTGACTAAACAGTTGTACACCTTCTGGTTCTGTGCATAAACTCTTCGATCAGTAATCCAAGTTTGTGATTTATTGTCCCAGGAAATACTCCTGATTGTGAATTCAATCAGTAAATTAAATATCTATACTGAATAATTTACTTGTAGAACAGGAATATGAGACAAAATGAGATCTAATCTGGGTTTTTATGGGTTTTTTTAGAGTTTTTTAGAGTTGCTCTTAAATCATTTAGCTCCTTCTCAGAACTCCAAAGTAGTTAAAAAACCCAAACCTGCAAAACACCCAAACCCAAAAACTCAACCCCTGAACTTATTTTTATAACATAAGTAGAAGATTCTGCCAAAAATTACATACTCTCATTAGGGATTTCTCCTTATTTAGATCATAACAATAATTTCAAACAAACTTCTTGTAAAGTATGGAAAAAGTTAAAATAGCTTTTAAAACAGGACAGTGTTGAAGCCACAAAGGGAGGGTTCATATTAATCTCTTTGTTTGGCTATTTTTTATTCATATTTTGGCTGGACAGAATCTTCCAGATCTGTAAATCATTATAGGACTTTTTTATATCATATTAGCCACATCAAATGCTATGATAACACAAATGGCAAGGCTTTTAAGATACTAATGCAGGAGTAACATGGCCCAAAGGGCCATAAATAAATTTAGTCAGTGCCAAAAATGAACACAGGTCTGGGGAAAAAAAAGTCTTTCTTTTGGAATTTCATGTTTCCTTCCTGCTTAGAACATTATTATTCTTGGCTGAGTATTTATGACTATTCTGCTGTATGTTGATGGATATACTTATGTACATGCAACTGAACTCGTCCTCAGAGGATAACACACAGGCAAACACAGAGACACTTTTCCTTTTGGCTTTACTTTTCCCATGTGGTTAATTATCTTTGTTATGCTATGAGGCAATATTACTGCAAATAGGTGGAACAAATGCAGTCATATTTGGAAAACCCTTCCATTTCTGCAAACCAACAAGCCACAAGAAACTCACTTACACTGCTGTGCATGAACTTAAAAGGGTTGCCACTAAGTCCTGTGCCAATTTAATTTTTATTTATTTATATTATGTATATTAATTGGATGTGGAAATATACAATTTGACAGGATATTAGAATCTGTACTCTCTGCTCACTTTCTGCCTCCAAAATCAAGCATTTTAAACTGCAGAAAAGAACAAAGCTCTCTGATTTAAATTTAGGAGTGTCCTATGTTACTCCTGAACTAAGATTGCTCTGTATAAAACCCCCACTCATTTACATAAATAACCAACGCCCATTTATTTATATAAATAAATATAATATTTCAAATTGCTTTGTTTTTTGAATATGAATAGAGAAAAATATTAGTAGAGACAATATGAAATACTAAGGTAAATAAAATTCAATGTAGCATTTGGATTCTATCTTCCAGATACTATTAGTACAGTTTTCCATTGTTGAAAGGCTGAATTGACAAAACCAGGTTCACTAATGGTTCTGATGTTGAAAATCTCATAATTACACTCAGAAGTTATTTCTGTTATAATTCATAGCATAATGGAATTATGACATAGTCTCTTCACCTATTACTGATTATTACTCAGTAGTGTTTATAAAGGAATTTTCTGCTTGCAGAAACTGTAATTTACTGCACAGAATTGCTTTCTCAGCAGCTACCTTTTTGAAAACATCATACTCAAAAATGAAATCCATCTTTTACAGAAATGTAGCCACAAGTATTTATATTACTGTTACTGCTTTATGCTACTGATCACTCATCCCATTGATCAATCATTGAATGATAACAACAAAAGATATTAGCCTACCTATTAACGACTTACAAATTCCTGAATTTGAAGACCAAAGTCTGATTTAGATGCTGATGAACATCCTTTAGTTAGGTTAATTCCTGGTATCAGGAATCAGGGAATTATCCTCACTAAATTTGGACCTAGCCCCCTAATCATAGGAAAAATATTGAAAATCAAAGAAAATTGAAAGTCATTTTTTGAAAAACAACTTAGTAATCTGCGAGTTCTTCAGGTAAAATGACTATGTAAATTCATGAGATTTTTCATGAAGTGTAGAATTTTAGACAGAATCTTGTTGTAAAACATTCTATTTCAAATTATTGATTAGTTGTACACTATTCTAATCAACTCTGCAATCTGATTTCTTAGAGAGTTACTTAGGTGTCATGGTAAGTAAGTAATGGTTACTTTTGTAATTTAGACTGGGATGAACTCTATAACAATTCAGAAACTTTTAGCTAGAAAAGCTTTTCACCATATTTTCAGTATTACCCAGACATTGTTTTAAATAGATGAAGCATTTCAAACACTTGAGGAATTACGTTTGTGATTTGACATCTTTACCTGGATGAAATTTGATAGTGAGATAACCATAATCATAAAGAAGCATCCTGACTTTGAATAACAAACAGGGTCATTTCTGCAAATTAGAGACAAGTTTTGAGAGAAGATTAACATCAGAATTAAACCCGTGATGTAAATGGCCTCAGGAAAAGCAAATTAATCTTACCTAAGCAATATGAAGCCAGTATTGGCAGTAGTTATGATTTTAAACCAAACCACCTGCCTCATTCTCTCAGTCAATTCTATTTTCTTCAATTAGATATAAACAGACAAAGCCCAAAGGATTTTAGCAAGAAGACAAATGTTAACTAATCAAGTCTGAAATAACAGATGAGCTCTTCTTTGTCACTTGTCTCCTTGAGCATCTGGTCTCAGCTACTGCTGCATTGTTGGTGAACAATGAGAGAAGGAAGTTCAAAGCACTGATTTATGCAATATTTCGTTTGGCAATTCTGTTTGCATGTGACTGTATTTAAAGAGCAAGACAGCCTTCATTGCAGGAAATAACCTGACTGCAGAAACTGGGCAAGAGTCAGTAATATCTAAAATGCTTTTGCAGTAACAAAATTAGAGTTCTCATGTGCTTTCTTCCTGGAAACACATACTCTTCCTGAGAACATTCCTTGGAATAAAAAGCTAAGAGCAGGAATCTATTTTTGGAAAGCATTAACCTCTATAGGTTTTGGTGTTAACCCTTAAATAAAGATAAGTGGAGAGGAAGAGCTTCCTGGCAAAAGGGTAAAAGACCTTTCAGATAACAAAATATTTGTAACCAATCCAGAAACTCTATACAGGCCATTTGCTCCTAGATTGCATGGTGCCTAAATACACAAACCCCTTACAAATTAAACATTTAATCACGTAATGGGAGGCTGTTAAAATAAATTACATGGCAATGCCTTCTTATCAAGAAAACGGTAACACTCAACTGTAGAGGAAAGAAAACCAAAAGAAAAAATTCAGCTTGGAGGCAGGTTTTTTCTTTTTTTTTTTTTTTTTTTTTTAGTTCTGATAAAGTTCCAAATTAATGAAGTTTAAAAGTTTAAACTGAAAAGTTATAGCTTCTACCTGGAAGTCCACCTGGACTACAAAGCTTTTTTTATTTTTCTAAGTGTAAGAAAATATACACAGAAAAGATTTTATGCAATATACTTGCATAACTTTACTTCAAGTAAAAACAAGGCATGTACTTTTTTTCCCTCTTCTTAGCCAAGAGATGGCTCTTCTGTTTAGCACTAGGATATGCAAGTATCTTGATGCAAACTCCCCACCTTCATTTCAAGCTGATTAGGCATGACAGAAGTTTCAGTCTCAAAGCCATCCAGCAGCATTAATACACAGTGAGGTCCAGGCTGATGAGTCCTTCTATAAGGAGGTGATCTTTTGCCTCCTGCTGGTTTGCATACGTTTATTGATCCAACAAATGAGAAAAAAGTTCTTAGCCTCTGGAGCTTATATCCATGATTTCAGTTTTTTT
>JAHXMQ010012340.1:1067684-1080631 GCA_020466415.1 Ammodramus savannarum pratensis | reverse complement strand
CATTCTATGTTTTAACCCATTATTTTTTTGAAGACTATCTGTTTCGGGGCTTCAGTATCACAACCCCCATATGAACCAAATGAAGTGCAGGCTTAATGGCACACTTTAGAGCTGTACAGATCGCTGTCCCCATTAAGCATCCCTCTCTCTGGGGCCTGGTAGTCTTCACAGTCACATCTGCCGGGCTGATTTTTGTACATGCATTGATCTTTGCTCAACAAGGCCGACAGGCAAAAGTATTGATCTCTCAAATGCTTTTTCTTAAGGGAATGCTGCTTAGACTTTTTAGATTCATAAACCCATTACAGACACTTAGCACACTGCTAGGATGGCAGATTCTGTGCAAAAAGCACAATGGTTAATTGTTAACTTTTAATTATCTTAGAGTGTCCTTTCCACTCTGAGCAAGGAATAAAACCTGTACTTATAAGCTCACAAAGAAAAAATTAACATTAAATTATTGAAAGGAAAAAGTATTAACAACTTTATTGCCATTTGATAATGTTTTCTTTCTTTGGTAAATGTCTACAGGAATTATCAACTAATCTGAAATTAAAACCAGTTATTGTTTAAACTGAGAAGAAATTACCCTTGAAAAAAAATCCTAAATATACCCAAGTCTGGAAATTTTTCTCTCCTGTTTAAGGGGTGCTTCTTGGACTTGTCAGACAGACAAATTTCAATAGTGTCACATCTCCAGAAACAGAACAAATTTACCAAAGTTTACATGTTTCTGCAGGTAACTACAGATTTTATTTGTGATGGGATTCTGTGTCTGTGTGTGGGACAGGTTGGCAGGGGAGGACGCTTGGTATTTGTTCGTGTTTTATATTTGAATGCCTAAATACAATGTGGTGAAGCAGAATCTGGCATCAGGCCTGATGGATACCTTCTGGTCAGAATAGAGGGCTGCATATGAGATTATGTGGGTATTAGCACGAAATCTGCCAGCTGTTAAAAGAGAAGGTGATGCTATTTCAACCTCCAACTTTTTAAGATTGCCCTGCTCTTTGTTACCCTATTGCTTACTGTTTTTTGATGAAGAAAACCCACAGAATTGATTGTTGCTCTTATCTAGTGAAGAAATATGCCTCCAGAATTTTGTCTTGTCTCTTAGTAAACCACTCTATCTCATTTGTTTATTTCTGTTTCTGCTGCCTAAAGCATTCCCTGTACTCCAGCTATATGTCTGTAATTTGTTTTACAAAGCTAATATTGGAAGATGGTGAAAAACTCCCGTTTAGTTCCACAGCATGACAGTGAGAATTATCACATATATTCTCCAAACAATCATTTTATTTAGTGCTTCCACACTTTCCTCTTAAATTTAAAAACACTGATAGGCTTCACCTATATTGCTTTGCTTTGTCTTTATGTTTTCTTTCCTCACTTAAGTTTCATGATGTCTGAAAACCACCATCCTGTGTCTCTGCTTCATTGACTTACCACTCCATTGCAATTCTCAACTGAAAAGAAATTGTTTCTCTGCTACCTAACCAAGGCCTGATTCTAATCTCTGAGCAATTCTGTATCAGTGTGAAGCATATTGATTGTAGTAGTGCTAGCTTCAATTTACACCACTGATAGAGGGATGTGACTGTGGATATAATTTCTCTCTTTCCATTGTTAATATCCTTATCTTACCCTGGAAGAGTATTATCTACCTCCATAAAGCCTTTGGGATGCAATCTGTACAAACCACACTATACATAATAAAGTTGAATTGTTATGTTTTGACTTGCTTTAAAGATAAAGCACTAGATTTTTATACCCGTCTTAACTAGATCTTTCCCTTTGTATTGATTTGTTTAGACAGCCAAGTGTAAAGAATGTTTGAGATGTCTGTAATAGTTTATTAATATTATATGTTCTACTTGCTTGCCTGATTATTATAGTTGTGTTTTTCCTACAGATTACAAGACATTTAATTCAAGCAGAAAGTCCTTTCAGAGCAGGGGCAATGGTTTATTTTCAAACTTAAAGAGGCAGTTCAGATACCACAAGTCATGAGATTTACCTTTAACTACTCCACATTTAATAACTTGTTTTATAAATTGAAGCTCTGTTATAGATGGGAAACAAAAACTAGGAAATATTAGAGAACAGCAGCTGAGGGTGGGAAGATAAGCAGACTCTTAAGAAACAAACTTGAACACCAATGTGTATAGCCATTGGAGAGGTCAGGACTTTGTACAAATTCATGTAGATTTTATACTAAATTTTCCTTTTTAATTTTTTGTGTTTTGCTCAGCCACATTATTTTAAAAAAAAATAGTTTGCTACATTTCCTAGCAGTCTTTAGTGCTGCTTTAGTCCTAATTAATCTCACCTTGTTTCTTGCATCCATTTCTGCCCAGGTTCTTCCCACAGGTGCCTGTCCTCTTCTCTGTTTCTCACTTGAACCTGCTCCTCCTTTGATACATTCTTTGGTTCATCAATTTCTTTTGGCTACTTGAGAGGGCTTTAGGTCATTTTTCACACAAAATTATTCTCTTTGTTCCACTCCATCCCCTATAATGCAGTGTAAGACTTATTTGATCATAACTCCTGGGGAAAAAAGTTCTGTACGAGTGAGAATCCCCATGAGATTGACTAAATTCTCCTGTATGGTACTCTGTCACTGGGGCCAACTGAAAGAATATTACTCTGATTACTTCAGTCTTACTTCAGACTGGGTGAAATAGAGGACTACAGTCAGAGAGCATGGAGGTGACAGACTGAAACCATCTTTGATTTGTAGGTCTGCAGAAGGTAACTAGGAATGTTTGAAGCATTTAATATCAGTATTATCCATTATTAATTTCTCTTATTCCATTATAATTACGTTATTCCATCATTCATGAGCTGGTGTGAAGCCTTTTTATTCTATTATCTTTGACATACAGAGGTACTCACTGGGAAACACGAAGGAATAATTTTTACTGGAGCTTATTTATAAACTGCTGGCTTTGTGTATTCTCTTTTTGGTATTTGCTATTCACAGCATGCAACAGATCACCTAAGCCTAACGCTGTTTCTGCATCCTCACTAGATGACTACAAATTTATAAGCAGAGGACTAACCAAGGCTATATAATGAGGTTTTCATACCAAGCTAAATCAAGCAAAAATTTGAGAAAATTTTAAAACACTTTCTGTGAATACAAGAGTGATGTACAATTACTCATGAAGGAGTGACAGAGACCTGGACAGGTCAAAAACATAAATACAACCTTCTCAATCACATCATACTTTATTGTCAAAATGGCTTTTAAGTTACTGAAATTATGTCAGTTAATTTCAGTCTCTAATTACTGATATGAAAGGAACATGGTTAAAAACCTGGCAAAGGCACTGGGAAGTAAATTCAGTAATGTAATTTGCATAGTGTATGGTACATTTACTGGACACTTTAATATTTATTTTTATGGAGACATTTTTAGGTCTCCATTTTTAAATGAATTTGAAAGCAAACAAGCAAGTTTTGGTGCTACTTTTAATCATATTTTTTTTGTGAGTGAAATGTATTGTAATTTATCCTATGTCAAAATTGCCTGAAGCAGCATGGAACAGCATCAGAGATTTATGCAGTCCTCACCCCTTCTTGGGTGCATACCTGCTGTCACCTCTCCATGGTTTGACGTTTTGATGGATACAGGTCAGGCAACCACTGCTGGACAATAATTTCAGTTATCCGTAGGTGGTTTCAATCATAACTAATTTATTATTTTGCACATCTGGACTGATGTTATTGCCCTCTTCTCAATGTCCTCAGGCAAATAACTCTGGGTGAAGAGAATGACAGGAAAAAAAATAAAAAGGACTTAACTGTTGTGATTATAATAATCAGCTTCATTGCTCAGTTCAGTTGAGATTGTTCCTATATATGTAATAATTTAAAAGGTGCAAGGGGCTAATATCTTTCTTGCTTATAATACCCTTAGAACTATGATAAGAATGTATCAAAACTCCCTGCCTCTGTGAGCTGGAAAATTGGTGTTGTCTTCACCTTGCAGATGAGAAACTCCATTCATACTAGATCAGATTTGGAGTCTGCTGCTCAACCAGGAGCCATAGCTGGATCTCTCATGTCTCAGAACCCTGTTCATCAGGCACCTACATGATTGTCTGCCTCTGTTAAGCTATCTTCTTACAAGATTCATTATTTATTACTCTGTGTTTACTCAAAGATAGTTTCTCTGGAGGAAACTATCCTTGAGTAAACTACCTTTTTCCATAAATTTCACAGATCAATACCATTAATATGGCAGGTGCAGGAGAGATTCTAGTCAGTACTAAGCAAAAGGATGGAGAGCAATCAAAACTCCTAGCTGAAATTCAGAAACTGTAGTGATGGCACAGATAGGTTTAACATTTTTATTGTGGACAATTTAGGCCAGAATAAGCAATGGTTAGAGAAGTGTTTTCTCCCACACAGTTCTTGGGGCCACTGGGACAATTCCAACACTGAGATTTTTTGAAAACCTATAAAACACTCTAAGATGTACATGTAGAAAAAGTTAAATAAATAATTTTTATTTCTCAAGCATCACTGATTTTGAAGGTATAAGACACAAATATTTTCCAAACGAAGTCACTCCCGAGTAGTAATAAATCCAAAATCAACAGTAAAATTAGCTTGCATGATAACCAAATATAAAGTACATCTCTACTAGAAGTTATTTAATCACAGAATCCTGCAATAAAATAATGGTAGCAACTTTGTAAAGGTTTAAACTCTACAGGTTTTCATGCCTCTATGCAAGCTTTCTTCATTCCAGTTCTGAGTCTCTGCTCTTTGCAGTGTCTCCCAGAATTACTAAGATGCTTAAGATTTCTTAAACATGACTGGATGAAGTACAAGAGCACTGCTGTCTTTTTAATAGCTCATGAAAAAGCAGAACTATGCTCTGGAGGACTGAAATCTGATAAGGTGCTTCCTCAAATAAGATGATTTGATGAGATAAAAGATTCTCCAGACAAGTGAAATGAGGCAGCTCTAATTTGTTTCATGCCGAAAAGGAAGGGGACCCAGACACCAGTTGGTTCACCCAGATCCAATTTATTGATCAACTCAGCAGACTAAATACAGTTCATAATGAGCCTCATGCATATTGCAAAAGCTGAGCTCAGGATTGGTTGGCAAATAAGCCGTGAGATTTGGCTGTGGGGGTTTCAGCTATAACCTTGTGATTATCAAATGTAACTACTTCTGCTTTTCACATCCTAAAGTTGCAACTACTTCTGCCTTTCACATCCAGTAGTCCTGAGAACCCAGTCTCTTGTTGCAACAAGGACATTCTGCCCTTGTACAGGCCTCTGCTCTAGTCAGGGTATTTCCATTAAGGGAATTCAACTTTGTCCCTTTTCCTCAAGCCATCCCTTAATAAAACTCTCTACAGTTTCAACTTCAGGAAAGTATTTGGGATAATTCTTTCCTCTTGTAGAGCAAAGACCTGACAACACAACAGCTCGTCTGGGTCAGGACGGAGTTCAGAGCCCAACCAGTAACTCTGCAGCAGCGACGTGGGTGCAAGGCCAGGGCAGGAGCCACACCAGTGAGTCTGGGTTGGAGTCACAGAGGTACAAGCTCAGGCACAGGCAGAACTGCACAGCTGCAATGTCATGCAGCTTGGAGCAGTGTTAAGTCTCAGTTTACAAGCTGCACTGAAAGAAAAGCAGGGGCAGGACCTTGTTCTCAGCTTTCCTCAGGGGAGTTCCTATCACCGAAGTCAAACTCGCACTCAGACAGCTGAACTCTCTAAGTTTTCCAGTTGAATTCTTAAAAGCAGAATGAGCTCTGGGCCCCAGCAGCTGGAATGCAGGAAGGCTTGGAAACAATCACAAAACAAGTATGAGCTCTATCTATTTCTGAGAAACAATTTCATATTAAATTCTGAAGGATGTATCATTTCCTCCACACAGTATACCACATTTCCAACTATAACCTGTGCTGACCCTGTAACTGGTTAATTAAGGAAATGCAGTCATTCTATCACAGTGTAAACTCCAAGAAAGAGAACAGGAGTGACAGGAGACTGTGAAATATTAGTGGGTAAATGGTTAAATCCCAAGGAAAGGCTGTTAGTTTGCAATAGAAATATCGCAACGTGAAAGAGACATTGTGGAAATGCACAAGTGGAATGGGATGCACATGTAACAATGAAAAGCAGATTATTAATTTGAAAAATGGACTTAAATGTGCTTCCTTCTATCTAAACTTGCCTTTGGCTGTGCAAATTGGTCTTCATACTGGGACCTGCCCAGGTCTCCAGCTACAGCTCCTCCTGAGCTCTTGGAAAGGCAAAGGAGCAGGTTATGAATGTCTGCACATGCTGCTGACTCTTGCTTCCAAACTGCTCTGTTAGAAGAATGCATTGAGTGCAGTTCCTCTTTAGCAATTTTTTTCTCTCCTGCTGCTTTTTCTCCTCCTTAATAAGCAAGACCGAGACAAGATAGAAAATCGTTGCTGCTATAAATTTGTCCTGAAAAAGAAAATTCAAACAGAAGCTTTCATCTGCTGTTTCCATTTCTTCCAATTTTTGTTTGCATGGTCTTCATTATGTTTTTTTTTTGAAAAATGGGTGGAAACATTAATTCACTATTATATCCAATGTGAAAGGAATCTTTCAAAGGTCTGATGAAAGTGCTTTAAGTCAGTCTGTTCATGCAAAATTAGAATCACCTGTAACAGTGCTATGGATCTGCTGCAGAACTTATGCCTGCTGCTGAAAAAAATCTTCATGGTCTTCTTTATCAGCTTTCTAGAAGAGAACATTAGAGATGCTGTTCACAGCTTGTTTTGTCTTGGAATTACAAGAACAGCCCCATTAAGATGCCACAGACCAGGCAGATCTTGTGCAGAAAAATTGAAGTGGCCTTGAAGCACTTTTGTGTCTGCCCAGAAATCTGTCTGCATCAACCTCTCATCCAGATAGCAAATCATTAGCATGGACTCCTTGTTGTGATTTAGAAAATCCATGAAAAAAAAAAAAGTTTTCTTCACAAAACATACTTAGGGCCTGAGGACTGAAACAATTTCCTTCACATGAACACATTTTTTTCTGTAGCCTTAGGAAGATACAGCTCTGTTCATCACACTGACAAAGAGTACATGCAAACAGATAAGTACCAGCAGAGTGACAGAGCAACAGAAAAGCTGAATCCTGAATTTGAAAGCATTTGCATAGCCCCACTTCAGAGTCTTAGACAATGTGGCCTCCAGAGGGATCTCCATGAGGCAGCCCAGGCCCAGCCCAGGCCCAGAACCTCTGGGAACACCAAGAGCAGCCTCCATTCCCAGGATTGGGCACCTCCCTGGGGATGGTGATGGGACAAGGCCAGAATGGGCTGAAGCTCAGCTCAGCAATGCCATGGGTGGGCAGGGCAGGGCTGCAGTGAGCTGGGGACAGGCCCTGCTGGACAGGCCCTGCTGGGGAATCACTGGGGCGGGGATGGTGCCTCTGGCTGGATGGCACAGGGCCTTTGGGGCAGCCAGAGCCATCCCTGCCCTTGGGTCTGGGCATAAGGGACCTCAATTATTGGGGAATCACTGGGGCGGGGATGGTGCCTCTGGCTGGATGGCACAGGGCCCTCGGCCTGCAGAGGCTGGCAAGGGGCAGCCAGAGCCAGCCCTGCCCTTGGGTCTGGGCATAAGGGACCTCAATTATTGGGGAATCACTGGGGTGGGGATGGGGCCTCTGGCTGGATGGCACAGGGCCTTTGGGGCAGCCAGAGCCATCCCTGCCCTTGGTCTGGGCATAAGGGACCTCAATTATTCTCAGTAGTCTGCAATATCTCATCACTACATCACTGTACTCTTACTGCTTTATAAAATCTTTTCATCCCATACTTGGTTAATATTTGAGTTTTATGATTTATTATTTTACAAGTGGCAAGATTTTCCAGGAATACTTGTGAGGAACAACCAGAAGTTCAGTCAAATAAAACTTCTATGCAAAATTGAGTATCTGTAGAAAATGCTTTTCAGCATTCACCCTGTTCTAATTGAAAGTAAATCCTTTTTATTTTTTTCAGAATTAATTTACTACAGAAACAGAATTGTACAGAGTCTAACACAAGCACAGAACACAATGCAGAGATGAAGGATGATAAACACAAGATATAAATTGAAAGTTTTAAGGTAAAAAATGGACAGAAGTTCAGACAAATGTAATACTTGCAAACATAAACTGTTCAAAAGACATATTGAGATATGAAAGATAGTTGTATTTGGGATATTCAAATATATTAAACCAAATTTATGAATGTCATACATATTTTAGGCCTGAGTAGAGACTATATTCCTGCTTCAATAGGTAAATATTTCTTAAAGGAACTAGGGTGAGTAAAAGGTAATTATGAAATACCCTTAGAAAATCTATGTTTTATGCAAGCTACTAATTATTATCTCTGAAAATTATATAAATAGAAGTATAGGAATAGTTAAGTACAGACACATTTTGCTGTCCTAAAAAAGTAACATTTTTGAGTTTGACCTTTTTCAAGGAGACTGGTATGGAGAGGATTGTAGAAAGATAATCCAAATAAAGAGATTTATGATTAAAAGTTGCAGTAAAATAGTGCAAAGAGCAAAAGATAGAGCCATATATGTGAAATTTTAGCTGCATCAGACTAAGACAATATTTTTTACATTATTAGATAGCTGATAGGAAAGAGAATAGTAGGGGAACTTATCAAATATATTAGACATCTATGCATTACTGCAAAGTGTATCAAGAACAACAATGAATAGAAACCTTAATGCACAAACAAAACTTAATTGGCCTCTCAGAGACCTGATGGCTTAAATCAGAGATATAAAAAGACAGGTAGGGAAAAAATAAAGCTTTTTACTGTATGATGAAAATATTCATGCTTTTTCTGTAGCTCAGAAGGAAGAGAGAAGCAGACCTGTTAAAAGCCTTCATAAAAGATAAAAAGGGGACTAGAACAGAATAGCATGATAGTAAGAGAGAATAAGACTGATGCACCATATTTCATATACCTAATACCTGAAGGATGTGGCCTTCTGGCAAAAGGAGAATTCCTGCTGCATAAGCATTATAAATAGACCCTGTCTACCAATAAATTATTGAGGACAGTGTTGAAGCATATATTTTTTCACAAATGCTGAGAGAACATAGGCTGTGCTATGTGAAAGATGCATCTGACTAAAGGGAAAGAAATATTTGGAAACATGGTATATATGTGAAACTGTCAAAAAGTATCAAGTTAGTAATTCTGTGCAAATTAATGTTAAAGTGGAGCAAAATCATAACAATAGATTAAAATTGCAAATTTCAGCCAGGATGATGGGCTTCCATAAAAAGAATTTCTAAAGACAGCAAGGAAATAATATTAAGGATGACATTAATATTGGCAATATTAGTACAGAATGAGACTATAAATCAGAAAGACTCTAAGAGTGGGATGTTGTTTTATAACAACAAGCAGATAAACTGGAAAAAATCACAAAGGAGTAAAACTAATGATTTTTTTAAATTTAAAACTCCTCTTTATAACATCACTAGAGAAATTTGAAAAATAAAACGGAACCCAAAATCTACTAAGGGAGAAAGTAGTCTTAATGGATTTTTAAACTTAGCTTGAGCTTTGTTGTTTGACTCGCATTGTGAAATCAATTAAATAATTTTTTTTTTTAATTTGTGGTAGATGAATCTACTACTGAGGAGTGACTCTAATTTATTTATGGTGTCAAAAGTTGTTAAATTTTTCTTTCTAACCCATCAATTCTACCAAACACTACATCAACTTTTTCAGGCTCCAGCATTTAGAAACATATAAAACTATTTTTGCTGGTGTAGAAAAAATTGATAACATTTTGTTTGTGTCTTGTTTAGTTCATTGGTGACACCAAAAGTATCTTTGCTAGCTTTAAGGAAAAAAAAGCAAAAAAATTCCACAAAAAAACCCTCTTTCCTTTTTGCTGTGTTGTTGACTCCTTCAGCAAACCTGGATCTTTCAGCTCTGGCAGCATGTTTGAAAGGTCAGAGCTCACTGTGGCAAGGCTGCAAGCATTCACTTCTGTAACTGAACAGCAGAGCTCCATGTCAAGCACATGACATAAAAGTAAGGTTTTTTCAAAGGAGGGAAGGGTTTTCTCTCGTAAATCCCTGATTTATCACAGTGGTACAGCTACACTATCTCCCCTGGGATTCCAGACAGCATTCCTATTATCCACTCAGCTTGTACAATCTTGTTAATGTGCTTCTGTTGTTCTTAGCTGTCACAGAATTTGTGATGTGTAAGTTGCAGAGATTTCACAATAAATTCTAAATGAAAATTTTTAGGTAAACACTTTTCCCTCCTTTAGCATAAACACAGATTCTCCCCATTGAGCAATCACCACAGGCTCTGCTCAGACTGCAGATTTTAACAACAGTGAAGGATTCCTCCCAGACACACCTCTCAAGAAATTTGTGCCCCTCCCTCGTGTTTGCTTATAGATAGAAAATATATTTTGTGACTCCATTTAGAACTTGATGCAACATGTTTGTTTTGTGATCACCCAGCTGTTCTCAAGTCATCATCTATATAGTAAGGAAAAATTTTTAGGACAAGAAACAATCTGCAACTCACACAGTGTTGAACCATATTCTTTTGGGTTGTATTTCTTATTATATCTATGATAGGTGAGACATCATTAAAGATATTCTCCTGAATGTGTTAAAATGAGAACTACTTCAGAATTACAGCTACAGGTTTGTGTTCTGCTCCTATTTCCCACTTCTGCATGCTTGAGAAGAAGAAACTGGAAGGTAACAGTAACTGTTATTTTGATATTATGTGTGTCCCAAGAACCCACTGAAGAGGAGCAACATTTAATTAGTTTTACTCACTCCCTCCACTTTGTTTCTATTTTGGTATACCTCTCTAATTATTCAGAACTTTGTTTCTTCAGGCTTACTCTTTAAAAAGACAGTTAAATTAATTAAACACCAGGTAGCTTTAGCCTTCTATCTTCTATAGATTAATAGAGCAGAATGGATTTTAAACTGAACGGGCATGCCACATTTCCACTTGGTCAATCACTGAGAATTTGTCTATGAAGCTTAAAAAAAAAACAAAAAACAGTGACAAGATTTTCATTCTGTGCTGTGTACTGATGGCTCCTGTCCAACCTTTCTTCTGACTACACAGAAAGGCCTCTGTGACCATTTCTGGTGATTCTTATCCTTGTCATATCAGAAAAGGATGTTCCCATCCTCAGATCTCAGAAGGTGGCTGTAAAGCTTTGCCCCAGGTCTCTGCAAACTCCCTCTTACTGATAACAAAGTGATATTAGCTGTGGGAGAAATGCAGCTGCTTGAATTACCTGAAGCTGCTCATTTAAAAATTCCTATGCTCCTCCCTCCAAATAAATACAAATATAAACAATATATCCTTTAGATATTGGAACATTGTAAAACTAAGAAATATTGTATCTACATGTCACAGAACAAATAGCACCATTTATTTCATCCCATATTTTTCTTGTGGCCCTTGGCAAGTCATCACTTACTGAATTCATTATCCTCCTCAACACATCAAGAGTAAATCCATGAATTTAAGCCTTCAAGATTATTTGCCAGTCATTTTCAGATGGACAACACCTGTGAGACTTGGAAAATGGAAAAGTTTGGTAATCTGTGTAAAGAGGTCTCAGCCATACATTATATGTTTTAATCTAATGCTTGTCCTTGATACAACAACCCATTCAGTTTTGGAAGGGGATATTTCATCAGAAGTAGGAGGGTCCTCTTGTGGCAGCAATTCAGAAAATTACTTTGATCTTCAGAACTGTTGATCTGAGGAACATGAAACTGAATTTTAAAAGCTTTTTTGAAATGATTCAACATTTTTGTAACCTTTGAGTGCCTACTTCACATTTAAATACTCACACACTGCAATTCTTTCCCTGTTACTCGAAATGGGTCATTGCTACTGATCTTCAAAGAGCCTTTTCACTGCTAAGCATCTTCAGCTTGGGTGGCCTATAGTTTTTATATGGAACTACAACTTCTACAAACAAATGAGACTGAGGGTGAGAAGAGGATACTATCACTGATGTTGAGCCTTTTTTCCTACCTGACCACCCACTACAACTCAGCTACAGATTTTCCAAGAGTGATAAAAAAAGGTTTGGAAACAGATTTAACTGCAGACGAAGAGATTCCTTATACATGGGCCAGGGGATCAGTTTTGTGTAATTAATGTGTGAGAGAAACACTGGTTTAGGAGACAGATACACTTGAATGACACAGAAGCTGTTACCTTCCCTCATTATGAATGCTTGTGTCAGCTCCTTTGTGCATTAAGTGCAGGCTTAAACTTCATCTGGAGAATGAATTATTTGGGGAGGATTTATAATAGGGTTTTGATTTTTATTTCTTTCCACTGTACATAATATAACTAAGTACTTTTGGCTGAGGATCAATCCTGCTGTCTTGTTCTGTAGAGAGTGTGGTAATGAAAAGAAAAATGTAATGTATAATAACTGATTTTTTGTAAAGATGGCCCTCATCAATTCGCTGAAGGAAATCTGAACACATTTTGGTGCCATCATTTACAATATACCTCTACTTGTGCTTTCAGGATTTGTCAGTGCCCTGAGCATTGATTTGCAAAAATTTTCTTACAAAAATGTATAAATATTTAGCAAAAAAATAGGAAGGGCCACTGCAATAGTAGAGGTGGTAGTCAACACTAATGCAAGGTAGTACCAGTGTGGAGGGCAGACTTTAGCTTGTTTAGAGGCCTGGTTGGCAGAGTTCCTTGGGAGGGTATACTGAAAGGAGGCCAAGGAGTTCATGTTCCCATGTGGCAAAAGGGATGGCCTGTCAGCCTGGAAAAAAAGAAGAATTTATTAACCTTGAAAGAAGGGGCAGGCAACTCAGGAGGACTATTAGAATATTGTGGTTATGCAAGGAGAAAATTAAGAGAGTCAAAGTTCAATGGTAACTTAAC
>JAHXMQ010012340.1:1055767-1067250 GCA_020466415.1 Ammodramus savannarum pratensis | reverse complement strand
AAACCCTTGAAAACAAGAATAAAGCACTATTTCAGTAGTATATACATTACTAATTTATTTACATTATTATATATATTAGTCTTTAACTAAACAGACTCCAGTCATCTGTTTTGTAAAGTATTTCTATATATGTTTATACCTAGCTGCAAAAAAAGATTAAAATATCAGTTGTTAATTGCATTGCTGTTCCTGTATCTCTCAGCCAAAGACCTTTCATTTTTTTCCCTTTAGCTTTTATTACTCAAATAGGCACTATTTTTTATTTGCATATTTTTAATTGATTGAATTGTTAAAGTAACTACAAAAACATGAATTTATAAAATATATTTTCTTTATACTTGATGTGGAGAAGTAGAAACATTTTTAGATCCAGACACAAACAATGATGTCTATAAAAGTAGAGCAAGCAAAATGATACAAGAAACTGTCTCGAGTATTTAATTTATAGAGTAGGGTACAATAGGAAGACTTAAATAACATTAGTATTGATAAAAAAGCTTACTTTATTTTCAGGCCACACAGGGAATACCCACAAATGCAAGTAAATATGACACTGCATGACAGGACAGGAACAATAAAGTCAGTATATATTTACTCAGATATTGCTTTTTAAGTGTCCTGGCATTAGATAGAAGAGTCAGAAAGGTTCTTCATTTTCAAAGTTGTCTCTGGAAAACTCTTCCAACTAAGGTTGCCAGGTAGCTTAGATACTATAAATTGTCTTTTTCTAGTGCTATCTTCACACTTCTAAAGTGTCTTCTTCAGAGGAGAGTGTGGAATATTATATTTTTGCCGTGACCTCAAGCATGGTATTACGTTCACAGAGTCTATTTAAGTTTCATGGCTTCTTAGAGTTGTTCTGAAGGCCTCTGTCTGGTAAAGGAAATCAAACTTGATATGACATTTATGCAGGCTCTTGGAGAAATCTCTGAAGTTTGTCACCCTCTGGACCATAGTTAGACATCATCATGGAAGGAGCAAAGAGCAAAGTCATTTTTTGGTGCAGACTGAACATCTATAGTGGTTGCCATAAACCTACTTGAATGTCTGACAGAATTTGGCTGTGCCTCTATAACCTTGACAACTTTCTGTTTCAAAAATGCTCAGCAGCTAGTAGGAAAAATAGTAACTGTGCATGAAGAGGGCCTTGCATAGCTGATGTGCATATCTAGGGAACAACTTCTTTCAGGACATTGAGTAAGCTCAGTGCCTTGGATTTACAGGGTATGCCAAAGGCTGAGCACACATAATTGATTTGGCTATGACTGCCATGGTTATCAACACTCAAAATGAATGCTGGTTATTCATTGCCTATGTATGTGGTAGTTCATAATCACTGACCATTCTCAAATAAGTGTGAAGGAATGTGAAGTAATTTTTATAGAATTCATTATCCCATGAAAATGACACATGACATAATCACTATGAGGGCAGATCTTATGAAGGAATAAATGCTAATTTCTTCAGGGGAAGTCAAAATAATTAATTTTATTAAATGGCTTGTTAAAGCTATTTTGCCAACTCTTTTATCTGTTTGATTGGCTTGGCAGTACAGCATGCTAAATACAGATCTAGATGGTATTTTAAAGACTGAAGTTTGCTACCTTAACACATTCAAAGGAATGGCATCTGCTTAAAAGAGCTGTATCATTTACATTGACCTTTTTCTCAAAGTCACTACACTGCCCTCACAAGTAGTTTGCAACATGGTCTTATATTAATGAACAATTCGAACTCTGAGAGGAGTGGGTGAAACTCAAATGTAAAAGATTTCAGTTTTCTTCTTCTAGTGTCGATATAAGTAATATGTTTCTCTTTAATCTGCATGAAAACAAAGTACAATATCCCTTTCTTGTGAGAAAAATCCAAACTTGAAGATATTCCTATCCTAAAAATAGTTACCATGCATGCATCGGACAATGCAAATAGTGAATTGCTGTGTTATAGATATACCTGATTCATTATTTTTCAAGAGTGCATACATATTGTGGTGAATATGATCCAGTATAAAATCAAGCTAGTGAAGTGTTAAGAAGCTGTGAGCGATCCCTAAGTATTTCTGGAAATGCTTACCAGCATTACATTTAGATGGCATTGCAGACCCATGATCTTATTTTGCATGGAACTCTAATTAAAAAATATTAAAAAGGTCAGCTTCTTTTTGAACCTGGACTTCTTATGCAAACTAACTTAAAGGGGGAACTCTAAGGGGACCTTTGGGGAAAATGTTCTTATTTCTTCTTGGTGGTTTGCTTATTTGTTGTAGCATTGTGGGTAGGTGTTTTGTTTGTTTTGGGTTTTTTTTTATTTTACTTTACTTTACTTTACTTTTTTACTTTGACTTTACTTTTTACTTTAAGTGCAGGAATCATAAGGATACACTAAGAGAGGTAACAAATTCAGTAATGGATAAAAGGACTGTAGATCTTGGCTGATCAAGCTGAAACCAACCAACAGAGAACAGAAGTTTGCCCACCAACATGACTATACTACAATTCAAATTTGCTCATTTTGAAATTCTATGATGAATGCTTCTATAATTCTCATTAACCTCAGTAACATCTTGCACTATATTCCTACGGCATATACATCTTGAATACATATTTCATCACAAAATTGTCCCTTGCCAGAGCAATATAAGCAGATTACAGACGATAGCATGCCAGGAAACATTGCAATAGTAAAGCTACAAATTACCAGTAAAATTGACATGTTAGAGTCATCTATTTATACGTTTAGCATTTTCTGTGAAATGTGACAGCTTTCCATTGTAAGACCTGGTCTGAAGATTCTTATTTCTCATGTTAGAAAGAGCAGAATGCCTAAAAAACCTCAGACAGTTTTAATGCACAGTGAATGTTAGTTCTTGATAGAAAAGTGTCCTTAGACAAGTTAATCTATTTTCTAATAGGGCACCAGTGACTATAGGGTATTTCCTTGTACTTATTAATAATTATATTCAACTTGCCAATGCTTATTTTTATGAAAAAACATTGCATTTTTTACAAAGAATGGCAGGGTCATTAATCTCTTTTGCAGGTAAAAATATGCCGGACAGTGCTCAAGAAAAGTGATTTGATATGGCCACACAGAAACAGCAAAGACAGGACTAGAACTTGGTGCCACTGCAGAAAGCATTGAGCTCTGCTCATTTTTTGTGTTTTCACTGACTTTTCAACAAGGAGACATATGTGTTTATAGAACCACAGATACTTCTAGAAAGAGAAATTACTCCAGAAGGAGAAAACATTATTCCAAAATGGAGTCAAGATGATAGCTGGAATGCATTCTTCCCATGCACACTTCCAAATGATAATCAGTTTAACATGTGGGCATGCTGTTTTTTAAAGAGCTATTCATGGAGCTATTTCTCTGTGCAGGCCTTTCAAGAGCAGCTCTGTCAGTTCTGCACTTCTGTGCTACTTCCAGAAATGCTGAGCCTGAACCATTAGGTTTGCAAATGGCTTATCTAGAAAATATTAATATTATTTTGAGGTGAATCAAACTAAATTAATACCATCACTGGTTCTTGGAAAGAATGTGGCTGTGCTTAATAATTGCAGTAGTGGTTTCCAAATTCTCTCACAAATTGTTCCAACCAGTAGCTGTTACTATTAGTATAATTGAAGAATAGATTCTCTGTTCCATTAGTGGTATTTCAATGTCACTTTGGAATGCCATGAAGTGGCATAGGATACAATGAGTCAGTAACATTATATTATTGATTTTAGTACAGCCTTATTTTTCTTACAGTAGCATAAGAAAGAATTAGGGTATATTTGGTAAGACGCTCTGAATTACATTTAACAGAAAAAGGGTTACAGATTACAAATACTCTGTAAATACATCATCATAGGTACTGAATTTCATGCACATTTACTGACACTCTCAGAATTAGTTGAGTGCAGGTTTGACTTACATCTGTAGTATCCAACACTGAAATAAAATCCCATGGTAGAAGCAGGACTAGAGTAATGAGAAGGGACAGGTTAATGTGACAGTCACAGCTCTAGGTCAGTTGAGAGACCTCTTCTTGGAGCAGCCAGAAGCTTGGAAAGTTCTGGGTGAGTAGAAACAGATGCATAATTCAAGCGCTGTTACTACACGAAGTACAAATTTCAGATTTGGCTTTAAGCAGCGCTGCTCACAGACATCTCATGAACAATAGTGTGGGAGAAAGAGTTTCTCACAAAGGAATGGATGGCAATTAATGGTTCATATCTTCAAGCTCATTCTTCCTGCAGTCTCCTCTTCTAAAATTTTACAGTAATGGAAAAACAGTTAACTTTCTTTTAGTGTAATTTAGGCGACAGCAGGAAAAGGAGAGCTGAGCTTCTTTTAGAATCAGGAGCATGCCATTTTCACTTCAGCTAGGGAAAATTTTGGAAAAGACACTGAAATCTCACATTTACTGTTTTTAGCTGTGATGTTCACCTTTTTCAAGATCTGGCTGATTTTTCAGTTCATTTTCTTTCTAATTTATTTATAGATGAAGGCTGGTATCCGATGTAAAATTAGTTTTTTATTGATTATGCTCACTTGCTTTTTTTATTTGTATAGTATGTTCTAACTTGAAAGGCTACCAGAATGATAGAGTGCTTTTAGAGGGATTTTTTTCTTGTGGCTGTGTGTATTCTAGCCACAAACACTTCATAGTCTTAATGGGACTAAAATACACCCTGGACTTTGAAAAAATATTACAGGAAGTGGAATCTGGATGGAAATTATAAACTTTTCCTAAGAAAATTATCTTTCAACAAAGTAACCAATATCTCATGGCACAATAGTGTAGACAAATATCCATACTTAGAGGCAAACACTTTTTCAGTATTTAATCAGCCAAACAGATCTCTGCTATTTCCAAGACTACTCAAATCAGAATAGATGAACGTTTGATTATGTCAAGCTTTCATGCTGATTTTCTGAGTCAGAGTGTTACTGCTATATTTCACTGTCCAAAAGTTGCTGAGAAACATGTATGTTCAAAACCAGATGGGACTTTGTATTATGCCAAATATTAACAGTTGACTTTTTATTTTTCATTTTTTCTTTTTCATTTTTTGGGAGAAGGAGACTGGAAATCATTAGTTCCTTTCCATTTAAGCAGATTCTTTATCTCAAAGGAGATCCAGTTCCTTTCATTCAGATCAATGAACTTATGTATCATTTCACTGTCATTTTGGGTTCTGGCTTTACTAGAAGTGACAAAAAAATTCTTATTAGCTGCATTATATTTTATGAAATAGTAGTGGTTTGCTTGATTATCAAAAGTTTTTTTAGGATAAGTTTATTTAAAATTTCTATGGATTTTTGTTGTTGCTGTTTTACGAAAAAAAAATATACACTTTTAACTAGTAAAAATACAAAAAAAAAAAAAAAAACCAACAGGGGCTAATTTTAAACAACCTATTTTTAAACTTTCTTTTTCCTTGATTCAAGTGTTTTGCATGAATGAGATTATATTTGCGCAGCCTTCTTTGAATGAGTCTCTGATGTTCCTGATTGAGAAATCTGCAGAGACTCAAGGTGTTGTTTTTATGAGGTCATTCTGGTGTACATTGCTCCATGGAGCTGGGTAAAACTGTTTTTGCCATTCTCTATCTATGCCTTTTGTTTAATATTAATGTTAAGGATCAGTTTCTTCATTGCTTCTCTTTTTCTTCAGTTTTGGCAAACGAGTGAAGGTTTATGGGACACATATGAGATCATTTATTGAGTGTTACAAGAAGTACATTCTGCATGTAATTTGAGCTACTATGGTAGATACATTTTGATTTTAAGTGGTAAATAAGTTCGGTGGAACCTGCATAACTTGTCAGTGTGAGTTAGGTTGCTCAGGAACTAGACAAGGATACACACTGAGCTATTCAGTTATTTTTTTTTTTTATTGAACTGCTAAATTAACATGTGAAAATCCACATAACCTGTCATTCTGTAGGATAAAATTATTGTGAACGTGTCTGTGATGCACATAGTCCCATAGTTGCTGGGCTATTTAAGCAATTTTTAAAAATTGTGTTGGTAACGGATAACTCTGTTTTGAGCACTGGAGCTGTTAAATTCATATCCTGTTGACTTTGGCTTCTTTCCTCAGCACCACCCAGCCCAGTCTGTATGATGAAGGAGCTGGTAGACTCTCAAGGCAAATGAATCATAAAAGGGCTACTCCTATATTTTTCAGGTTGAATATGTAATTCAAAGCCTCACATCTGAAGGCAACTAAAAAAAGGAACCACATCCAACTTCTTTCTGTATAAAAACTGTGAGGCCTCCATGTATCTTTTTGCTTTCCATAATCTTATTTAACAGTGGTTTTATGCATTTAATAAATTCATGAATCTGATATCTTCATGGTTTCATCTTCCATCTAATCAAAATAAGGTTTCTATCTCTATGATTATAGGATTGGGTAACGAACACAAATCAACTGCACTTTAATTAGAGTTTTAACTACCTATAACTGGGCTTTGAATTTTTAACTCTGCTGAATTTCTTCCTCCTTTAAGCCATTATTTCCCTTGATTTCCTTTTTATTTCTTTTCTGCTTTATAGCAGATTTATGATTCAGCAAAAAACCAAGATTGATAAAACTTTGGGGAAGAATAAGTAAGAGTATTTACAGCGTAGAAGAAGTAATGCAAGCCTCTCCACCAGCTCTCCTACCAGAACAGCTCACGTGGGATCTGCTCAAGATCACCTTAGCACTGTGTTCTCTCTTCTGAGGCAACCAAACTCTGTCTGTTTGACAGGCTCCTTTTTTCAATGTGATGGAGACAGAGCTTCACATCTGTGAGCAAAGCTACTGCCTCATTCAACACAGTCCACTGCACAGTGAGGTTGATAGAAATGCTGTTTAATCATTAACAATCCAGGCTAGAATTGATTAATTAACAGCAATAAAACATTTTATCCCAGTCAGCTCTCTACTCTCTCACCCCAAATGTTCACCTTAAATTTTACTGAACACCTGTTTTTTAGTTAGTTGTTTTTTTTTTTTTTTTCATAAAGTCTTATTATCTTTTTCCTAGCAAAAGATTTCTTAATCTTTGGAAAATAACATGGTGTGGATCTGCATAGGTGGCAGGGGTATTCTGGATAGGCTGAATTTTCTGAAAAGGCTCTGAACTCTGCATCACACATGTGGTGAGGTCAGCATGACCAAGATACCCACAGAGAAAGGTCATTTCCCCAGGACTTTCAGACATCTGCTGTTTTCTTTGGAGCTGCTGGTACTGTTTCTGCAGGAGTGCTAGATACCCAAGAACCTAGCCAAACTCACTTTTTACCAGGCACAGAAAATTGTCAGGCCAAAATAAAGAAACAATCAGGATGCAGAGAGGTGCAAACTGATATGTTAGTTATGGACACAGGTCTAGCTAATATTTTGGAGGGCTCACTTGGTGCTATGAGAAAGCAACATGCTGTAGCATCAGATGTCTTCTCACTACTCTCTTTTTACTTCATCTGATGAAATCAATTTCTGTTTTACTCTTCACATAAGGTTTATTTATCCTATCTTTAACACCACACTGATGATGAAGTATCTTTGACTTCTTGCCCTCCTACCCCAACATCTTTCAGCTTTTAAAGTCACAGTATATTTTCTCACCAACTATTTTCTCCTGATGTTTAGAGAAGGGTAGAAACAGCTTAAAATCCACCACTTTTTATCTATTTCCAAAACTCAAACAAAATACACTTCACTTGGTGTTGATGAGTTACATCTATGAACCTTTTCATGTCAATTCACATCCTGACCTCCTGTTATCTACTGGAGTTTCCTGGGTTTTGAAAGAGACAAGCCAAGGCCATAGAGGAGCACACAGGCATGCAGGAACCAATCTTGTGCTTCACAGGGAAACATTTCCTTCCTCTTTACTTATTTTGGTGTGTTTCCAGTGCAATTGAAACAGCTGAGTCATCTGCTGAATTTATTTACACTGAATTTATTTTACTATCGAAAAACTTATCACTTTGTTAAATTTGCACAAACAAAATTATAACCTCAACTAACTTAGCCTTTTACATGTATGTGTGTGAGTGCACGAGCCTGTGTGTGGGGGTTTGTAGGTGTGTACAGAAGCATGCAAAAATAAAAACACAGCAACCTGCTGTCACTCCCTCCTATTTAAAACACAGCGTTAAGTCCTGTGGCTACATGTACTACTAATACATGTATTAGTATTATAATATTTTATAATATTAGTATTAGTATTTATTAGTATAATAATATTATAATATTTTAAAGTAATAAAGCTAAATTAAAAGAAAATGTAGAAACATAAAGCTAAAAATAACCCACAAAAATGCGGCATTCAAGAAAATTTTACAAATTAATTTTAGGGAATCCAGACTGATCCATTTCAAGAATGCTGCCCTGTGGCAGCAGCTCTCTGGGCACAGAGAACAACATGAAATTTTCCTTTTTGGGGAAGGCTGTGAGAAGATCAGAGAGAAGAACGATGAGCAATTCTTATCTTCACTTGCTGCACCCGTTGTTGTGAACATGTGGGACGTGTTATGGAGATTTATTTACCAAAGGGTGGTTTCTTATTTAGCCAATGGTGATGGTGTTCGGATTGAGGGACCAATTAAGTCCACCTGTATTTTAGCTGTCTATAAAAGCAAAGGGTTTCTTAATAGGTATAGAATAATAAAGAGATTGATCAGCCTCCTGTGAGTCATGGAGTCAATGCCAGTTATTACCCAGCTGGGGGCCCATTGTTGTGATGACCCTACCCCACTTAGATGGAATGACTATGGACTTTTCAGTAGAGAAATACATTCTTTCTTAAAGAAAAGAGATTGTTTTTTTCCAAGGCATTTCAAAAGAGTGAATGACATAAATGGCAGACAAAGTTCAATAAAATTTTGTCCTGACAGACAAAATGGCAGAAAAACTCCAATCTGAACAGTGAAAATTATTATATAAAGGGATATGTCTAGGGTAGGCCATAGTGTTTCTAATTTTCTAGCTTAATCTTGAGCCAAAAGTTGACAGCCTTCATCCAGGAGGGCAAAGCAGTGTAAATCTCCCTTTTACAGAGTCCTGACCTAGCCCTGACACTTATCACCACCTGAAAATCGAGTTGTGGTAGCTGAAGTCCATAGTTTTTTTACTGTAACATTTGAAAAAGAAAACACAAGTGTGTGAGTTTTTTCTTTATAGGTAGAAATGAAATCAAATATTAAATAGTCACAGTGAAAAAAGAAATATGTCAATGAATCTTGTCTAATGACATCTGAGAGAAATTAGTACCAGCACCAGGCAGCTATTTTACTGCAAGGACAAGTCCTGCAGAAAATAATGCAGTTGTCTGGAAGGAAATGCGACAGCTTAAAAACACAAATTAAGAAATATTTTAAAGCCTGGTTGTATTTTTCTGATCACATCAACAGCTTACTTAACATGGCAAGGATATCACAGTTTGCAGAGCTGGAAATTTCTCCTCTAAGCTGCACACACAACATGCAAAATAGAAATATTTTTACTATTATTATGAATATTATTAAATTCATAGAATTTTTAGGGTTTTAAAAATACTAAAACTAAGCCTGGTCACTATTATTTCAGTATATTTATCATATAAACAATAGCAAAACTCAGACAAATCCATACTATTTGCAGTAAAATTTCTAAAGTTTCTTTGTGAGTTTCCACACTCATGTTTTAGAAATCATAGTTTGTACAAACTGGAAAAACTGAAGTATTGTCTGTGAAACAGTAGCACAGTGGAAATGAAAAAAAAATATTACTTTTTGTTCTCTCTGGCCATCAGTCCTGAGAGAAAAGGAGTCCCTGGGGAAAAAAAGTCTGGTAGCACAGTTTTTGAATTTAAAAATTGGCCACAGCCTGACCAGAAGCCACAACCACATTTCCTCTGAGGATCAAACCAAGCTTTAAGGGGAATGGATCTCAATTAGTGGCTTTAAAGAGCAACACTCTTTTAAGAAAAACTGCAGATTTATGATTGTTGATTATCTTAAACTGACTGTAATCTTTTTGTTAATTTCTCTCATTTGGTTTGAAAAAGAGAGATAACAAACAACCTCATTTATTAATCTGACGGGTAATCTATTTTACTTTAATATAACAACAATCTGGATTCTGAAGTTTTCTCTGAATTGGGTAAGGTGCCTCATTTGTGGATGTAAATTCACAAGAGGATTTGGGCACCTAAGCAACACTTGACAGCTACCTCTAAAAAAGGATAATCACCATAATCACCATTACCATCATGATAGCAATAAATTCCTGCTTTGCCCAAGTAGAGCATGGGGTTTTTTTAAACCACAAAACCTCTGTAGCCATCAAAGTGCAAATAAGAAAAAGCCTCCTTATGGGTGACTCCACATTAAAACACTCTGCTCATGTTTTCCTGCATTTGATTATTCAGCCAAGAAACAACAAACAAAGAGAAATTTTGCATATGAAACAAATGGCAAATGTTTGCACCTGCTGAAACGTTGCTTTTCCAGAGGGAAAACTGCTCTTTGTACATTGAATAATCTCATAAAAAAATGTGCAACCATAAGTGTTCATACCAGAATTATAACATTTAATTTAAATGTGTGCCACCTTTAATTTATTTATTAAAGGTCTTTTTTTTTTTAAATATTGTCAAATAAAACCAGACTGTTGTTTACATCTCTGAGGAGTAATAAACAGGAGACAATTAAGTGTTAATTATTTCCACCTGGTGAACTCTATTTTGAGATGTTTTGATTAATTAACAGTGGGGACTTAAGATCATCTTTTGCTGGTGAGAAGGGAAAAGCAGTTTACATCAAATCAACATTAATCTGAAGAGAGGTCTTTGTCCATTTTCTGGGTCATTTCCACTAAACTCATTATAGAAATAATTGGAAAATGCAACCACTGTTAATCAATATAACAATATGATTTCCTTTATGAAGCTGATGGCAATTATGAGGAAGTCTGAAAAGAAATTTTAAAGTAAAAAAGTATGTTCTCTAAGCATGACCTTACTCTCAGCCCATTACAGAGAAAAAAAAAGCCACTTGGGTTTTTTTGCTTTCAAGATAGAAAAGGACAATTTGGAAATAGTGGAGTGGTTATTTCAGTGCTCCTTATTCATCTTAAATTGATCCTAGTAATTTTAGTAAAAAAAATTATGTCAAAAGGTTTTGGGCTACAATGGGTACCCAAGTTATCTCAGTTCCCCTGGAACAGTGACCGAAAGATTGCCAGTTGTGCCAGGGCTTTATTTGGCAGTGTGCCACAACCCAATCCAGTCAGCTCTCAGCAACACATCCTGCCCACTCCTCAGAACCCATCTCCCCCTTTCCCTTGAGAAGCTGGACCTCAGTGGTCCTGGTGGGTCCCTTTCAACCCTGGTTATTGCAGGATCCTGGGGTCCTGTGAGCACAGAGAGCCATATGTCACCCAGCCCCACATAGTTCAGAGTTTAGGGTCCTCCAGGGGAACTTTTCAGGAGATGGATGAACCTGTTTGTTGTATG
>JAHXMQ010012340.1:998690-1011428 GCA_020466415.1 Ammodramus savannarum pratensis | reverse complement strand
TGAACCGCCGCAACTAAAAAGACAAATTAATTCAGATCTTATCCAAGCTAGTTCAACGAACTTCATATCTGACAGCCACCTGAAGGTAATGATTTAGGATAACCTAAAAATTAGGTTCTAATCAGGAAAAGAACACTACTGTCTCTACTGTTGTATCTTTCAGTGCCTTTCTGCCAGCCCAGCCAACTGCTTGCCTTTATCTGTACCTCCCAGATAAATTTAAGATATGAGCTCAGAAAACTTTGAGTTTTACATGTCTAGCAAACTTTGAATTTCACTAGCGATCTGGTATATTGAAGACAATGTTCCATGGAAACCATAATTCCATGCATAGGACAGGAGTTTCTCATAGCAGATTTAGTCCTTGAATTGTAGCTAAATTACAAACAATAACAAAATTCAGCAACAGAAAAGACTTCTGAAGCCAAAGGCTCCTGCAGAACTTAGTCATCAGTCTCTTAAACAGTGGAGAAATTCTGTCCCTGGGTCTGGATCAGGTCTGCTGCACTTAAGGGTAGATTATTTGTCATGGGCAGAGGAAATTTACTGCCAAGTCTTTAGAGGGCAGAGAAGCAAGTCAGTCTCACAAACACCATCCTCTATCTCTGGAAAATGCCTTTAAATGCCATTTCCAAACTATGTGGAAGCTTCTACTCTGTTTCTAAAAAAATTGTGCCACTGGTCTGATTTTTTTTCACTTTTTGGTGGGTTAAAAGATGAAAGACCTATTTGTCGCATCAAATGACCCTCTTCAAATCATTAACACTGTAAGATACAAAACCAAATGTAAGTTAGTTTTCCTCCCCTTTTTTTTGTGCCCACTTTTCATTCTGAGAGATATGTAGCACTAAGAATATTATAACCCCTTCTGGCAACAGAACAGAAACATGGTTTCCATTAGAGTTTATTGGTTTTTTCCTTTTTAATTTTTTATCAATCCATATGAATCCCAAAGGACTTCAGCCTTTGATAGAAACTGTAGTCAAGATATTTTGTGGGTCTAGTTCTCCCATATTTCTATTTGACTTAGACTGTGTATTTAGTTCCCCTGTGCCTAGTTAAATTAAAATATAAGTACAATATGTGTTCATGTAGTATTCTGAAAATGAATTTGTTTTGTTCTGTAAAAAACTACCCTCTTTAGTTTTATGCACACAGAATGTTTGGAAGTGTTCTAAGACGAAAAGAAAAAAGAAAATACTTTTCCCATTTCATCAAGAAATATATATTTTACATGAAAAATTGAATTCTTTCAAGTTAGTATTTTCAGCTACTCTACACATGTATCTTTAGGGTGTTTTCTACAGCCCTGTAGCCCAGGTCAGCCAGGGAGGTCCCATCTTTAATGAACAGAGACAGCAACCTTTTGCCTCTAATGCTGTAACTTCACAATCAATTGGCAGAAGCAGCATCTGGCACTGATGCCCAGAGAAGTGTTTCTATCTCCCCCCTTTCACCTCCTGCCATCTTTTCCCTCCTGGGAAAGCTTTGTCTGGCTGTACAGTGAACCACGTTGGTGAATTGATCTTGCTTAAAACTAACATAGCAAAAAATCTGCTGTTTAGTTTTAACCGGAAGGTAAATGCTTGTGCTGACACAAGGGGGAATCAGAACCCTGACAGCTTAATTTGCTTTGAACTGATTGTAAAACTACAGCACTGCATACCTGGCTTTGAAAATGTGTAATTGCCTTTGAACATGGTCATTTTTATCCCCTATTAAAGGTGCTTGAATGACTAGTTTAGCCTTTTAAGAGCTATGCAGTTTGCTGGAAGTTCAAGGAAATTAATTCCCTCAAAATGATTTACACAATGACAGAAAGGGTTGGCACTCCTTAATTCTCTTTATGCTGCCAGGGACTCTGTTCTGAAAATGAAGGAGAATACACTCATTTTAATCAACTCACCTGCATAATCTGTATTTGCCTTTATTTCTGTATTTGCTGTAAGACAAAAAGAGAATATGGTTCAGTCATATATACTTACCTGCAATTTAAATTCATTTTAAATTGTTTACTGCCTCCAACTGTAGATTTCACTATAGTGTTACCTAATTTTAATCTTTGAAAAAAACTTCCCAAAACATAATTTTTGCAGACCCCTTGTAAAAAAAATTATGATGAATTAACATCTGTTTTAAGTAAGGTGTGAGTCTCAAATGCTTTTCAATTTATTAGGTCAGAAATGGAGTAGTTAAACAACAGTTCAGAGGTTTAAAGAATCAAAAACAGTTGCTTCTGCTAGGGGTCATAAAAAAGTTAAACTAGTCTTAAACAAGAACAACAGGCATTGTGGAAGTCCTCAGCTAAGCATGCCCATATCAGTTTTTACCTTGGCAAAAGAGGATAAATAACTAAGTGACATATGTCCCCAGAATGGCATTGAAAACCATTTTATGAACTCAGTATGACAGACTGTGTCTGTAGGTAAACATATTCCACATTTCTTACTCAGAGCCAAGCAAGGAACTGAGAGCTGGCTTAAATAATTTCACATGAAGCACAGATCACAATGAAGCAAGTCTCAGCTCTGAATTCTTTATTGAACAAAGAAATTAGAAAATGTAGTATGAAAAGAAGTGCTTAAAAGGAGTTTTTAGGCCCATATCCAATGCAGGGAATCTGTGAGGCTAAACCAAGTAGCCCACTAGTCTGGCAGAAAGGACTGTGAGTAATGCACCTCATTTAACACACCTTCATCAGCCAACAATGGATTAACAGCCTTGCACAAAGTGATTCCAAAGGTCATTTCAAACTCTACAAGTGCCATTTTTTTCTGATTGCTTACAAGAATCTGGTAATTTGCTTAAGTAAAAAAGTATAGTTAAGCAGAGAGTATTTGTCAGGACTATTCTGTGTCTTGTGGCCATGAAACTGTGCTCTCAGAAACATTTCTACTATTTAAGCCAATTTTTTTTTTTTTTTTGGGATGTCTTAAAAATTCCTCTTATACCATTATTGAAATTTCTCCTTTTTTTTTTTCCCCAGAATATGTAGCAGTGTGTTGAAGTATGCCTCTACTTTTTACCTCATGTTTTTACCTTTCTCTATTTGTAACTGTCTGCCAGATGAAATATATAAAACAGGGTCTAAATTTTGTAAAGGTTGAGGAGACTTGGTTTGAGGAGAAAAGTGGAAAATGGATAGCAGGCACCAAATTTATGGTAAATATATGAAAATGTAATTTACACCAGTACCAATTTTTTATTTGTATGGCTGAAAAGATGAAGTAATTAAAAAATCTGTCATATAGACATTTTCTCTATGCTCTCTTTGCCCAAATGTAGCAGACATATCTTGGAACAAACAGCAAAACTTTTCTGAAGTTTTGAGGCAAGCAAACACTGTCATATCACATTGATTTCTGGAAGTTTAGAACATTAGCAAACATCACCTAGTTTAGGATTAATTGTCAACAAATGCAGAATAATAGTAAAATAAATCATGTTGGTGAGTTAAGTGCATCCAGCCTTTGTCTCTCTGCAGTGCTGAATTCTAAAATACCAGCTTTCTCATATTACAATGATTAGATAAGAAGTGGTTTTGCAGGAGAATGGTGACAAGCACTGGAGTGTTTAATAGACAAGCTCCTACAAAGTTGTACTTTGCTTTAAAATGTGCAAACTGTGCTCGTTTCTGAAGTGTTTTCCAGGGAGCATCATAGCAGAAGTTGTTTGCTTTGGGTACATATTTGGAAGGGCATTTGATAAGAGTAACTATGAAATACCAGAAATGCAGTTTTTCCTTCTTTTAGTCTCTCTTGCCCATAGTAGGTCTGTGGCTTTTCATAAATGTTTCTGGTGGACCAATTCCATGCCAAAGCAATGATCTGAGGTGGTCTTTGGTTCCCACCTTGCACACAGCCCAGTACAGCAACCTGGAGTCTACATGAGGCAGTACAGAACAGCATGTTGTGCCAAAATTGACATTGGGAAAACTTCATGTCTGATGAATTCTAAACAGCAAGAGGCATTTATTTCATTAATACTGTATTTAAATTTTAAAAGTTTACATATTGGTATATCAGAACACTGTAATATCAATATCAGTGAAAAAAAAAACCACTGCCAAAAAAAAAAAAAAAGGAGTATAAGAAAGATGAAAAAATCTTGAGACTTTGTCTAAGGAGATGAAATACAAAGAAATGTTTATGAATAACATAGTACTGTTACATTTTAGCAATAAGTTTTCCTCACATTTCATACACAAATTTTATCTTTCCAGTATCACTTAGAAAAGAAATAAATTTTCAAGTCTAACTTCCTCTTGTTTTACATCCTTTCATAGAGCACAGGTCATTTGCCAGGAGCAGAACATTAACTTAATGAATCACAGGTAGCCTCAGCAATATGTAACTTTTAAAATGATTTCTGTACTGGAATGGATGAAGAACAGAATGTCACACCCGCTGATTTTGTGCTTTCAAAATGTGCCTTAAATCAAGCCTGGGAACGAGGTGAGAAGACCACTGAATGATAACTGATTAGGATGATATCACGCATGCCAGTCACAGAAAAAGCACATGGAACTGTGCTGCCTTCATTTTCTCTTGGCCCACGGTAATAGCTGTCTACCTGCACACCCCTGATAGCAGAGTGATAAGGGAAACAATAGGTGAGCATGCTGGTGCTGAATGCAAAACAACAGCCTTTGAAGTGAAAATGCAGATGAGAAAACGAGAAAAGAAATTTGGGTCTCAAGTGATAGAAATATTTAGATTGTAAAAGTGGCTTTAAGAGGTTTTTCATACAAGATTTATAAATATATTTGTTTATTTTAGCAAAATATGAGCTGAGAAATTCGAAGAATATACAGATAGTTTTATTTCTGTGGTTTAGGGAAGAAATCTTGTTCAAAATGAAACACTATAGGAAAAGAAGCCTGAGTTAGCTTTCTAATTGTTTCAGAAAACAAATTATAGTATTACAGAGCAATGAATCCCTTGTGTTTGGATAGCTTTGTGGTTATTCACACAACACAGAGCCCTGCAAACAGAAAATGTTGAAAGCACTGAGCCTTACATGACTGGAAAAAAAGAACTTGTGTGTTTCCTGATGTTCAGCCAGAAATCTTCCTTTATGGCTCTCTCTGAGACTTTGGAATAACCAAGAAAAGAGAGTAATTTAACTCATTTTCACAGATGTGCTGCTTAGGCAAACTCTACTGAGAACCTCTGCATCAAAATGCAGATGATGCAGTCACTGATGAAGTCAAGGGCAGTGGGATGCTGATGTGTTTGCACAGATCTGAGCATTCAGAGCAAGCACAGATCCCCAAGATTGTGCAGACCACTCATTATTGTAGCACTGCACATGCACTCTCCCCAGACAACACCTTTTTTGTCAGATTTCTGCACAGCACCAGAACTGGATTCTACTTTTCTTCAGCAGTGAAATAAAGGACCCACTGGGACACAAACCCAGTTTGTGCTCGTTTGGTTAGGGCATTCAGTGCTTATTCCATAGTGCTTCCACCACTATGGAATCTGTCATTTCAGTATTCATCCCTCAAATATTTACACTAAAATTTAAGTTTCCCATGTTGCAGATACAGCTGTCTTTATGGGCATTAAAACCTGCCAGCATCCACACATCACAATGTGCTCACAATCTAACTTACGGCTCATCAGTCTGGAAAATAAAAGACATTATTATTGATGAGCCTGTTTATCTATTCACGCCTCATTCCTTTGACCTTTAGGGGGAAGTCTGGAACAGACTGATGTTCTGATGCCATGCCAGCCTGCTGACCACGTTGTTGTTGAATCACCCAGCTAAGTTGGGAAACTTTTATTTTAAACAGCATAAATTATAAAGATCATCCTCGATTAAGAGATTCTCTGTTTGCAGTTTACGCTGTAGAGACAACAGGCTCAGTCACCCAGAGTGGGAAGCACAGTCAAGTTGCCTGCTGGAGGAAAGATTTCTTGTTCTCCCTGCTAGAACCAGGAATATCTGTTGTGTTTCAGTGAGGTGGGCATTGCAGACCATGCAGAGGGAACTGACTTAGCAGGCTGTAGGGGAGCTGCAGATGTTCAGGTCCCAGCCTCTCCCAGAACAATAATCACTCTGAGGATGCAGAGCATAAAAGGCCCTCAGTGTACACAGAAAGTGCCAGAGGTAGCTGTGACTATTGTTAATGAGTGGTAGAAGAATAATTCTCTCTGCTCTATGTGTCTGTATGTGTATTTTCAGTCACAGTGGTGACTTTCAATTCAATACCCTTTATAAAACCTCCACAGCGACTAATTATAAGAGAACCAGGAGCATCTACTATTAGCAGAAATAGGATTGTTATTCAATAACCTTGTGAGGCTGCACATCCAATGACATTCTGAATCTGTAGCTATTAGATGGGGGGTCTAGTGAAGGTTATTTCAGATTGCTGCTGGCGTCTTGCTGCTGAGCTCTGTATATTCAATGCCACAGTGTCAGCAGCTTGAAATTCCCTGTCTGGATTTTACACAGTTGATAATCTTCAATTTAGAACTGTTTGCAAAGAAAGAGAATGAGAATGAAGTGTTTTCAAAATAGGGGCATCCTGTGCAACTCTCTGTCTAGGGGCAATCCTGTCAGTCCATTCTCAGGCTCTGCTCACCTGCAGCAATGAGTCATGTACCGAAATAAACAATTTGCTGAAACTGCTGTGATGTGTGCTGATGCTGATTAACAGACTGCAGATGTTTGGAATTGCCTTTGTATTCAGTACATGGCTTTGTTTGAACAAAAGGTAGCACCAAGTAAACTGGTACGCCAAAGATTTCTACAAAAGGTAGCACCAAGTAAACTGGTATGCCAAAGATTTCTACAAAAGGTAGCGCCAAGTAAACTGGTACACCAAAGATTTCTACAAAAGGTAGCACCAAGTAAACTGGTACACCAAAGATTTCTACAAAAGGTAGCACCAAGTAAACTGGTACGCCAAAGATTTCTGCAGACCCAGATCTTCGCCTCCTCCTGCTCTCTGAAAGCAAGAGCACCAGTGGGTTTCAGGGAGGATGTTTTTCATTTTTACGCTGTGTGGATGTTGAAGAGGAAAGAACAAACCAGCAAAATATAAAACAGACTAGTCTTTACAGAGAGCAGTCTTCAGGGCACTGGTTTAATTCCATTCCAGAAGGTGACAAACAAAGCCAGTAAATTAATTTCCAGCCCCAACATCTGTGTTTTTGTAATAAGAGACTTACCAGTCCCAGATGATTCTTGGACAAATGACTTTGAATGCATGTTTTCATTGGAAAGGAAAGGTAGCTCTTCCCTTCCTTACATAAAAGTTCTGCTCCATGAGACATTAGTTGTTTCCCAGTAATTTCTTTCAAATTTGTTTGTTGGAAAAAGACCAAAAAAATTTCAAAATTGTTACTAGGAGCAAATGCAGCAAATATAACATATGTCAACCTCATTAAGGATCTGTACTTAAGATAGAAAAGCAAGATGAGGGCACAAAACAAGATAGAGATCCATCTTCTAAGAGAGTAGAGACCCTTTTTCATATTTATCACACATTGGGCTTTGGTACAGCACTGTTCTGAGCAGACTGACATACACAGAATCTGCCTTATCCCACAGATCCAGTAATGCTTCAGCATGAATTTCAGGGAGGTTTCTTCAATGTGTGTGCTCTGAGAGTTTTTCAGAATCTGCCCCTAAGTTGCTCTGCAGACAGGCAGCCTTGTTTCATTGCAAACTTGTCTCCTCAGCTTGCAAGCAGAGGTTAAGACATTCTTCAGGATTTACTTCTTTCACAGACCATTTTCACTATCTTCCCTTTCTTTACACAGAAACAGTGATTCAGAACAATGATTCAGAGATTTTTATAATCTGATTGCACCTCTTCTATTTAATTGAACAGTCATACCATGATTGTGCATATAGAAACAGAATCTGGATTTCTATAAAATTTTAAGCCTGTTTTGGAATTGCTAAGCTCTTTCATGTTCCTGCTGTAACATTATCTTTCATTAATCCTTCCTACATAGACAAAGAACTCTTGTCTGCAACCACATTTGAAAAATTGCCCTTCTTCATTCAAATCTGTTAACACTGATAAGCACAGATATGCAGTGCCTCACATATGGCTCATTGCAGGGTAATGTTTATAACCTGACAGAACAAATAAGAATAGATAAATATTTATACTAATAGAAAATAGAAAATATTTATACTAATTCACTTACCTGTGGAACCAAAGCAGCTCACTTCTGATTGCCTTCCAGGATTTTGAACACAACACTGAGCCCATTCTCAAGGTTGGACTTGTTCAGTACCCACAGTGCTTGGAGAAAAAACTACATTTTGGCATGGAGAATGCTCAAGTTTAGGAGCATGCTGATACTCAGTCCTCTATTAATATAGACCAAAATAGCCCATCCTGCACTGTGAGCAGATGGAAAACAGGGAGATATAAAAATTAAGATATAAAAAAAATGAAGGTTTGATTTCCTGTGTTTACTATATTTATTGCCATGGGTGCAATCTTTTACAGTATGTTGCAGAATGGAAATCTAACTCCTTTTACAAAACTAAAATAATGTCCCAGGTCTCAATGATGTGGATTCTATTCCTAATTTACAAGCGGAACCTGAGTTAGTGAATGCGTCTTTTTGTGAACAAGTACAATACAAGCTTGAATTCAGTGAGATCATTCTGACTTTGCAAACTGCCCTTGCTGCAGAAATTCAAAGCTATTAGTTACTTCTGATCAAATTAGCCTGTTTTGAAACCAGTGTGTTATTAGCCTGTTTCTTTCCAGCTGTGCCATGATGTTTGATAATCAGTTTCTATGCTTGTATTGTTCTGTAAAACGTTCCAGTCCAGAATTAATCAGTATATTTTAACTCCAACATGACAGCTTCAAAGAATGTATTTCAAATTGTTTGGCTTAACTTTATTTTTGTTTTATTTGGATCTGTAGCAGACTTTTGCAGCTGATTGAAATAAGAGTACAATCTTAAGACATCTTTGCAATTCTAATTAAACAGTTAATTGGCACTGGTGACTTTTCATACCTTACATTTAGCTTTAGTGAATAACAATATAGGAAGCAGAAGCAACAAAACCAGCATTATTTTTCCCTTGCAAAACTCTGAACCCAATTCTGCTTTAAATTTTACAAGCTTATTTGGTAACATTTGGTAAATTACATCATAATTTGTTCAAAAGTCTCCAGCTCTCAGTTGGAGGCAAACTGTGTTTATAATTAGGTAACGCTGAAGGTAGAAAGTGCACATCATATACTACCACACAAATAATTTTCAAATGGGATATGTGGAGTAAAGAAAAATATTGTATTTGATAGTTTAGCCAAGAAACTAAATACCATCCCTGTAACTGAATTCAAAAAGCATGGAAAAATCTGCAACAGAAATGTGAAAAAGCAGATAAAGAATAGCACACCTATAATTTAAGAAAACTTTCCTTTATGAAACAGGAAAAGATACTATTTGCAAATATCTCCTTATCCCTCCTAAACGAGAGCATATTTCCTATAGTAAAAAAAAAAGGTTGTGTTGAATATGAAAAAATTAAAATTTTTCATATTAAATCATCCTTAAATCAGCTATAGGACATATGAAAGGTAGTCCTACAGAATAGTATAATGTAGTTTGTTTACAGCTCCTGATATCAGGGAAGAGAATTTGTTCTTCTAGGATGTGAAAGGAGATAATTCCTTCAGAAACATAATTTCTATCTATCATTGTCATTTTGACTGTAAACTTCAAATGAAAATGAATGTCTGCTACTATTGTTTGTTATAAAATGGAGAATGCAAAAAAAGTTTTTTTTTCCTCAATTCAATTTTTAGGTAAAACATTATGATTTCTTTCAAGATTGTAAGTACAGAAAATGGAAGAATAATCCAAATGAGAAAAATAATGTGGTTATATCTGTCTCGATATCAAAAAGGATATTATTACATCTTATCATTTATGATCTGATGAACATGGAAAAACTGAGATCCAACTAATTTCTTCACTTTGAAAGCTATTTGTGTATTTTTATTAAATACATATTAAATACATTTTTATTAAATGTAGTGGTGCATCCTCATGTAATGCTAAAAATTATGAACTGTTTTGTTCTATCAAACCCACAGTCTTCAAGGAAGAGTTTCTAGAATCACACATGGCTCTTTTCTCAATTAAACAGTCCTGCTGGAGACCTTGGGTTTGACTAAGTAGTGAAGGACTGAGTAAGGAAAAAATAGAGTTTTGAAATTATTTATTGTTAACATACGTGTTTGCCTCATTCAATGCAACTGCGTCTTCTTTTACTTTTACTTTTACTTTTACTTTTACTTTTACTTTTACTTATTGCAATGCATTTCCATAACTTAAGAAACCAATTTGGTTATATTTTCTAGTCAGATAGTTCTCTTCATAAAGCTCAGTGAAAGCTCATATAGCATTTAAAGTTCATTTCCACCCTGATTTTGGCAAGCAGTCTTTTAATACAGAAGAATCATATTTAAATTATCCATGCTAAATGACAGATTTTAATTGCACTTCATACTTTTCTTTCCTCTTTCACACTATAGTGATTTGGAATATTGAGCAAGCATGTTAGATCCCTGGCATGTAGTGAGTATTCATTTAAAAGTAAATGGTACTGGAATGGAATATGCTCACTGTTTCCATCAAAGGGTGCTGTTCTAGTGTGTCAGGGCTCAATCCTGGATGGTGCTTCATAGCTATAAATATGTGTTTCATAGCTATAAATATGACTGACTGCGTTGGCAGCAATTTCAAACTGTGTCTTTCAAGGACACAGCTATAATGCTTATTTACACATTGATTTCAACTTATTCACTTGAGTGACTAAGGGCTGTTGACACAGGTATCACATTACCAGGTTGAATTTGTCTCATTTAACATATCAAAAATCAAAGATAAAGGAAACATTGAGCAGAACTGGTTTTCTGCTCCTGTCTATATTTCCTTACTAATTCTGTTAACAGTTTCCCTGACACTTGCACCTCCTTTTCACTCCCTTTTTTATCCGAAGGATACAGAACAAAAACTTTTCATCTATTTTATTATAAAACAGTAAAAAGGTAAATGAAGAAACTACTTTCATAGAACAAATAAGATATGCAATAGTCTGAAATACTATAATCTTTTGTGAAGAGGAAAAGGAAGATAAGGAAATGAAAGGGGCAGCTACATTTTACTGACATCACAGAAGTCTGCTTCATTAAAAATCAAGTGGCTTTAAATGCCATAGGGCCAATAAAAGTAACGGGATGTGATCTCAAGTCAGTGAGTGATGTGAAGCCAATTCCTTCTCAGGGGTGTAAGATCCACATTAATGTATTAGTATCAGTAGATGAAACATAACAAACACTACATCTCATTTACATAATGGATGAGACTGGTGAAGCTGTTCCAGATGGAAGATGAGCACCTTCAGCCAAATGAGGATTTTTTTCACTTGTGGATATCAGTATCCACAAGTCTAAATTGCTGAGATTAGATCTGATAAGAATCTGATAGATTAGTCTGATAAGAATATGGATTTTGAGTAATTTGTTGCCCTTAAATACGAAGAAAGTTAAATACCCATCAAGAGCAACAGCATTCCATAGAGCAGTGGGGCCCTCTTTTCTTATTGATATGTCTGGTAGTACACTAGAGCTGTAAATGTCATAGAAAAATTTGTTCTCTGACCAGTCCTGCTTAACATGTCATCAAAGAGTTAATTCACATGTTCAGTCATACATGCATTGTAGTGGTTTAATACCTTAACACACGCAATGTACATTGTGAGGAAGTGCTGGGCTATTCACGAAATCAGTACAACACCCAAATGTTCAAACAGGGTTAAACAAATGAGAATGTGGTGTCCTTTCTTGCAACCATAGGCTTGCTTTATAAGTGATCTGTTCAAGTTTGGCACAGGTGAAAAATCAAATACATTGGATCAGATTTATCAATGTATTGAATTATGTGTTACTGGAATATGGACTCTGTTTTGCCACTGAAACAAGAAACTGATGTCCTTCATGACTTATTATTGTTGGAGAAGGCTGTTTTTGTAAATGAGCTAAAGTGCAAGAATTGTTTACCCTGAGTTTCAAACACTGTGCTGGAAGTGTTTCAAGGATCCCAGTCAGCCCATAATAGCAGTGTTGGAAGGTGAGGTGAAATGAGGAAGGTGTGATGCAAATGCATCCCTTTGTGCTATGTGAAGCAGAAAATGAAGGCATCTTTCATTGCAGGGAAGTGAATCTGAAACACATTTAGGAACAGCTAGATTTATGTTGAGTTAATATTAAGTTAATATTGATTGAGATGAAACAGCATAACCTGAAGAGATACACTCATTCATATTATTATGTACTTTTGGCAGCTCTATTTTTCTGTAAGCTTAATGAACGATACAGTCAAACTAATTCATCCCTAAAGGTTTGCCTTATTTAGAGATCTCATACTGTCTGCTTTGTCTATCTTCTTTTAATTTGTTCAAACAAACACTTTTTCCATCCTTAAATTAGGTTGGCTTTTCGCTTTTCCCCCAAGGCAGTTGCACATCATTAGAGAGGTGGTGGAACAAGTACAATTGCAAACATCTGCTACTGATGCCATAAACTGATCTGCAGTCTCTGTGACTGTCAGGACTTCAAGTTTATGTAAAGGTCACATTGTTTGATTGCAGACAAACGACTCTGGGATTTCCTGTCATCATTCAGGGCTTATAAACCCATTTTGATTATTTAGTAAAGTTGTTCTATGAAAGGAGAAA
>JAHXMQ010012340.1:953920-971302 GCA_020466415.1 Ammodramus savannarum pratensis | reverse complement strand
ATTAGACACTGGAAAGTGACCCCTCACAGTGCAATTCTATTTTGATAACTTTCAACAGGATGTTGCAAGTACCTTTTGACAATCTGTGAAAACTTCTGTCCCCACTATTTGAATTTTAAAATATAGCTTAAAAATTTTTAAGCTTCTAGTCTACTTAATAAATGCAAATCGAGTCCGATTGGGTTTACTTAGCAGAATTACTTTCACCTGAAGAGAATTCACAGATACAATATGTTTTGTACAGGAATATTTACATGCATTCCTGTCAGGATTGAATTTCAAAAGACCCGGTTACTTGCAAGACAGAAAACTTTCTCTGTTGCAGAAAACTTTTTATGTATTTGCCATATCTGACACACTTTCACTCAGCTGTCAAGCCAAAGCATAAACAGTGATTTTATCATTATATAAGGAAGGGTTGAAGTAACTGAAATTCAAGGTAAGCTCCCTTTATCCATTCAGAGCATTACCAGCTTTACTTTTCCAATCGCTTTTAGGTGGGACTGTGTTTGAGCTCCCTTTCTTCATTCTGCTAAGACTCTTTCCTCCACATAAGCTTACAGATGGCTGCATTGAACTGTGACAGGGCTGGATAAGAACTGCAAGGTGAAGTTATCAGTTGGCAGAGTGTGAAAAATCGTGAGTAAATCATCACATATCTAAATGTGTGCGCATTGGTAACTAACTCTTCAGTAGCTGGTGGAAACAGCCGGGCTTAATCCAGTTTTGGTACTGGATAGAAAACTGATGAAATTTTTAAGAGAGTTTCATGTTTTAAAACACTCACCCTGATGCTTCCTCACGTTCAGTTTGGTGTCTACCAGGACCCTGGGCCTTTCCAGCAAGGTGGCTCCTGACGTGTGCTGGTGCATGGGGCTCCTCCTCCTCTGATGGAGAATTTGACAATTTCTTTTGCTGAGCTTCATGAGGCTTTGGGCAGCCCCTTTATTGAGCCTGAGGTCAAACTCTGAAATGCTACCCAAGATGTTTGAATTTATCCAATTTATATTACTAGGAATTTATTTCCATCTTTGGAACAATGCTGTCATCTTTCTTCTAAAACCATTCCACACATGCACTGGCATGAATGCCAGAAGGAATGAGTATGACCATGAGGTTTCACTGACTGCATACCCTACTACACTGAATTTCAGAAATTTGTGCCTCAAATTACAAAAATGACTTGTCAATAACTTGTGCACTCAGAAGTCAAAGCAGAGAAAATTTTTAATGCCTCTTTTTTGTTGTTTGCTTGACAGTTACTTTTAATACAAACATTTCCAGGGTTTTAAAGTATGGTAAATTATCCTCACAAGAAGAGCTGGAAGTTAATGATTGTATTAAAAAAAATAAACATATTACTGACCTGGAAAAAGTGAAATGCTAAATAAGAATTTAGAGGCTGAGGAATTAGAAAGAATAAACTGTATTGGCTTCAGCTTTTAATAGTTTAATAATAGTCTGCTTCACACTGATTTTGTTCAATTTACCATTTTTCACTTAGATTATATCAAGCATTTTCAGGTTATGTACATTCCAAAAGCACTTAAAACTGGTGCCACGTCATTTTCTACCCAAAGATTATGTGAAACCTGTTAGATATAGAATGAAAACAGCAGATTAAAGCTGTTGTGGTCTAATACTGCTCTACTCTGCACACTTCTGAGGCTTATATCAGGTTCAGATTTTGCTTACAAGCTATCCCAGAGTTCATTAATCATTGGGTGGAAAATATGTGTAAATGGAATTAAATTAAATAGTCTCACAAACCCTAATTATTATGGGTGATTAATTTTCTATTCTAGACTCCATTAAGTGCCTTTACAGATATTCTTTCTACACACCCAGGTTTCTAATTTATTTCCCCCTTTGCCTTCGTGTCCTAGCAGTGCAGGGTCGTGCCAGGATACTCATTAGTTTTATGCTAGCAATTCTGCCAGGCAGCCTCAGAGGCATCAGCATCACCTCAGAAACCATTAGCAGAGCCGGTGCTGCAATCTAAAACTGACAAGCATGGAATAATCATTGAGGGGCTGAAACATGTTCTTCCATAAATGAGCATTTTGGAGGAAAAAATAAAAATGCATGTGTTCCAGTTATTCTCTGGAGACAAAAAGGTGATCTTAATAAATCAGATCTGAAGACATTTTTTGTACGTATCTGCTTGCCACGTCTGAAAAATAGCATCAAGTTTTTCAGAGCCATGATTTATTTTTTGCTGACAAAGTCCAGAAACATGGAATCACCATGTGGCAGCAAAGATGCTGGATCTGGTTCATAATCTGACACTATATTGGCTGGGCCTGATGACATTATTTGCATACTTGTCATGATATGTTTCACTTAAGTTGTCTGCTGCCTCGCTCACCAGAACTATTTATGAGGCAATTTTTCACAAGAACAACATGAAGAATTTGCATGGTCATGTATATGAAGATTCACCTGAAATAACTAGCATAGTTTTGAGGGACTTTGAATCATTAGTAACTGATCCTGATTGGAAAAGTGAGTCATTTGGGGAAAGCTCACAAAAGACAAGTAAAAATATCAGGGAACAAAATGAGATGTCTTGCTTGGCTCAGCGACTTGGCCCTTCAGACTCCCCATTCCCTTTCTGACAAACAGGAACAGCTATGTTTTCCCTTGATCATTTACTGTGGACACATATATCCTTTGAAACACCTTTCTCTTTCTCACTTTTTGTCCTCATAAGTCCAACTCCACAGTAGTGCTTTGGAATCATGTTTCCCTTTCTCAGTTTGGCCAGGGGATGATAAGGCAGCTACCCACTGGTGCATAGCACATCTTTATAACACAGCCACACATTTATCAGTGATAATATAAACTAAAAAAAGACTTTTTGAGGTAATGGAGGGGAAACTTGCCTTCACTAACCACCACATTCAACACTGAATTCACTGACAATCTGTCTGCCTGTAATGGTCAGGCTTAGATTTTTTTACCTCGTTAAAAAGCAGATGAGCTTTTGTGTTCAAAATGCTAATGGAAACAACATTAAATTCCACTGATTACAGCAGACTATACATATTTTTATGAAGCATACTGAAAAAATAAAAAGGAATAAATTACTAAGTGCAAACCAGTCAAGATACAAAGATCAGCAATCAAGGTCTTCATGTCAGCATTCACCTCATCTACGTCTCCATTGTGACCCAATGATTTCATCTTAGTCAGGGAATGCAAAGTCAGTGAATTCATTGAGGTTTGCACTGCCATATACCTCATCTTAAAGCAGATTTGTAGGCTGAACATTTGGGAAGACAAATTGCAGTCCTGATGCTGATTAGCTATCAATTGATCCTGGCAGGTCTGATCCTGTGATCAGACTTAAACTTCTAGGGCTTGATTCACCTGTGTACAGCTTGGTGTCCAGGGCCACTTGACACCTCCTGAAGTATCTAGGACATATTTTTGGGGTTTCTATGACAGAACAGTTATAGAACCTGTAGAAGAGCTAGTCCCCTTCCAGGGAGTGACAAAAGGAGGTTAAGTACAGTACCCAAGGACAACTCAGATGTTGATGCATAGCAATGTGAGGGAAAAAAATTAAATCAATCAATGTAGTGTTAGGCACCATTACTTAGAGGCTGTGAATGTGTTGGTTTTAGTTCTCCTAGGTCATAACTCTCTGCACCTCAGTTCTCTCTCTGAGACCTAACTTTAAACCATCTGGGTTTAAAACAATAGAAACACTAAAAATCATCAGGTGGACACATCTGGGTGAGATCAAGGAATATATAAAGATAGCTGGAGGAAGTGTATTATCTACACAAAATTGTATGTCCCGAGCTATATAATGCATTATACAAAGGACTGATGGCAGATTTTGAGCTCTCAAGCATTTGGGTTTTTTGTCTGAACTCTCTGCTTTGTTTCCTAAAAACTACAATTTATTTTCCCTTCTCTTTTCAAGACTCAGATTGTCTCTAACATTGTTTTTAATGGCACTACTTGCAGAGTGAAACAATTCAAAGAAATAAATGAGGCAGAACACTGGCTCATAAGAAAAGAGACTCATTATGAAAGTTGTTCTTTTGCTCAGGGTGGATCCCAAAGCTTTCTGTAAAATGTGAGATTACTGCTCAAAATCCAAAGTTTCTAATAAAAAAATCTCCTACTGCTCAGTTCCTCAGTTCCTGTGAGGGATGCACATAAGTCACTACTGAAACATAAGCTGATAATACTGAGGCTAAGGTAAACTTTAAAAGCACAGCACCACACATTTTGTGAAGATCTTTTGTAACTCTATAAAAATGCCATCAGAAAATTGTTCTGTTTGAAGATATGGTCATTTTATCTAGGATACACAAGAAAACAGCTGGGTAAGCTGTCTTTATCAGACAAGACAGATAAAGGGATAGCACTTAAGGAAAGAGTGAAAAGAGTGAAAAAGTGGACTTTGTGACAAATTGATTTTCATCTCCAATTATGGCTTTTTAGGAAATATATCTCTCACAAAGGATTCAAACAAGCCTCCTAATGGAGGTAGCTTTTGCCTTCTGGTAACTCTACTTTCATTTGTGCTTTCATTAGATGGCTTTAATACTAAAGTGGCACATACAAAATTTTACAAATCTGCTGCTGTCAATGGCATTTTAAGAATTGTATTGCAGCTCTCTCAAAATGCAAGGATGATAACTGTGCTACAGTGTTCTCTGAGAGGTGAGCAAGCAAATCTATATGCTTGCTGGAAAAATATGGCATCTTATTAGACTAAGTTGTTAAATTTCTAACAAAAAAAGTCTTCCAGATAGTAAATTTCTGCACTACACTGCAAAAAAAAAAAAAAAAAAAAACCACAAAAAAAAAGAGAGATGAAGTTTCAGGTAACATGGGCTTTACCTCCCTGCCTCTGAACCATTTTGTTGAGTGAATTATGCCAAACCATCTGCACAGCTTTCAGCTCACACAAAAAAGAGGTGAAGAATTTCAGTAATGGTGCCAAAGAGAGGACTCTCATTTTCTTTTATATGCCACAGTGGATTTCAGAGTTATCCACAAACACACCCACATTTTTATTGTGTCTCTTAAACTCCTGTATCAGCACTATTAATGAAAAGAAGATTTAGTATATTAAAATGCAAATTAAATGAACTTTGGCAGAGAATTTCCGCAGTACTTCTATCATTACAAGTAATAATTAGCTTATGAGCTGAAGTAGTGGTTTACTAAAAATAAATAATGTTTAGATGGAGGGCTTTAATCTGACATCTGACATGTCATATTCCACTTCAAGTGTAAATGACTTCAGTTTCACTTGAATGATTTAGAAGCAGCATCCAGAGATCTTGAAAATAATAGATACACTCTTTATGAAGCAGCAGTAGAGTTTTAAGCACAAAAATCTGTCTAAAGCAGTATGTAAGAGATAACAAACCTGTGACAATTAGCAGTAGCTATGTGGAGTGCTAAGGTGCAATTTTCTCTTCCTAAGTGGGACACACAGCATGTTTCACTGGAATTAAGAAGCAGAAGGAGCCTAAAATTGTTTCAACTCTTTGAACAAGATTTCAGTGGTTGCAATATGGCTTCCATTTGATTAAGGTAAAAGAGGCAAATGAAGCTTTTTGACTCTACACAGGTGGGTTGGGAAAAATCATTAACCTTTTTCCACAGTTCTAGATGAGTCAGACTGGAGATACTGAAAACAGAATATCTGGGGTATTTTGACAATTTAATTGAGGTTTGCTTCAGGTTTTCAGTGGAGCAAGGGTTATTTGATTTAAATTGCTCTGTCTGGCATTACTTTTTTTCAAAAAATGAGGTAATGCTTCCCTCAGGATTAAAAGGAAAATTGTATCATTCTCCTTCATCTGGTTCTTATCCAAAAATACTTTCACCTGTCCTGGGGAACAATTACATGATTTTCTCACTTTTAGAATAGGCTCTTGTCCACAGTACTCTGTGTGATTTTATTGTTTACCAACAAAAGCAATGTTATTTGGTAGTTCTTCCCTTAAGTAGTCTGTGACCAGAGGTGAATTACTTGTCAACATAAGTTTCTAAACATATTGTTTCACTTTAAAGGATAAAACACACATACCCTACTCATCTCTACAGACCAAGCAGGTCTGTAAGCTTCTTGTATGAGAAAAATCGGGCTTATCTATATGATTAGATTTTTTTGAAGTATCCTCTCTTGTAAGTGCTATAGTTCTTTAGTTCTGCTGGTTCTCTGTTGCTTGATTTTAAGTGGGGAAAGAAGTTTATTAGCTGGCAGAAGGCAAAGAGCAAAACCTTCATTTTAGTAACTCAGACGTCATCTCATTCCAGTCCAAAAGCATTCACAAAGTCAAGATAAAGCTTGTCTTCACATTTCATTTACCCCCCATGAAATTTAACCATCTTCATATAACAAGTATCTCAATAACTAGATATTGTGTTCATAAATTATGATGGAACAGACATAGTCATATGGATAATGATTAATGAAGCTGAATTGTTTTCATGGAAGATAACACAGTGAACATGAAGTTGTTCTCACACTATATTTCAGCCTTTTTGTCTGTCTTACAACCCATTCTACAGGCACCAATTCTTTTGTTAATTTGTAATCACTATTGAATTTGGAACATTCTGTAGTGAGGAATTTAAAATGGAAGTTTCATTTTTTTCTTTCAGAAAGTGACGATGCATCAAAGATTCATTTTTCTATCTTCTCATACATATCAGTTTCTGAAAGACTTTGGTCTGGAATGCAATTTTAGATTGAAAGTAGAAAAACAATCACTTCTTACCCTTGCCTGGCATCTGAGAAGGCACCTATCCCAGGGATTAGAATAAGAACATTAAACATAAGAACTAGGTGTGCAAGCCCTGGGAGATGACATTATTTATGTCACTCTGGATTAGTGCCCTAACTAATGCTCAAAATCAGGTTTTGGTCTTCCTCCAGAAGAAAATGAATCAAAACCATGTTGGTTTTGTACCCAAGTGACATTAGAGTTCTGTTTACAGCCCAATTTATTTCTGTGAATTGGTAAAAGTATTTAAAACACTTCATTTCACTGTCTGAGGATTTGTTTATTATCCTAAGACAAAATTGATTTCAACAATGCATTTGGTTAGGTAAAAAAAAAAAATCCAAATCCTTGAAATCTCAGGCAGTAAAAAAAAAAATGAGATGATTTTCAGATTAGTCAAAAAATCCAGCAGAAAACAAAAATTCAAATCTTTCATTTTGCCACACATTGTTTTTTTTAAAAAGAAATGAATTAATAATTTTGGAACTGAGAAGAACCCAATTTTTGAGTCTCCCTGTAATGTAAAAACACAATTTCACAGCAAGATTTAGCTCCTTTCTAATATCTCATGCATACATTCACACTAAGTTTTGCTTTACACCTCCCTTCAATCTTACTGAAGAAAAGTGTGAAGTTTACTATGAGTCTACATTAGAAAACATTACTATATTTATGAGTATCTCACTGAGATGAGGTGAGCACAAATCTGAGGATTTTGTTGCAATCAGTCTGACCTGGGCTCCCAGCATCCAGATAGACTGAGTGGAGTGTTTAGGAGCAAAGTCAAACTGAAGAAAGATCCCCTAATGGAAAAATCACCTGTCAGAAAGCTCTGCCAAGGAATTTTCATACTATGAGGCTTGAGGAAGTTGTTGTCCACAAGTTCTAAGCATGAACAGCATCTATGAGCCAGAGACAGGAAACCCAGCAATGAAACAGAATCAGCACTTGGACAAAGAAATGTAAACACACTTAAATCCATGGAGAAAAAAGGCTGTTTAAAAGTGAAAAGAAGGGGACTGTAAATGCCATTTATTCGTTTGGTGTCAATCACTACATAGATTGGCAAAAAAAAATGTATAAGCATAAAAGTATATTAACATATATCCAAGTGAATCACTTGTAATAAGCTGAAAATTAGTCACTCACAGTCAATTCATGGGGAGGGAGTATTTATAGAAGCTGAAGGACATGGGGTTAGGAGTGACTTGATTGCTACACATATCAAAAAGCCCTGGCAATTGTGGTTCCAGATTATCCACTAAAATACTCTGGAATTATTCTATCCATTAACCTATGCAGTTTAAGAAATTATTTTCAACAGCAACCATAGCTTGAAAAAACCACACCCAAAATATTTGAGTAGAAGAGATAAAAGTGAATGAAACTATGGACACAGAGTTGCAGGACAGTTGATAAACTGCAGGTTTGGGAATTTTGGTTGTATTTAGTGACACTATTCTGGTGGGAATTGTATTCAATTGTTTGAATGTGACAGCTCCTTGTAAAGTCCCAATCAATTAATAAATTAATTTTCATAAAGGATTGATGAGCTACTAATGAAGATTTTTTTAAAATTTGCTATTTTGGTTGCAGGACAGTTGATAAACTGCAGGTTTGGGAATTTTGGTTGTATTTAGTGACACTATTCTGGTGGGAATTGTATTCAATTGTTTGAATGTGACAGCTCCTTGTAAAGTCCCAATCAATTAATAAATTAATTTTCATAAAGGGTTGATGAGCTACTAATGAAGATTTTTTTAAAATTTGCTATTTGTATTACAGTACATGTTTTGGGGGGGTTCTTTTGAAGATTTATATGGGGACCGATGCTGTAATGAGTGCTTAAAGAAAAAATGAAGCCTTTGGTTTTTTTGGGGGTGGGAGAGGATTTAGCAGATGATAAATGAGCCTATAGAATTTAAAGCATTTAAAATCTTTTCCTATCATCTTTGAATCAGCTGGAGAATTATGTTCCTTTGGCTCACCACATGGACTTAGATTTAAAAATAACCATATCCCTTCCTGAGTGAGGCAGTGAGCAGGATAAAAGCCAGATGTACTGGTTGTCTGAGATATTTAACATTCTTTTTTTTTTTCTTGACACATTCTCACAAAGCAAGTAAGTGTGTGGTTCATGTTGTGAAAGCTGTGGTTAGAGCCTGATTCTGGCCAGGAGGTTGAGAGAATTTCTGTTTCCAATGTCCCCCATGCAGCAGAGCTTTCTCACATACCTTAGCAGCCACTTGTCACAGAATCACTTGTACAAGGAAAGTGCCATGGAGAAAGGAAGTAACTGGCTTTGAGGGTCACTAGACTCTGCTTATTCATCAAATTAGGGGATTTTCATAGAGATAAGTCACTTTTGATTAAATTCTCAAAATTTCTCTGATTACTTGCCAATTCCCCTTTGTTGAGATTGCTTTCTGGCAGCTGGTCCACCAGATTTCCACCCTTTCAGAAGCCACAGCTCCTTGAGAGCTCAGCAGTAATTTATTCACTTTACAGAAGGAATCCAAAATCTTCAGTATTCCAGCCAGATAAGTCTGAAACAGAAAGCAAAAATAAAACAATTTCTTTCTGATAAAGAAATTAATTTTTAAAGTTCCACTTAATTCCCAATTCCATGCCTACTAATTTTTTATCTGCTAAGCTTATTAGTTCAGTGCATTGGTCTCTTTTTCCTTTTACTGAATTTTTCACCAAAGGGGGAAGAAAGCACAATATTCCATTGCACGGTTTTTAATATTTTGCATGGAAATGAGATTTTTAAAAGCAAATCTGCAAATTAGGAATATTATTTAGCTCTTAGAAGAATTTATAATTCAGAGACTCAATTCCTCTCACAGTCATCTGGGGTTTAAAGCCTCTTCAAGAGATCTGGAAGCCAGAGATTCAAATGCTTGTATCCAATTGTGTGTGCTTTCATCATTGGCTCAGGGAACATAATCGAGTCATCCTCCATTTCAGTCAAAGGTGTATCACAGTGAAGAAATTAAATCAAGATTTCTGCAAAAATACAAAGCAGTGTGATCAGCTGAGATGATGTTTCTGTGGGAGTACTTGGAAGCAGATATTTGTGCCCTTCTCCCATCTTAGGGCATCTATGTCTTTTGTATGTGTTCTTTGAAAATGCATAAGCCATCCTCACAGAAAACAGAATTCAGATTCTTCTTCTCCTTGGTGTGTGCCCTACACACAAACCAAGAACATTTTATTCTCTATTTCTGATGTTCAGTTTTCAGTGTTGGGGCAGAGGCAAGTCTGTATGCTGGGGTAGCTTCAAAAGAACAATTCTTGGTTCATTTATGACAAAGAACGCTAACTAATCCATTTCTTGTTGCTTTACACCATTATTGTGGAAGCTGAAGAAAGACAACTTTCAGTCTTCTAAATTTTGATGGGAAATCTGAGCTCTGCTACCCTGTGCAAATTTCTAGAATCAATTCTGAAAGACGTATCAGTATTAATACCATTTTAAAGCAAAAGCTACTAACAAGTTTTATGTTCCTCCTTAGAGAGTTTTGTCTGTAAATTCAGACATTGATCAGAAATTTGTTCATAAAGTACCTATAATATCAAGTTGCTATAAAGACAAATGCTTGTCTATTTGAGTTTGAAGCACAAGCTACACCAACCTGTCTCTGCTGCCACAGTTGGTGTGCTTCTGTATATGATAGCAAAGGAAATGAAAATAGGTCTCTCTTTTACTGCCTGATTGAAAAATAGCAGGTATAGGAAACTTAGGATCCTCCAGGAATAGACAGAGAGTATGCAGAAGGCTTTGACCTTTAAACACCATTTCAGCCCTATTATATACAACTGTCCAGTTTTTGGTTGCTGTTGGCTATGGAAACTTGAGAAATCAAATCTTATCTAATTGTGTTGAGATGTTGTCCTGCTGTATTCAAATACTGTCTAATTCAGTACTTCATGAGTTCTTACTGGAATGCACATCTTCTGCTGGAGTGAAAATAAATATTTTCATCATGATACTTATTTTTGTTATTAACATTTCTATGTTACTATTGCTGCATTTTTTTACCACATTCTTTCTTGGTTTGAAATTGCAGCAAATGAAACTTTATTTTGAAACTCCTTAGAGCTGATGTATTTATTAATCTCAAACAGGTTTTTCCTAAGGAAGTGGTTTTCTTTCTGGAATTAGATAGACATGTGTAAATTAATGAAAGATAAGTCAGCAAATGTTTGGAGACAGTGTTGGTTTCAAATTGAAATGATAAAATCTTTTTCATCCAATATTATATATGATTTTACAGTTCAAAATTACCACAGATACCTTGCACAAATGCACACATTTTAGTGCAAACTTTCATCTACACTCTCTCTTTCTATAAAGATAGAAATTCTTATTTAGATACACAGCAGCAGTCCCACTACTGATAAAAGTAAGCTACTGAGATGAGAAATCATACAACAGATGTAATTTTATGAAGTACTATATAGTAGCTACCATTGCAAACAAACAAATAAGCCTATAAAGGGATTTTGTGAAACCAAGAATATATTTTCATGAAGTTTTCCAGTCTTGGGTTAGCAGTATGTGTCCTCCTGTGAAGTTTTAGAGTAGCATTCATTTATCTGATTGCTTTCCTAGTCTCCAAAAGTTTTCCTCATTCCCAAGAGATATGCTAGATGTAGTTGGAATGCTTTGATCTGCTCTTAAAACAGGATCTGGTTTTAACAGGGACCAGCTAAACAGAGGGTAGGGGATGATATCACCTCACCCAAAAATGATACTGTTTTATGCAGAGATCATGAATGTAATAAATCTTGTCTTGAATTTTAAGATTATTTTCTATGCAGAGCACCAAGGTGATAAATTGTATAGATTTCTGCAAAGACAGTAAGGAAAGAACCCTGGATGTTGTAAACATAGAAGGAGGAGCTCACAATTCATTTTGCCCCCTTCTTTGCAGGTATTTTGTCTAACCTTCACTCACCAAATTTAACTACATACTAACTGCATTGCACTTCCAGCCACTTTGGAATATGCATCTTATTTTGTTTCAGCTGTCACTCATGTAGCAGGTTTCAGCTAAGCACTGGTGTTTGTTTGAAATGGACACTGAAACCCATACAGTGGCCAAATCTATTTGTTTCTGGTATGGTCCTAGCTGGTTCAGTGGTAGTCAAAACTCTCAATTCCAAATTAAGAAAACAATTTTTAATTACATTTGAGTTTTAACTGTTCTGGGTTTGCGTTCCTCTTTTGAAAGTAAAATAAAAGATGCATATTTTGTGAGTTTTAAACACAAGCCTTTACAGGTATCAAAGCAGAGGCTGGCGTGATTCTCTTTTTCCAATAATTTCAATTTTTAAAGTTTATCATGAGCTTTACCAAATTGGTCTTATAATCTCCTCATCAAAAACATAATGAAGAAGGAAGACAGATTTAAGAAACAAAATCTTTAATAAAATCTCCAGCTGTAGGAACTTTAAGCACACTTTTATACTGTGCAATGTTTAGCAGGCATAGACATGGAGCTTTTTTTTTCCTAAAGACTGCATTTATTTTTAAGTGCTGTCTCTGCTGCTTTTAAGATAGGGTAGCTGTCTATGAGTCTGTGATTTCCTCCTGTGGAGCTTTACAAGCTGTTGACATTCTCCTGTAGTGAATTGTGGTTGGTTATTCGACACCGCTTTGGTAAACCTTAAGATGCAAAAAAAAACCCCATAGTGCTCATGTGGTTTTGGAGAGAAGTTGTTCTGGACATGCAATTACTTCAAATAACTGTTGTCTGCTACTAGGAGGCATTCCTTATCTCTTTATGGCTGGATAAACTGCACTGGAGCAGTCAAGGGCTGTTTTTGTCCTCGTGAAGATTCGTGCTCTTACTGTTACCCCAGCTCCTCATCTGCCTCTCAATCCCTTCATTAAATCTGGGTTAGCAGCAATGGGCTCCTACCAGAGCTGTCATTTGACATTTTCTGAAGTATTTTCTGGGGAGATCTTTGGATGATTCACCTCAGTAACACAGAAGAATTTCTCACCCTGAATTCCCAAAGCAAGTATCCTTGCTCACTCAAGAGCAGACACTTGATCATGGGTCTGCAACAGCAGCTGTTCTATAATTAATCCTAGGTTCAGCTGATTCCTAATTAATAATTAATGTTGTGTTCAGCAGTTTACTTATAGCCAGAATTCAATCATTTAGTTTAGTACAAGGAATGCAATCTGTCTTTCTTACATTTTGAGACTTTAATCCATGAATAAATATAAAATAATGTGTTTTCAAGCAACTATGTTGTTTATATTAGGAGTTAGAAACAATCAAACCAAACATTTTTAAAATAACTATTTTCTACAATATCCCTTCTTTTTATATCCCTTTTCAAAATGGTCAGTTATTAAAAGTTATCAGCTAAACTTCCAAATCTGTTACCATTCATCAGAAGTTCATAGAAAAAATTGCACTTATTATTTTTAACTCTTTTTATACTGTTAATGAATTTCTGGTCTTGCTTTCCTTATGTCTTTTCTTAATTCACACTGGTGACAATTTATGGTGAGTTTCAATATCCGTGTTGCTGTCAGATGGATTGATACTCTTCATAATCATGTCTCTCCACCCAAGCCCAGCTGGACAAGGGGAAGAGTCTCTAGTAAAGGTGGCCACTGGAGAATTGGAGTGCTTGATTAATGTATGAGAGGTTTTCCATTCCTAATTCAGAGGTTCTAGATTCATTGATTTTTTCCATAGAGAAAGAAAGATAACAGCATTATAAACAGCCAATAGGAAATTAAATGAAAGCAATACATCAGATACCTGTTTCTAAGGAAAGGCAAAATCCCTGTATTTCAAGGTCACATTATTTTGAATTGTTAGAGTAGTCCAGTATCAATCACCCAAGGACTTCCCTGTATATATTTGTCTAACCAACATCTGCTTGAATAAATGAATCTGTGAATCTCATCCTGCCTTTAAACAGATGAGAGGGAAGGAGATCTGATCTCCTTTATGTAAATTAAATGTGACCTCCGGGCTCTTGGTAAGGTGCCAATGCATCCTTCAGCTGAGCAGATATTGGAGACCTGATCTAAGCCTATATTTTTTTGAGGCTGTTGCATGTTAAGAACGTATTTATTTGTGACATTCAATTCACTCAGCTTTCTGAAATCAATAAAATAATCCTCATTGGAGAGCTCTGGATAGAGAATATAAGTCTTTCTGGCTCATAAAGGGATGTGTTGTCATTAGCAGGGTTTGTGGATTCTGTGGCTTTCTTCATTCAGTCAGTGGCACAACCAGCTCCCTAGAGAAACTTAGTTTTCACTTACATAAATAGGTGTGTTCCCTGAAGAATTTCTACAGAGAATTTGTATGGAAAAGGCTGATGTCTTCCCCCCATATTGCCATCAAAAATGGTCTTAAGAGATGTATGAACTTGCTTTTATTTAAAGTGGAGCACATGGACATAGCAGTGAAAAATAGATACATTTTAAGGAAAATTACTAGCTATGTATAACTTCATGCTATTTTATGTTTATATATTTAAGAGCTTTTAAAAATATACATCAAAACATTTTTCAAATAAAAACTCCCTCATGTGTCAGAAATTAAAGTTGTCACTTTCAACCTGCACATTTTCTAAATTTTGTACTAAATCATTCCGAGCTTGTTGTGTGAAGGCATTACTAGCCATGGATCCCATGTGCTAGCTAATTATAGTGTGGACGTGGGCTGAGAAGTGTCCTGGCATGATGCAGACAGAACGGCTTTCTCACCATTCTTTCTGAAGTATTTGCTTCATCTCTCACTCTGGTTACATTAAACCATCTGCTTTCAGCTCTTTCCAGTCTTGTTTGGTGGAGAACAAGGGTATAGCCACTTTGGGAAGGAGGAAAATGTCAACCCCCAAATCTTTCCTGTGTTAAAGAAAAGCCACACCAAAACCCCAGACCAGTCCCCTGATGTATCACATCTGGCTTGTGTATGAGTGCCTCCATGCACATGGGCCTTGGGGTTTTTTTGAGAACAGCTCTTACCAACGTTCTTTTTTGTACCTATAAACACGTCCAAAAACTTTTGGGAAGTCTCCATCGAGACCATATAATTTTTTTTCTCATTTCTCTATATCCATATTGGAAATTATATATTAGTTTGAGTCAGATATATACAACACATATTTTTTATGACGTATACACCATATAAAGTTAAAAGCATCCATGCTTTGGCTTCTCTAGCAGTTATTTTATCAATATGGTTAAGTGTCTTTAAGTGTAATCGTTCAGAACCCTAAAAAATCTGGTCTTAATACTGTATCTTGCAGAGAAGAATGGATGTTATTTTCAAGCACTTACTGCAAATTCAGTATGCTGGAGTTTTTCTCTCTGCTCCTGTAAAATTATTGCATTTATCCCACATAATGTGAATTGTACAGTTCACATTGTGGTCATCTGCCAGTGGTTAAAATGAAGACTGAATATATACAGGCACATCCCAACAGTAGATAGACTGGGGGAAAAACCAAAACAAACCATAGAGTGAGTCTAGAGTAATATATTTTTTTCTGTACTATATATAAATAGCTTTTTCTGCTCTGTCCCTGTAGCGTCCTGAGTTTTAACAGTTTTTAGATAAAACTTTGAATTCTGATTTTGAAGTATAAGATGTCTGCAGTGTTCAAACATGCTTCTGATCCCAGAGAGGAAAGGGGATAAGGATAATTCTGTAAATCTGAAATGAAGGAGCATTTCCCCATCAGCCTCTGTCAGTTCTGTGATGCCAGTTAAAGCTGGGAGTTCAGAGCAGTCTGGTTCAGAGAGATCCCAATCTGGCATGTGACAAAACAAGGACACAAAAGTCAAAGGTTGGTGAAATCAAATTTTGCTAATAAGTTAGTATTACCAAATAATAAGATCACCACCACAGGCAGCAAAACAGGTACATATATTGTATTTAATTGAACCTGAGAGGACTTTTCCTTCCCAGTTCTTTAGGCATTTGAATCCAAGGGTCATGTTGTATTCACATATTGCAATTGAATTATCTCAGATTTACCATAGGGTAGAAGTTGAATATAGCTATCAGGGAAGCACTTTGCCACATATCAGGTATTCTGTTAGCACTGCCTTGGCTCACTTAGCTAGTGAATGTAATGGAACTCAAGCTACTTTACCCTAACATTATTATTCTCAATAGAAGCAAAATATATTTAACTGTCATTAATAAGGGAAATTTAAAATATGTTTTGGGTTTTATAAATTTAGTAGGTATAGGCTGCCTTAAACTCAGATTTTTCTTTTACCCAGGTAAACATGACTGCATTTCTACATTAAAAAAATATATTAATATTTATTTCTCAGACTACTTAAAGAGCATTGTTTCCAAGAAAATACCAGTGCTTCATGCTGAATTCTGTGAGATGTTTTAGCCGTTTCTAAGGAAAGGAAAGGTCACAAAAATTTACTGCATTATACAAATGCAATGATCTCTCCATATGCAGCATCTCTGCAGTGACATAAAGAATAGTGCTAGCTGAATTTTCTCCATTGTAATTTTACTTTCCTTACTCTGAAAATCATTGCCAATGGCAAGAGAAGCTATTAAGGTGCTTAGAGTGTGTCTTGTATTTATAAAAAAGCAGATCATTATTTTGCTTACAGAATAATAGAATACTTTGAGTTGGAGCGTGATTTATTAATATAAACACATAATGTTTAATTTTTATTTTTCATTTTAATGCTTGAATATCAGCATCCTTGCAAATTTTTTCCACTTACATAAAATGGATGGATCTCTTTTTAAAACAGTTTGCATCTGTTTTTAAAACATTTAAGTAGTAGAGACATTATCAATGTGCCATTGAAACACACTAAGACTATCTGGAAAATGTCTGTAAAATGCATTTCCTTCAGAAGAACAGTTAGGACAATTTTTCTGGAAGTTTACTAATAATATTATTCATTATGAAGTATGAAATTAAATATTATTCAGGTAGAAAATCTACTTTAGGGGGAAAACTAACATATGTAAATTTAACTTATTTTGGTTTACTGAGTCTCAACATGCCACTTCTGTGTGTCCTGTCACCCATACTTCTTATATTGTTCTCATATGGGTTTGGATTTAGTTAAAGCACACAGTCATCTCAGTTGGTAGTGATGCAACTGCTTTGCTATGTTAGAAATTGTATTGCTCCATGCTCATTTTCAAACTCTAGAGAGTGTTACACTATTCCCATGCTTTTAACAAAGATAAACTCACATTTGGATACAGCCAACATTTATACGTGGTGCAGAGTCCCACATATAAATTTTCAAAATCCCCTTTTCCTGCAGTAATTTCTGCACATATTCAAAGGAGTTTAGGCAGTGGAGGAACACACCAAGGGGACCCTGCTGACCTGTGCCAGGCGTGCTTAAAATCCCCCTTGCCTTTCAAAGCCCACCCAGGTCCTGCGCTCAAGAATGAGTGTTGTGCAGAGAGGAAATCCTACTACTTTCTCTAAATTGCCTCTAGGAAATGATTGAATTCCTTGATTTATACAAGCAGCTTTTTAAATTTTTTCATAGTGTATTTCTTTCCTGCTTTTATCTTTCCCTTTCTCAGTGAGCTTTATTTTGAAGTAAAACAGAAACAACCTTTTCTGA
>JAHXMQ010012340.1:935931-953820 GCA_020466415.1 Ammodramus savannarum pratensis | reverse complement strand
AAAAGGAGAAGAAGTCTCCTTGCCCTGTTTATTTCATTCAGCACAAGCATATGTTCAGCATGCTCATTTTTAATCCCATTTACCAGGGGACATCACCACTGGGCTCAGGCATCTGCAGCAGCCTCCGCCCCTTCGCATCCATCGCTCTGCCCTGAGCAGCACACGGCGATGCTCAGCAATTCTGCCCTCTCCCAAAAGCTGGGTGTCGTGCTGCTGCTGATTTATTTGGAGCTCCTGTTGCTCCCTCAGAAGCCTTCAAGGTCGACGTGAGCCGGGGACAGACCCGTTCTGAAACGCATAACAAATGGAAGTGTCCCATTTCAGCAAGTCGGCATGGAGTTTATTCCTGTCAGTGGTGTCACCAAATCAAATTCACTCGCTAAAGTCAAAGCTATCAAAGCCTCCCTTGTTTCCTGGCTTGTAATTCAGGAACTACAGAGCCATCTACTGGTGCTTTTTATACCTTTAGGTACAACTTTAGGGCATTTGGGAACAAAATGAAGGAGTAGTGAAGCTACAAGGCTGTTCATTCGAACTAAACTGGTGAATTTTGCCTTTGTGATTGCAGATTTAAGGTGAAACATTAGGACAATGGGGCAACCATGTTTCACCTGTGAAAATTCATAGCAATAATAAGCAAACTGATAAAATAAGGACAAGTTAGAAAGAGTCATAACAGTGAAATAATAAAGCCTTCAGCAGAGGCTTAAAGGGCTTCAAAACCCCCAGTGTGTGTGTGTGTGTGTGGTGACTGCTAATGACAGATATTCTTATTAGGCTAAATAGCTGCTACCTTAAAATGTAGTAAATAAAGTCTACTTGACAACCAATCTGCTATTTCAGGTAGTCCATACTGAAACAAAAATAATAAAATTTGAGGACCTTCAGTGGAAGATTGGCTCTTCTTTGGACACAAAAAAAATGGCAATCTATACATAGATGAAGTTTCTACCAACAATCATCTTCACACCCTTAAATAAGCATCACTGCAGTGTCGTTGTTGTTTTTCTGTGCCTATTGCAGAGTGTGCTCTGGTGGGTCTGTCTGAAACCCCACATTCACATGTCAGGGCCTGTTCTGTGAAAGATCTACCTACATTGGTGAAGTTTAACATCAGGGTGACTAGTTATGACCACTGTGAGGAACTTCTAGTTCAAGGCACCCGTGAGGCAGCGTGCTCCAGGCCACTTGCTCCTCCTGGAGAGTCTTTGCAAATCCCTCCTGCCAAGGATGCCAGAATAAGAAAAGCAGCTGAGGAAACTAGAGATATTTCCATAGCCAGTCCTTGCCTTTATTTGGATAGATATACCGAAGTAGATAAAATAAACTGAGGACGATTTCTTATGTGAGACCGAGTGGCATAGCCAAGTTCACACAGAAATGAACTTTCTAAAGCAGAGGATTCAAATACAATTACAAACAGCTTGTTCCTGGGCCTTCTCTCAGACCCATATGCTGCCAAAACCCTGAGATATTGTGAAATAAAAATACATGTTTTGCACAGTTCAGACCTGAAATCATGTATGGTCTGTACAGTAACCAATGAGCATTCCCCAATCTCTGTTGTGAGGATGCATGGAGGTGTTTGAGGAGTCAAAGTCACAGTCCTGGATTCCTGTCCACATTCTCATGTAAGACATGAGAATCAAACTGGTCTGACCTTGGTTTTTACATGTGGAGAATATCCTTGACATTTGCTGTGTCTTGAGCCATGCCTGCATACTGCCCTCAACAAAATGAGCAGGGATGATCAAAAAACCTCATTTTGGGAGCTTTGATGGCTGTTAAGCAGTTCTGAGGATTGTGGATCAGTGTTTAGGCTCACGACATGTGGGGTTTTTTTGGTTTGTTAGTGTGGGCAGGCAGAATTGCTGGAGCAAAGCAGGTCAGACATTGGTTGTAAATGACAAGGAGAGAAATGAATTATGGAGTGGAGAGTGTAAGTAATTTGGCAGAGCCAGAGAAAAATTGCAGTGAAAGGTGAGGGAAAGAAATTAAGGAAAAAGTAGCTACCAATTGTAAGACTGGAAAGGACATAATAAGGGGGCTTACACAGATAAAAATGAAGATATAGAAGTAAAAGGACATAGGGTAAGACAAGAACTGCCAGAGGAAACAGAAGGGCCCTAACTGAATTCAGCATTTAGAGATCTCTAGTCAAGCATGTGCTCTCTAGGCATTTCCCTAATTCCTATGGTCTTTCACAATGATAAACTCTAATCCTTACTAGAACAGAGATATTTGTTTCATTTATCAGTAGACCTAAACAGGCTTTTCCTACCTTCAGGACAAATATTCTCAAAAGCAAATCATGGCACATTAGCTGTGTAGGAAATAATGTCTTAGTCTTTTCTTACTACAAGTGCTTTTGCTGCAAAGCTCTTCATCATGCCAGTGCAAATAATCCATCTATTTGCAAAATATTTAAGCACATATAGATGAAGCTCTCTCCTACTTGAACACAATGGATTTAAAAGGGTTTAGCACTGATTTCACCTTCTGCACATATGTATAGCTATGATTAAACCATTACAATGCATATATAAAATTATGATTAAATAAATGAAAATGATCTTGAGCTTTTCACTGTTTTACACTTCACTTTTTTTAAAATCTATAATTTTCTGGATTTTATGGGACAAATTGATCTGAGAACTACAAGGACCATGCTTCCTGTGACTGCTAAAGAACTGCTGCTTTGTGCCACTAGAGACAAGAGGCTCTCCAAGGGGGTTTATCTTCACACTTTTGTACACTTTTAAATGTTCTGAGAATGAGTGGTGAAGTGTTATTGGATTTGCTAAATATACCCATATGCTGGTATCTGCAGCACAGTTACAACACATCCATGTACTTTATTGCTGTTGACAGAACATAATATATATTGAAAAGAGAAAGGAAAAAAAAAAGCCAGAAGAGGAATAAAGCCCCATCTTCAAGACTTCTTTTAATGAACTATTTATGTCATTGTAGGTGGGTTTTACAGGAGCTATTTATTTGTTCTTATAATAAAATTCAAATCTACGAAATAATTTCCTTGGGTGAGATTCCAGTGTTTTCTTAATACAATAATAAATGACTTTTATTTAATAATACTACAGTAGCACTGAAAAGCATGAGCAGAGAAAAGCTTTTTCCACGCTATGAATGGACATCAAGAAACAATTTTCCCACTACAGAGTAAACTGACAAGACAGACTACCTGTGCCACAGACTGAATATATTTACATATTGCATTTTGTTAACAACATTCAGACAGAAGTGCTTAACAAACTGAGAAATCTGTTTCAATCCTACAATTTGCTGGACTGGCATTCATTGACAGCACACATGGGCAGTATAATCATCAGTAGTACCTATGAAAACAGTTATCCTTGACACTTTTATGTTAAATCAGCTGCAGGTGAACAATCCTACACACCTCCAGTGAAGGCAAGCTGGGGCTGATGACCAGCCTCCTAAAAAAGATCACAGGATTTTTATGTGTTTGTTCAAACACTTGGATTTGCTGATTTTTGTGTTGTGGTTATTACATTTAATTGAGAGTTTACTCCCATCATGCCCCAGTGGCATCTGTGTTAAACCAGAGCAAAACAAAGCAATTGTCAGCTTCTCTCCTCTTCCCTCTCCCTTGCTTGTTAATTCTGGCATCTTGACAACCAACACCACAATCTGCAATAAAGTTTTACTGCAAACCAGCAAAGAGTTTAAAAGTATGCTTTCCTCTAACCATGCAAAATCTTTTATGTATTTAATGATTTTTTCTGGTTTGATTGTAGCCTTAATTATTTACACTGTAAATACCTAATCATTGATCAGATTATTTAAATGAATTGTTGCCTTCCACATCGCAGAACAATCAGTTCATTTGGAGCACTCCTTCATCATATTTAATCTTTTACTTAAGTCTTATAGTATTGTTTTTGGAGCCCAATGGATGTGTAATTCTTTTTAAATAGGCATGTAACAAGTGACAGCTAGAGAAAGCCATAGAATATATTATTGGTATGGGCTTTTGGATGAACAATATTGGTTTGCAGTTGTGGGATTTGCACTCATTTTCATGAACAAAGTGTCAGTTGTCAGAATACTGTAAAGTAATATACAATAAGATATACAGAGTAACAGCATAGCAACTCTATTTACTCATTAAAATATTCATGAGGGATTTTTGTGCTATCAGAAAAGCTCTAACGAGAAATGAAAAGCAACAGTTAGGATCAAAATTATAAGGGTAGCCAGTTAATGCACACCTAAAATAACCATTAATATCTTTAAAAATATTTTACCATGCTTATTAGCTAGGATAAAATGTAGCATTCACTGTTTTCATTGTAGTATTATATTTACATTATTAGCGTATTCATATTCTAAATTTATTTGCGGGATTTTGCTTTCAGTGTCAATAGCAAGTTTTGTATAACTATGGGAGAGGGTTTTAACTTATGTTTATATGAATATTTATACAGAAATTCTGAACCAATTTCTCCAGGTTTGCTTAATACAATATAAGACAGGAAAGGGTATTTTCAGTCAAGTCCTGTTCTTTTCTCTCACTACAGGATGTTCTGCAATTCCTTTTATACGTGTACATATATATATATATATATGTACCAGCTCCATTTTTAAAAGCAGTTATGTTTTTAATCTCTTTTGATTATGAACCCCCATTTGGACAAGAGTCTTCAGTTAGATCTTTATTATATTCCCCAGTCTCTACATTTGCACTCTAGAAAGTGTTTTGACAAGTGTAAGTTTTTGTGATCTAAAGGGATTAATCTCATTAAAATTCTCCATAATGCCACATCTATCCATAGCTACACTGGCTACATTAGAGTCAAGAAGATCCAATTAACACAGTCAGAGGAGTTTAAGGAATTACTCCTTTGTCAAAAGCAGGCATATAATGAAGGATGAATCAAACTTTAAATGTGGTTACTCACATGTGCACTCCCTCATTTCAGCAGGTAAACCCCACCATCTTTGTCTAAAGTATCTTCTTGGTAAAATTGCTTCCCTTGCAGACCCAAAGTAAGTTAAGATGAATTCTAAATACTTTTAATTGATCCCTACTTGCACCCTCTCACTCTCACACTTTTTCTATTTTTATTCCTAGAAACCTGATCATTTGAAAAATGAACAGTGTAATAGGAAACATTTCTGCTGTACAGGCAGGCAGCAGCAACACAAGGTTGGCAGCAAAAGCTTTATTTCATTTTCCCAACATTATTTGGATATTCACAAATTCAAGCTCTTTAGTATATTGGAATATTCAATTCAGCTGACACCTGCACAAGTGCTACTTTAAATTGCCATATTTCTGGGGTAGGTACATCAAATATATTGTAATGGAAATCTTCCATCCACTCTATGTTAACAAGCCTGTAGGGATAATTTTCAGGACAGAAAAAGGTAAAAATATCCATTTATAAGAATAACTGAGGCATGAGGGCAATAATACAGTAATTTAAGTACTGTAGAAATAGTATGTTCCTGCCCAGAATTTTCCACTTGACATCAAGGCTCAAGAGCTGATGGCTTGTAGGTATACAGATTCAGATTCTGATATGGCAACATAGAAGTCTGTGAGAGTTTTCTTAAGAATCAGAAGCAGTTCTGTATTTTCTGCAATATTCTGATATTAACCTGAAGCTCATTGTGGAATTTTGACTCACAAGAGACTTGCTTGTGAAAGAACCAATAAAATTTTTGTGGTTACCTCCATTCCTCAGCTGGGGCACAGAAACCCTTATGTTCCTCCAAGGCTTCTGCAGCATAAAGGTTTTAGAATTTCTTTGAATCCCATCAGTCTTCTAAAACCTCCATATTCATTTTTGCAAATATCAAGTTTACATCCAAACTGGTATAAATAAATCTAGCTTGGTCTTTAACATTTGTTTTAATATTTATTGCATTTATATTTTTGCCTGCAATGCCAAGAGACCCTTCTTTACTTTTCAGTAAGCTTATAAAAACATTTATTCTTGTTTCCTTATATACAATATCTCAACCAACACAGGTTGCTCCAAAGCCTAAAGCAAATGTTGGTGGCTAATGGGAACACTGCTCTTGAAAGTTATCCTTTAAGTTCATCAAACAAGATACTGTTATTACTTATTTAAGAGACATTTTAAAAACATTGACTGACACTGAAAAGTATTTTACTAAGTAAAGAATGCATTGAAATTTTCGTAACTAATGATAGTTTGTTTAATGAATGTTTTTAACATTTTAATATCAGTTGGAAATACTCATTCACTTGCAGATTAATAGTGGGATGCACTTAATATTTTATACTTCCCTCATATTAGTAGAGGCTAAGAACACAGAGACTTGCTTTAGGCTAGTTTGTTTAACCAGTGACAAATCTCTTATAATAAAATATGGATGTCCTCTGGAAGTTTTAGAAAGAGGAGATGGTTTCTCCGAGATGTATACTAGGTAATTACAAGAGAAAATGAAAAATCAAGTGGCTTCTTCAAAGATGCCACTTGACAAAGATTGACTTCATATATTTTAAACTCTCATTTCTATGCTCCTTGACTTCTGCTATTATGAGGAAGTCAATAATATCTGGATTTCTGTTTGTCACTCATGAAGCAACATTTTTTTGGCCAAGTCTTCATTTATGTTTTGGCCAATAACAAATGTTCAAGACTTATCTAACATTGGTATATCTGTATTTGTAATGGTTTTAATGGTCCAACATTAATGGAATGAGTTGACATTTCTAGAGGCAATTGTCATCTCAGAAAACTCCAATTTAAAAAGTGCTTAGGGGTGTAAGTCACTGAAAGGTTTGTCTTCCCTTTTAAATGCTTACTTTAAATTAAATCTACCATGCTTTAAAAAAACCCCAAAACAACACTATCAAATTCTTGAGATGCAGGTCTGAAGGGATGCAGGATGACTAACTGAAGAAGTCTATTTTAATAGTAACTAGTTGAAGATATATGTTTTTTAATCTGTGGGGTTCCAAATTACAACATCAGAGATGAAAAATATTTTTGTCCTAATCATGATCCTAATCATTGTCCCACATGAAATTCAAATTCTGCCTGGGTTTCAGTAAAACAGTCTAAAAATACTCCATTTTATGGATATTAAAAATTCTTTCCTTTTGATGACAATGGGTTAATTTTGCAATGTATTTCTCAATAACAAATTTAAAAGGCTCAAAAGTGCCTCTTGACTCAGAAATAATCAATTTTTGCTGCTACTGAAATGTGAAGGTTTGGTTTTGGGTTGAGTTCAAACCAAATTTTTCTGTAAATTATAGAATTTCTTGAGAGATAGGAATTGTATTTCTCAGTGACCTCAAACAAGCATATCAGACTTTTCTCCAGTTTTCTGGTTGTTTGGCTTGGAAGTCAGCACTAATATATTATGTAGTCAAGCTGAAATTCACAGCATCCACTACTTTCATTCTTTGTAACAGATGGATAAAGACTTTGTAGATAAGTATCCTTTACATTGCATCTCTAGAGCTGCCATTATTAATTTTCTGGTGTATTAAGACCTATGCTGTAAGCAAGGTAAGTTGAAAATCAGTATTATATTTAAATGCTCTTCCTAATGAAACTCATAGGGGCATCAAAGGTAGGAGTGGCACTGAGGTACCCAGCTAAAGAATATTTTGGTGGGAATTAGTCAGAATTAGCCACTTGAATATTTTTGATGGTCTGGTTCTAAACTCATACACATGTGCTGATTTTGAAGGACTTCTTATACCCTAGTAATGCTAAAAGAAAAGAAAGATAAAATGGCTCAAACCCTATGCTGATGCCAGTTTTGCTAATGCACATAAAATAAAATAACTTTCTGTCAAAGCATGAGAAGTCTTTCTTCTTCCTCTTTTCTATTCTCCAAGTAGCTTGTCCAAAAAATATTATTTTTAGACAGACAGATTTTTAGATGAGTGCACTTTGCATTCATTTAACACACAAAATAATGGAGGAATTTGCTACAAGCTGAGAGAATATTAAAAGCTTTTAGCATATCCTTGTAAGAAGCTTCAAACCCATTGGGTATACTACGATGATCACTGTTCACTCAGCAGTCACTGTCTTTAACTCATGAATAAAGTAATGCCCTGAAAGACTCTCAAGAGCCTCATTGCATTTCTGGCCATGAAGTCTACAGTACTCATCTCAATGCCTCCCATGTCTCATCTTTTAAGGATCTTAACAAATGTCTTAAAAATACAGGATGAACTTCCAAAGAAAGGAACAGAAAAAGGGAAGCTACAAGATATGATAGTGTAATGTGATAACCGTGCATTTCTTGGTATGTGAAATGTGTTTGCATTAACAGAGCCAGGTGTTGGAGACATGAGATATGAAAGGTGTGCTTGGCTTGAGGTATCAGAGAGTGGGGAAGAAACAGAGCTGATGGCATTCATCCCTATCATAAACGTTTACTGGAAAAACAAACTAACCCAATTTTCCAGAATACTTTAGAAGTAGTTTTCACATAGCTGACCTAAGACCAAATCCAATACCATTAAGTGCTTAAAAGTTAACTTGCATCAGAAGTAAATTTCTCCAATCCTGTGATGACATCCACAGCCTAAAGTTAGCTTATAAAAAACGAGGCTAATTTGCTGTAAAGCATACAATGTATGAATTCAGAACTTACTTGCCCTCACTTTTATCTTTACTACTGAAATCACACAGGTACCTGCAAAGTGCAATTTACTCCCCCATCGGATAAGAATCACATTTTATATATATATATATATATATATATATATACAGGCTTAAAGGATTTCAAGTCTACTGGCTGGTATTCTGAGATGGGACTTATCTATAAACCCCAAAACAAAGCAGAAGGCACCACAGTAGAAATTAAATTAATTACATTAAATTAAAGGTCCTGCCGTCCTTAAGGATGAAAAAACTACTCTGTGCATGAGGAAAAATATTATATTATGACAGCACTTATCAGCAGCTGATAGAAGCAGTGTTAAGTTTTTGTGGATGAGACAGCAAGAAGACATTCAGATCTTGTCCCATGGAAATAGGTGTATTAACAGAAGAAGAATGGTGACAAGTAATAATGAAAACTATTTTTAGACTAGTTTTTGTCTTTCTCTGTAGAGAAATTGTAAAACCATATTGATTTTTAAAAATAAAATATGAAAATATAAGCCTGCATGTCAATGTTTTAATGAAAACCTAAGTTTTTCCTCAAAAGGTAAAAAAAGGAAAATCAAATTCTAGTAGCTCCACCCACCCATCTTTCACTTCTAAGCAGATTTGGCAGAGTCATTAATCCATCATTAATGGTATGTTCAGAGGTCACATTATTGAAAAGAGAGCCAAGCAAATAGAATGAGCCAAGTTCTACTGTGCCAAAATTTGAAGTCTCACAGCATTCTACTGGGAAAAGGTTGATCTCAGAGTTCCACCAGTCTTTAATGCTTTAATATTCTTTAATGAAGTAAGGATCAATTCAAACTGTATTTAGGGTGGCAATGCTTTAGAATATGCTGGAAAATACTACTGCATTTAACAGAGTGAATGCAAATTCTTCATGCAATCCAACACTGTTTTCAGGAGAAGCTGAGCTTTTATCATTACCAGTTGGCAGGATGATCTATTTCCCTCAATGAAAATGTTTCATGTGGGTAAACATTTTATTAATATATACACTATTAGACCACTACAGTATTTATTTTTTTAAAGTATCTTCTTCTGGTTTTTGTATGTTTCCCCAGTCTGCTTAAGAATGACAAATAAACAAAAATGTATTTAATAGCCCACTTTTTTTTTCTTTCTCATCTCATTGAGATGAATCATCATCTGAATATTAGGAGGTCCTAGACATTTACACTAAGAAGGACCAATGTGATTGTTATCTTAGGCAGTAGCAAAAAACTTTTCTTTAAAAGGATGAATTTAAACAAATACTTCACTCTGAGATCAAGTTATATTAATAAGTGACTTTTAGATTAAATTCTCTGCCCCAGTTATCATAATAGCCAGTCCATATTTATAGTCATTGCAGCAAAAATTGTTAAATTTATACTTCTGCACATTCATGAACATTTACACTTCAGGAAGTTTTTAGAAAATCAAATCACACTAATAAGTAAGGCACAGTTCCTTGGTTTAGCAAGTTATGGCCTAGTTTCTCCATAAAATGATCATAATGACCCAATTCTCTCTAAAAGAAAAAATCACAATCACTTCTTCCTTCATGTAGATTTTTCTCTAAGGATTACTGTATTTGTCTTTCATATAAAACACATGTTTCTTATAATCAAATAATATTATGACAATTACTAAAAATATATCTCCTGTTTATAATTTAATATAAGAATATTTAATATAAGAACTTTTAATATAAGAACTTATCAGACTATATGCTCTAAAGATTATAAAGCAGTTTTATAACAATCACTATATGTAAATATCTTGATCTTGCTAATGGGTGTTTTACAAATAAAAGCTGCTATAATATATTTTGTAATTATTTTTGACACGATAGGAATATACCTACAATCACCATAAAACTATGTATTATAATGAAAAGTTTACTTTCAAAGCTCATTATAAGTTTTGGTTTTAAAATATATGCTAGTTACTCTATTTCAATTTCATTTCAAAGAAACTATCTACTTAAAAACATAAATCAGACTTTCATCTATATTTGTCTAGAACTTAGTAATGTCATAAAGTGCTCTGAAGAGAACTGTGATTGAATGAGTTTGGAGAAGGATCAGTTCACTTCAGCGAGCATAAATCCGTGAAATATCCTCAGCTGGCTCATTTTGTCATGTTGAGTGCTTTTACTCAACTTAATAGCACTTTATGCTATTGTTTACAGCCTGATGTTACTCTGCTTTTAGGCCATATGACACCACATCAGACATTTCTATTCATCAAGCCTACAAGAGGATATATGTCTAAACCAGCAAAGATGCCAATGGTAAGACACTAGGCAAATGTTTTCCCATATAGAGAAACTGCAGAAGAAAGAACAGTCACATTTATCTTTATTCAGTTCATCTTTCAGGAATAGTTTCAGTGAGAAAAAATATCCAGTTAATCTTTAGATATGAGGTGCGCACACACCACTAATACTGTTGTTTCTTTTTGACACAAAGTCATACACATTTTCCTGGCCATTAGTACTGAAATAATTGCATTTTAAAATGCTTTGTCTCTGTTTACACATCATTTGTGTAGCACACCTAAGTGACCTCTCAGCAGTCCATGCATTGAGGAAATGGCCAGTGGGAGGGAGGTACAGCTTGTTACAGGTGTGACCACTCCAGAAATCACAGATGGCATGCAAAGGAAACAATTTTGTACAACTTCTGAGGCAGAGAAAATAATTTCAGTCCTGTTAATGAATAAAATAATTTTTTTAAAAAAAATGTTCAAAGGCTTGGTTTAGCATCTTGACTGACAGAGAAACTAATCCAAATGTTTTGGGTTTTGGACGCTGAAGAGATACACCCACATGTGAGAAAAGCATAAAGTTATATAGTGCTGAGATAATAAAAACTTTTTAATAACTTCTGGCATATCTAACAATGTTTGCTGGTGCCTTTACTTCATTACTTCACTAATGAATCAATTTGAATAGTTTCTGTTACTACTCTCCATCTCATAAAAAGAGAGTAGAATTGAAAAAGGTTTAAGCAGAACGGTAGTGACAGTAAAAAAATTGTTCACTATAAAAAAGTAAAGATTCCATTTCTAAAATTAAATAATGGAAAGGGAAATTGTGTAGGTCTTCAAAATCATGAATGACACAATAGATGGTCATCAACTCTTTGTACTCTCTTGCAAATTTGGAGCAATGGAGCATTGGATGAGGCTGATGGAAGGCAATTTCCAATGGAAATTATTCTTGATATAACAGGTCATCAAGGTATCTAGCTCCTTTCCAAAAAAATGTGCTGGGAGCTGAAGGTCTGTTTTGGTAACCATGGCAAGCATATCTCCTTTGTTAAAGGGTTTTGAGCACAAAGCCGTGCTAGAGGTCAGAGAGCCCCAGAACTGAAATTACCTGGAGTCTGGAAAATACTAAATGGATGGAGCATCTCGGAGTGCTGGGTGTGTACTCTTCTCTAGCCATTTACTTTAGTTGCTTTTCCAGATAACTAAACTGGATCTTTTTTTTGTGGTAGCTTTGGAATAGTTTTTTCTGATTGTTTGTTTTGTCTGATACAGGACATATGGACTATTCTTTCAGTTTTTATGTTTTAATTCTGGTTTTTTAGTGAAAAGGAAGAGGGTGAAACCCAATATTATTTGAGTTTTTCTGTCTTCCTCTAACAGGTAAGTAATTTAGAGCTCCAATTCCCAGTTACCTATGACTCATTTTAGAGAGCTCTCAAAAAGTTTTCAAAGGAATAATAAAATACTACATCTTAAAACAAATCTCTCAAAAACATTCTGGTCATTTTACAGGAGCTGGACTTTCTCGGTCTTTTTTAAAGAAGAATACAATTGGTTTAAGCAACATTCTGTATTTTTGGTATAAGGGTAATTCACAATTTAGAGTATGAGTGAGGTAGAAGATTTCTGTCTACTGCTTTAAAATTGGTTTTCCAAAATAGATCACTCCAGTCATATCGAAGAATAAAAGTTCATTTTCCTAATGAAACAAAACTAAGGGATATTTTTTACAAGATTGTGGCTTGGGACACGGAAAGATCAGGGATTCTGTGTGATATAGATGAATTAGAAGCAGCTTTTTAGAGAGAGAACAAACTTGAAAGTTAAGAAAGGTTTTATAAGGAGATACATCAGAGGATAGAGAACAGTGTTTTGTGGATAGAGTTAAAATTCTAAGAGATTAAAATCCTATGTAGGATATCTGTCTTTCACAGTTACTCTGGCAATTTTTACACTCCTTGACATGATGAAATTAAGACAGAGGGGAAAGGCAATGAGCCTAACTCAAAGCCCAGTAGTCTGTGTGTCTCATTTCAAATATGAAAATATTTGGAGCATTTCAAAAATTGTTTAAGATTCCAACAACAACTGGAAGAAATGCTCAGTAAGATTTCAGTTTCTATTGAGTAATGATGGCTGGTTCAGAATATGTTGCAAGTTTGGTTCAATGAATTGCTTATCTAGAGGATTTTTTACTTTAACATGTTTTTAAAAAATCAGAAAATCTTTTTAGCATGCACACTATCAAAGATAATGAATTTTAATAGTAACTGTTTAACAGCAAAAAAATGTGATTTAATCGATTAAACATCTTGTTAGATGAAATCTAGATGGCATCTTACAAATGAGGTTTAGATCTCATAAAGGTTTCAGAAATATTTTTGGTTTTCAGAGCCTCCATGGATTATAAGAAATATGATTTTTGTTATTATCAGCCTAATCCAGAAGGTCTGGGGGAAGGCTTAGCTGCACCACTTTCCCTGGGATTGTTCACCACTTCTTTACAGCCTAGACTCCAAATTTCAGCACTGCTTCTGATAAAAAATCCCCAATGCTTATGAAATTCTGTGCATGTTACAGAAGCACTCAGTTGGCCATAGGAGAGGCTTTGCTAATCAGAGTGTCTCTGTTCTCACTTTTATGCTCTTTACATCAGAGTTACTGCAATTACTCCGACAGGCACTCTTTAAGAAAAGTGACTATTTATGATTCTACAGCGTAACATAAAAAATTACTGTCTGATTTCATATATATTTACCTTATTTCACCCATTTTTTTCCTGATGTTTTATAGCCTTTACTCTTCACCCTGGTAACAGCTTTCCAAAGCTTGCTTGAATATCTAAAGAAAGAAGTATTTTTTGAATAATGAAATCAAATCTTCTGATTTTTCTTCTCCCAAGACTACAGATTATCTTACCATAGTTTGGGGGTTTTTTTCTCTGCCAAATGGTATGGAATTTAAAGTCTGACAGAAGAAAGAAGGACTTAATCTTTCTTTTTAAAGTACAAAAAATGTCCTTATCTCTGTCTTTGGAAAAAAAATTTCTTCTGTTTTTCTTTGGAGATGAAGAGTTACCAAAAAGTCAGTTTTACTCATGAAATATGAAAATATTACTAAAGGATTTTTATGAAGGTAAAAGTATAAAAAAAATACAGTGTCTTTTTTAAGGTTTTGACTTATATGCTGCTAGATGTTCTGAAGTTACAAAGTCAGCCATGAAAGAAACATATCCTATGGATTTCACACAGGGAGAGATGACTGAGGAGTATTTTGTCACTTAATGTGCTAAATCATTTCTACCTGTAAAGTACTCTTTATTTTATTATTTTGAAATGGATAAGATCCCTAAAAGAAATGTTTTTTTTATAATATGTGAGTATTAAAAATTTCAAATTTGCCAAAAAAAATCACCTGATAAACCTCCTTTTACAAAAAGTTACAGTAATGTGCATTGTCTTTCATTTTATCCACTCTGTTCCCATGTTAGGTTTTTTTTTCCCTGCTGCTGAGCAATTTTTTTCACCTTTTCCTTTTCAGACACCATCATCTAGTTCTAGTGTTTGAGTTTAGATCAATCAAGCAGAACTATCAGATTTTGCAAGGAGAAGCTGATTGCCTTGAGGATGGCAGGGGATATTTGTCAGTCTAATTGGAGCACAGCAGTGCAAGGAATCTGAATCTGCCTATGAATCTGCTGAAGTCCTCTCTGTGTTAGGAGAGGAAGATTAAGGTTTAAACTAGAAATTCACCTAGTAAACAGCTGTGCAACTTTATGGCTTTACAGCCTGCCACTAATTTGTTGTATTTCCTGTTATCCCCCACAGAGCTTGTTGCAAGCAAATTTTCACCAGTGTCTTCAATTAAAGTAAGCTGTGGTAGATTGTTCATTTGAATTGATGCTTTAAATGAACTTGCTGAGCTGACATCCAGCTGGAAAGAAGCAAGGAAATTCCAGAGGGTTTTTCAGCATTTCAACGGGGATGCAGAAAATGTCATCTCCATCTTCTGGCTGTAAGTAGAAGCTTACTCCCAGCAGGGCCAGGGCTTTGTGCATGGCTTGTGAAGAAGACAACTGAAAACCTAGTATGGTAGTTAAAACACTCTTTTAGAAGTGGCAGCAGTGAGTTAAAAATTTTCAGCCTAAGCAGAGAACTGAACTTGATTTTTCCCTCTCTAATAGTCTTCTGGGACTCATATCCAGCAGGGAAGGTGGATCACTGTTATATAGTAAAGAAAATGCATAACTAGGCTCGTGATTCTTCACAGCACCTTGAGCTCAAAACACCTACAGGTGAGGCACCCCAGCAGCTACATTCTAGGAGCTTAATATCTTTACTGTATTTTTTTTTAATCCCTAATTTTTTATTCCTCTGAAGTTTCTGGATGTTCCCAAAGAGAAATGAAATGGAGAGAGAAAGATATCAGAAGAGAAAGGGCACAGTCTTGCAAGCATATGTTATGTCTGGAAGACATATGCTATGTGGTAAACACATAACTTCATCTAAAGAGGCTACATCCTACTGGCTACAGCATTTCCCAGCATTAATGACTACTCAGAACCCCCTCTAAACACTACAGGCATTTTGCCTATGCCATAAAGGTGGAGGTTTTCTAAATATCAAACCATTAAAATTCCATTACCATCTCAACGACAATGATTTATTCACTGGTTTTCTGCAGGGGCTTCAGCCATCGAACCAAGACACTTCTCAGGGTAAAGCAGAAGTTTTCAATGGAGTCATGCTCTCAGATAAAGCTTCATACTTTTTTTCTTACATAACAGACATAAAATGAAATTAAGTGCATTGCTCTAAGAAGTTTAATCTCTGCAGACCATGACATTTCTCAGCTTTCTCAAAAAATTTCTTTCCAGTGGAGGATGTGAAAAGTGTATCTGTCCTATCAGTGTAGTTTAAATTGGGTGAATGTCATAACAAATCATGAAAAAGTGGCATTGGAAGTAGATAATTTTTTTTTTTTTTTTTTTTTGGGCAAGTTAAGAACTAGCACACAGAACGACACAGAAATGCAGCAGAGGGTAAAGAGTTGAAACAGGAGTCCACCAAGACCTGTGGATCTTGTTAGCTGATCTGACCTACCCCCTTTCGATCTTCAATTCTTTGTGTTAACCTCCAAGCTACCTTCTCCTGCTCTGGTTATGAAATTCAGGAGGAAAACTTGTTCAAAAAAGGAACAAGAATACCTTTGTACTTTTACACACTTTTATTTAATGGCAGAGTCATAGCCTAAAAAGTCTCCTGTTGCTATTGTTAGAGCACAACATATTTGATAGGCTATATAATATTTTATACCTGCTCCACATAAATACTTAAATGTCCAAACAAAAACTTTCAATCTGGTAAAAGAATTCTTCGCTTAGATCAAACAGAAGAACTCAATCCTAGCAAATCTAATGTCAGTTATGTAACCTAGGATCACAAACAAAAATTGGTTTAGGTGCTAATTTGGGAGTTTTGTTGATTACACATGGAGTCATGACAGAATGAACCCACCACTGCGTGTGTTTGTTCCTGCAAACTGGGCTTCTCCACATGAACCACGAGAAAAAGGAGATGACAATTTTCAGGAGAAATTAATACTAAGGTGGCTGGGATTTTGAAAGGTGAGTCTTACTTTGGCAGAGCAAAATGAGTGTAAACTGTTTTGAAAATGCAAATTAGGCTGATTATGCCTCTGACCTTTCCCTTATGCATGCACACGTGGCTAGAAAACCAAGGCTTTCCAATTCTTTGGTGTCAATTTTGCTCTCAATAAATCACTTGAGAAATAAAAGGTGAATATGTTATTCTTATGCTGTTTCTGTCTCAGATAATTTTATGGTATATTGGTCATTTTCACCTGGCCAGACATCTAGTATGAGTTTTGATTGAATTGCAGGAAGCCTAAAAATTTCAAGATGCACTTTTCTTCTTTCACATAGGTTTTTAAAAACAATGACAAATGCATAGCAAAACTCTTTGGCTCATGTAATTTCACTAATAAACCAGATGTGCTGTGAATTAGTCCTTAGGGCCTAATATGCAAATATTGATGGCGCTGATAATCACTGGGCCCTACTTTTTATAATCCTTTTTACCTTCATTAGCTTCTATTATCTCCCATAAGAAATCCATTTTCCACCGTGATATCTGATGCATGCAACGCAGCACATATCAAGGGTTTAATGGTCTGCCTTTTGAACAATTGAATTTAATGTCCTTTATGATTCTTAGGAAGGACCAGAAGATAATAAGACCATGAGAATAGAACAGTCACTGATCATTTTCTGCCAGTGAAACCTAATACAGAGGCTAACTGGTCCCTTGAAGCAAGCTCACATACCTATTATAAACACACAAGATATTCCACCATAAATATTCTCAGGTGGTTTCCTAGTTGTAGGATTAAGAAAAGCTTTGCCACAATTACGATACAATGAATAAACAGTATAGATTATCAACATCAGAACCCTGCTGAAACTCTTTCGAGTCCTGCTGCAAAGAGATGATATTCAAGAATGTAGGTTAATTCCAAAATGATAGCTTTGTACAAAGGAGACAGTAAATTATTATCATCTGCATAGTAAACTTTATTATTGAATGAACATTCTTCCTCCTTTCAAATATTTTTCCGTCTTACTCTTTTCCATATTTTTCTCAGCTGCTAAAATTGTGGCCTAATCCCCCCATGTATTTGCCTCTACAGGACTTTTGTCCTGTACGCTGTCTTTACAGAGATAAAGTGATTCTGCACAAATAATTGAAAGTAATTGACAGGTCTTGCTCTGCCTTACCGTGTAAGTCTGCTGCCACCTATAGATAAATCACAATTTTTGCCAGCAGATGTGATGTAGCATTTGAAAAAGATTGCCAGGGGAGCAGTGCTGCTATGGGGACCTTCTGTGGCAGAACAATTAGTGACTGCACAAGTGGGAACACTGCACCAAGTGTTATCAGTTCTCAGGGTGATAAAT
>JAHXMQ010012340.1:924447-935831 GCA_020466415.1 Ammodramus savannarum pratensis | reverse complement strand
AGACACTTCTCCCAATTCAGAGAGAATTCTTACCCTGTCTCAAGAGTAAGTGAAAACAGAAAAAAGAGAGGAGGTCATGTTTTAGGGATGTGATTTTTGTTTTCTCTCTCAGAAACAGCGAGTTCACATTCAACATACTTACATTATTAACTGAGGACAGCAAAAGAGAACAGGACAGAATAGGGAATGTGATAACAAAAACTATGTGCCAAATTCTTCTTCATCTTCCTTTAGCCAGCATTTTTACTTATATCATCCCAAGATTTCAAGTGCATCAGAGGACTTTGAAAAATAAGGATTCTTAGGTTTCATTCATTATATATTGTAGTTATTTTCTGATTAGGAAGTTCCTGACATGACAAGTTTAAAAACATCTTAAAAATAATCACAATACTCAGAGTTATCAATATTTATAAACATGATTTATAATCAAGTCTTACTTTTAATCCACTAAAGAATCCCATTAGCAAGAATTAAAACCAAAAAAATGAGGCTTCTGACTAATTACTTCAAAATCCTCTATTTCATGCTACCAGGAGATAATTTCATCCCAGCTTCTGATAACCTAAATAAAAGCATTCTTTATGACTATTTTGTGATTGATAAAACATCAAAGTGAAACTGGGAAGTGAAAGATCTTTAGTCTAAGGTTAGAGAGAAAAAAACAACACAGAGACTTTTGGAGGTTTTGGGCTTTATTTTTTTTTTCCTTTTTATTAACAGTTCCTAAAGTTCCTTTTTATTATTACTATTTTGAAGAAAAAAAGAAAAGACAGCAGAGTGAGAGCCATAATCCAAAACATAAATCCCATGCCAGTCTGAATAGATGTGGATTCAGTAAGGGAACAAAATTGGTACCTGTAGATGTGGGATTTGGTGTTAGGATATATTAGGTACTGCAAAACAGAAAAGCAAAGGAAGGCAAACACTTTCCAGAAAAGAATTCTTATAGTACATACCTGAGATAATACATGACAAATTTCAACAAATAATAGCTAGAATGATTCTTAAAAAATGCTTCTCAGTCTTGGATTTCTGATATTTTAAAAATATCAGAATTGTATGTGTAGATTCCTTGGAAACATAGTGCATCAAGAAACTGCCTTTGTGCAAATTCAGTTTAGATGCCCATTGAGCAATCCCTGTCATTCTGTTTGGTCCAGTTAAGTGGGGCATGATCACAATTACAAACTTGAATAATAGTGGCTGCTACAAAAAAAAAAAAAATCATCAGATTATTAATATAATTAATATTTAATTATATTATATATTTATATACATATAATTATATATTTATTATATATAATATAATATTATTATAATATTTATAATAATTATTAAATGTGAGCACTTCCTACGAATTTTGCCACCAGATATGTACTAGAACAAGCTGTAATGGTAGGATGAAAGTATTAAAGACCATGATAAAGATCTAAGTCAGAACACAGTAGCTGTAGGGTACTGTATTTCATTCCAGATCTGCTGTTCCTAGTTCTTTTTGACATCCTATAATATTGAGAACTGAGAAAAATAGAGCAATAACCCAAATGCAAATCATTTTAGGGCTGAAGAAGATTCATCCTCTTTAATTCATTTTTATTGCATGCAAATGACTCATCTTTAGCACACTGGCTTCTCTTTTTTGTGACAACCAATCTTCCTTTTTCAAGTCAGTTATTTCCCCTGAATAATAAATATGGACTAGGGGTTAATAGCTGGATTGGAACAGAGCACCTGAGACAATTGGTTCCCATGACAACCAAACTCATTTATTAATACTTTTTACTTATTTTCCCCTTATATTCCAAATGAATCTATTAGACATTAGTGAACCTTAAAATATCTTACAGAAGATTATTGCAGCCATGCATTTCAGATAGGACATCATGGACTTTATACATAATCAATGGTTTCTGTCCCTTGAAAATTAATTTTAAAAAAGGCCAAATATGTGCTATACAGAGACTGCTTGGGGACCTCATTTTGACACCATTCATAGACCAAGGAATCCAGAGGTTATTGATAAGGCAGATAAGCCTTGTAAGTCTTCATATATTTTGGAAAATTACATTATTTGTAAGTTAGACCACAATGTATTGGTTATTTTTGCTGCAGAGATACACTGAGTAAGCAAACAGAAAATACATCTGAGGAAAAGCAGCATCTCATACTTGGACCAAAATTGCAGGAGACACAATCCTTGGCTGCTGGTTGAACTTTGGACTGCTCCTGACTGCCACTGACTTACTCTGGTCTTTGAAATTTATTTAATTTCTCTTGTGTGATAATAATTACAAGCTGTCAACCCACTAGCAATAGGCATCTTGAAACTTCACTTTACTGAGTTGCATAACCTGTTCCAGAACATGTGACTCCAGTGAAGTGATTAGTGTTTCTAGAAAAAGTACTCGACATTTTGTGTGAAACCATTCCTTTTACCATTTTTTTCTGCTTGTTCATATTTTTTCTTCTCTTCCATTTAAAGTAAATAAGCCCAGTATCCTGGGAGTTTCAGCAAATAGCACCACCTTCCAGCTGTACACACCCTCTAACCACAAATGTTACTCCTGTCCTAATGCTGGCACACTGTATAAACTAATCACTTAAATAGAATTGCCTTGAGTTTAAATAAAGGGGTTTCTGTGTAAATAAACTCATCAAAAAGGCCTGAATGGCATTTTCTCTTGCCTTGTCTTCTCTTGCAAAGAATCCTTGTGAGAATGTAAGACTCTGCATCCTATTTTATTTTTAAATGAAAGTTATCCTTTTGTAGAGATATCATTCTGTATCCTGTAATAGGAAGCAATCAGCATCAATGAGGATACTTGTACTCTACGTGCCTGTTGCTCTTTCTTTTCCCTCACTGTAAAGCAGTAAAGCTGAACAGCTATATCCTACTCTTTTTCTCCTCTTTCATCTGTCTCACATGCACACCTAGCAGTGTTTGTGTCAGAAAACAAAGTGGTGACTGCTCTGCTTCAATTACCCCAATGAGCATCGTGCTCCATGCTGAAATCAGCTTGGCTGTATCCATCTCCTTCTGGCCCTTTCATCTACTGGTAGAAAAAGAGGGAATGAGAGAGAGCCTGTTGATTTCTTCCATGCTTTTCCTCCTCTTCCTCCTATTTTCCTGTAGCCAGAGCTGGAAATTCACTGCTCAGAGGGCTGAACTGCGCCGGAGAAGGCGCATTCAAAGCAAACCCTGCTGCAGTGTAGTCAGCACACGCAAACATTGCCAAAGCATCTCCAGGAACAGTGCCTCAGACACAGACATTTCTCAGAGGTGCATCAAATCCTCTCAGGATAGTGTTAGAGTCTGTTTGAGTTTGATCTCTGCCTCCTCTGGCCCTGCTCTCTCTCACTGAAGGCAGTAACTCGTGCCTTCAGTGTCCCCCCTGTCATGGGGACTCAAGACAGCCTTTCCAGACAAAGATAAAATAATAATGTGAGAAGAAATGTGCCCCTTCTAAAGAAGCAAGTGTAGGTGTCAGTGTGGCTCAGCAGGGTTCCCAGTGGGGTGAGCCTCATCACAGAGGTGTAAGCAGAGAGAGGAGCACTGAAATAGCAGAAATGTACCTCTTTTGGAAACTATGCCTGACAGTGGTCACCTTGCTACATAAAATACAGCCTATGTCACAGGAGAGCTATAAATTCAATACCACAGAGGCAGGGCTGCAGTGGTTTATTGTGCTGAAAGAAAAGCAGAAGCAACGCTTGTTCTGGGCTCTGGATAGATGAGTAGCACACAGCATGGCCATCCTTCACTGACGAGTGCTGTGGGCTTGCCAAAGCCACAGCTCTCTGCTGTGACAAAAAACAGACAGCAATAACACAGAAGATTCCCAACTGCAGTTCTTGTAATGCACTCTGCATTTGGCAGAATTGAGTAAAAAAAAACCCCACAAAACCAGTCTGCATACGTCTAGCCCCAAGAGCATCTTTCCCTACAGCACATAATTTTCCTCTCCACTTCCACATCTGACTCATGCTCACAAATTCTCCAATGCTGCCACCGGTCATAACTCAAAGATTTTTTTCTTCTATTTAAATAACAAGTCCGAATTAAACTGAAAAGATGCTGTTGCTGGCACACTGATAGTATTAATTGCAGTCACAAATTTGACAGTACCTTCTGTATGATAAACTGGCATCATTGGTTCTCCTATTTTCCATATTCCGCATGCTTGTTTTTATGCCACCTGTTCTTACCAGCAGCTCATTCTGGCCCTGATCCTGGGAGGAAGGTTCCCCTGGCTATTTCGTTCACTTTGGTTGATGTTTCCATATATGCAAAAGTCTATTTGTGCTGAGCTTCTTATGGGATTGGAACCAGCATTTTTGCTACAAAAATTAGTATTAGCACACATGCTCCATCTTTCTGCTTTATTTCTGCTTGAACCCTCTGATCAGCAAAACACAGAGCTAATGGACATAAACTGGATGTGTTGTTAGACTCTGGCCTGCTTTTGTTCAGATATCAATAGCAAATCAGTCTCACATTGCTTATCCTAAATACCTATCATCACCAATTGAAAGCTGCCCTTGGACTGTTAGGTCTAAATTTCTAGCTTACATCTATCTCAAATATAACTCTACAGGAACAGTTCTGATGCAAACTCCTTGAGCCACCTTTATAATGTAAATCACTACGTGGAGTAAGTGAAGGACAATTCACAGCTGAGTGTCAATTAAACTGTAACTCTTTGAAAGGAGGGCACAGCAAAGACTTTCCTACCTCCTCCTTTCAAGGAGTTTTTAAACCAAAAGACTGGTATATCTTTTAATTCTACAGATGGCTTTACAGGTATCATATTGCAGGGTATTAGTTCACTCAGGTTCACTAAGATACTGTGTCTGAACACAGACAACTGCGGAGTAGGCTGATTTTCAGATCTTTAAATTGTCTGAATTTTTGTGTCCCTTTTGTCTGTTCTTTCTCTTAACCCTTCTTTGGTATGTTTTCAGCTGGAGACACTATTAGCTATCGCCACCCCCAAGACATCTGGTTTAAGTCAAAGTTCTGAGTAAAACAATATTGTTGTATTTTTTCCCTTTAGAAAAAAGAAAATATTTTTAAGGCAAACTAATCAGGTTTGGGTTTTTTTGGTTTTTTTTTTTTTACTGTTTGTGTCTTCCATAGTTGATGAAAAAGATCCTAGCCATCTATTCAGGACTCAGGTAAAATTTTCACTGCAAAACTAGACTCAGTTCAGTCATTTGGAGAGACTGTCATTGCAAGAAAACCAGTATTGGAGTGTCCCTTGGAGTATTTTATGTACCTGTGATGTTTATCAGTGATACCCACTCAGATTCCATTCAAGCTATTTTGTTCACTCACTACTGGAATGATCACAGGAAAGTGCAGATATCAGCGAAGTAGAGCAATCTTTATATAGCTTGGAAAATGAAATTTGAAAAGTTTGTACATCCACATCAATGCATGCTATTTTGCTTGCACTTAGATAAGGGAGAAGCATTTAAGCAGACAGAGTTCTTCATGACACAAAGTTGTTCAGGGAAAACAATAAGGAGTCTCCATGGAAAACCAAGCCCAACATTGGTATGGATTACCCAATATCTATGAGTACACAACACCTAAAGAGTGCTGCATGAGCAGAGGAGTGGAATCCTATTAAATATCTGCACTTATGCTACAAGACTTGTAAAAGCATCTGGAGTAAAGAAAATGTACTAATGATGGTTGTGTATTAAAAGGATGAACTGGTGAAAGTCAAGTCTGACTTTAAAATGTCAGATTATTGCCTTCTGACATGTTACAGAAAAATCTGGAGTATGACTTGTATGGTCATCTGCTGGTCAATCTCAAATTATTACTCTTATATTACTTTATATGCGGAATGAAAAAAACCTCCAAACTTACTTAAAATGCTGTCTCTGGTAGAAAATATGGTCTTAAGAGAGTAACAATTTTCTAGTGATAAGATAAGCCAGCATGCTTATTTTCCAATTTCAAACCAAGCAATTTATATAGAAACAGGAAGAAAAAGAAGTTTTATTATTTCAGAATAAATTCATTCTCCTGTCTCCATTGGTACATAAAATGGAATTGGGGAGTGCTATTTTTTCAAACTACCCCTAGTCCCTGAGACAATAATCCATTGACTTGCAGCTCACCATAAATGGATTGCAAAACTGACGTTTTCATGAATTATGGTAGTCTTTCAAGTAGCAAGAAGTAAAGTTGCAGCAATTTTCCATGTGTTTAATTTTACTGTCAAAAGGTATATAAGGGCTATGTCCTGGAACTGATGGATTTCCAGCAGAAAAATTAAATTTCATGTATTAATAGGTAAAAAGAGGGGCTTTGCTGGTATAATTTTAATCTAATTATTAACTCAGGGAAAGCTTTTGTGAATCTGAATTTAACATTAGAATATACGACACAATTATATTAATGGTCTACATGCTGTCCAGATTGTAGTATTGATAGAACTGTATTTCTTTCAGAAAGTAAATTTAAATTCTTACAATAAGAAAGAATGGGAGAGATGAGGAGAAGAGTTATTTTTAAGCATAGCAACACTTTAGTTTCTCTGCCAGGGGACAATTTATTTCAGCTTTTTCATCTTTCTATGCTGCTATTGTTACAAAGAATGAGTGAACTTAATTAGCACTGCAAGGAAAGGGCTATGTTCCCAAAGCTGTCTAAATGGGAAAAATATTTAAAGAACAGAGCAGAAGAAGAATACAAAATTTTTGGAAAGAACAAAAAACTGCATAAGCTTTAGTTTCCTTACTGAAAACACAGTTGCTTATAATATCTCCAAAGTACAGTATTAGAAATGTCTTTGAGATTTTCATAAAAAATAACAGTTGACAACCTTCTTTAGGGATGATACTTACTGAAAAGTTTCTAGATAAATGAATAAAGCAATCACTCCGTTCTAAATTTTAAAAAATTATACATGATGACACGACTGGATGTATATTGGGTCTCTTCATCCTATTCATTAAAGCTCATGTCTAAGTGGGGATACACTATGGACTCCTGATCATTATGAATTAAAAATAGGCTCAAGCCAAAGCAGCTTGTGAAGAAACCAAGAAATTCAATGTCTTTCCTTAGATCAGCTTTGAATACGACTGTGCAAGAGGTTCTAAATAAACTCGAGTTCTTTCCATTTATTTTAGAATTACACTCAGCAATTCAGGTTGTAGATCCCCATCTATGGAAAAGAGGTGACGCTTTTTCTCTGAAACATGACCATTCTTTTGTTTTAATATTTTTAACTCTAAGGTTCAGGAAGAAATGTTGTGTTTCTTGAGGAACCACTTTGCTCAGCTGGAGCTCCAAAGTCTACCCCTGCCAATAGAAAGGATCCCTCTGTTCCATCTCACACTACATCCAACAGTGGGACGTCACATCTCTTGACACCACAAAAAGAAATATCAAGATGGATTTCGGATCATCAGGACTGAAAATGTTTCTAAGAGAAATAAAAACATGACAAAGCCATAAATCCCTCATATAAGTTCTTGTAAATATTAAATATTTAGCTGATATATGCCCATACATATGTATAGATATATATATTTGATGATTTTCTACCTGATACTCTGTAAGAATAATGAAATATTTACCTGATAGCAGCAACTATAGAAAAAATGCCTCCATGAATTGAGTTGGAGGGCTTCCAGAACAACACAGCAGATATTTTGTTCTGGTTTTATTGTATATTCTCTTTAAGTCACATCAATGTCATATCTTGGAGACAAATGTCCAGAGTTACCTTTAAATAAAAGTCTTTTCACGCAGTAGGAAGCTCATTTTAAGCATCATGGGTCTTCCTTAGATAGATTATTTGATGGCAAGAAACAATGATGATGGTTCTGGTGATGAAAATGGGGCTGGTATAAGTGTTTTCTGTTACACAAACAGTAAATTATAACTGTAAAATTCTGCTTACCATCAGAAAAAAAACCCAAAAAACCAAAAACATATGCTAGAAGCAAAGTAATATGTATAGAAACACATGTCAATCTTTAGGGTGGAAGAAAAATGCCACAAAAGGACACAGGCATAACTTCTGGTCATGTCCATACTAAGAGAAGCTGAGCATGACTAAATGAGGTGATATCAGTATAATCATCCTGATGGCTGCAATGAGGAAAGCCATTACCTGCAAAGTGAAGTTGAAGAAACCTAATAAAATCTAACTTCCTTGTACATTCTGCAATCTTCCCTAAATAGTTTTATAGTGCCATGTCCAATTTGCATCTCTCTTCTCACATATTTAAACAGAACAGGTAGTGACACGCTGTTCTCTTTTCAAATGAAGCAGCTCAATACCCTGTCTTATTTTGCATTCAAAAGTAAATGTCCAGTTCTTTATGAAAAGGTTATTCTTTAGCTGATATATTTTCTTCTTTGGGAAAGGAGCTCCACCACTCTCTTTCTTTATCGTATCTGTTTATTTCTCTTCTGACACTACTGTAATTTCATTCTGTTATAAGGCAGGTAACATGAAAACAATATTCAGTTCATCAGTGTTGCCATACCTTCAGACCTCATTCTAGCTCAGATACTATTTTAAATTCCCCAAACCCTCCCATCATGCCTTCTCCAAAACCACTCTCCTCCCTCAGGTTAATCAGCTGCTCTGAGCACCAGGAATTCCTCTTCCAACAAGCCTGAAACATCTCAGCACACCAAAGGCAATCACTTTTATCTGGGTTTAATGCTGCTTTGCCTCCTGCCCATGAACCTGGCTGCACTGCCCTGCCCCTCCTTAACTCTCAGTGAAGGCATTTATAATATTTTAATGACCTCTTCTGCTCAAGCAGTGAATCTGCTGCTCTGTTAGACATCTACTAAATCCAATCTAGTAAATCCAATCTAGTAAATCCAATACAATATCTTCTATCTGAACTTTCACAGCGCTTCTACTTCTAAAAGTCAGCCATTAAACATTTTTAGTGCTGTTCAACAATTTTTTGGGGGGGAAATTCCTCTATTTTGGTTTGTTTCAAATAAAATTATCTGCAACATCACACACTGTTCTGAGAGATGAAATAGATCCAGGTGAATAACTAATTTAAAAATGTGTAGGCTGTTACTGTTTTCTCCTATAATGAAGTGCTGACGGATTAATTTCCTCACTGTCTTGTACTTTGATTTCTCATAATCTGTAATGTCACTCCCATGAATAGCTGCACAAAGAAATGACAAGTGGTCAGCAGAGCTTGTGCAGGGATGCTTAAAAGTGATGCATTAGTGCCTGAAAGCTGTGAGATTAACACATCTACTTCAGACACAGGAATGATTGGCCTCTAATGGATTGTCTGTTTACTTTGTTGCTGCTCTCTAAATCCTATAAAAAGTAGCCTTTTACAACTAGAATAAACAGTCAATTTTTAAAATCCATTAAAAGGGCTAATTGCCACTCTTTCCCTGTCAGCATTTGGGGCTAAATTTGCCTCATCATTTCCAATTGGGAAGGCACAAAGACAGTTTTCCTCTTTTGCAGTGGTGCTGGGCTGAGGAGGGCAGGGCTCTGGGAGGGTTCCCAGGGATGGTGATGATTCCCTTGGCACCTGGGCCTGTGCAAAGGCCAATCCCAGCAGAGGCACAAACCCAGATTGTCCCACTGTGGACAGTGGTGGTGCCATACCCAGGTCAGGGCGGCCAGGGTGAGGGAAACGACTTTATTTATCATTGTGCATCATATCAGCTGTACTTAGGAGTCAATATGATTTTAAATCCAGATATTATAAATCATTATGGAAAGATTTCAGTGGCAAAAAAAAACTTCATCAATGTAAAGAGAAACACTGACTCAAGAAATGTCCATTCCGTGATTACTGATTCACAAGACTTGCTCATGTGCCTTAGGTGACCTTAGGAATGGTCACACTTTGAAACATTTAATATGTTCAGCAACTGATAATGATTTTGAAGTCAAGGTGTGTTTTAAACTCATCTTCAAAACTGAAAGACATCACCATCTGTCTCGTTCGCATGTCTAGCACACCAAAAAAGTCAGATTCTCAATGTGTTCAACAACACTTCAATAGAGAATTTCTTAAAGTATTAGAGCAGTGTGTCATACTTGAAGGAGAGAATTTCACATTTTAAGGACCAAATTTCCTATGTCAAACCCCATGCAAATGATATGTTAGCTGCAAATGAAATGAGTTTTAAGCTACCACAGATCAAAAGTATTGAGAAACAGAAGTTAAAAATAAAGTACTGGAAAACTAAGTTTAGTTTTCCATTTTACACAATTAACTCAGGCTACAAAAAAACCCAGCTTTTTAAGACAATATAGTGAACAATGGCTTATTCTGCATATAAGGTGGGCAAAAAAAAGTCTCTGATTACTGTCACTCAGGACAGTGTCTGATTCATAATAACTGCATTCTAGTTCAAGCGTGTGACCTTTAATTGCACTATGTTAAAATGTGAAGACTATGAGAAAGGTTTCTGAAGCTAGCCTTAAAGCCTCTTTGCTCCATTTGTTAAAACAATTTAGTAATAACAAATCAGCCTCGTGGCTAGAGAACAAATTTTTGACAAAATGTGAAAAATGGTACAGCAAAAAGTGCGGAGATGACGTCTCTTGAAGCCCAAGCTTGTGTTTGTGTAAAAAAATTCATTCATTCTTCTGTGTGTCTGGGTATGTGCTTTATTTACAGAGACAGTGACAGAGACAGCTATTTACCAGCAATTACATTTTCCACAGAGACCTCAGTGTAGTTCTTGTATTTATAAACTATTCAAAATGTATGAGAAAATGGAATGAGGAGGGGGGAAGGGTCAGCGAGACAGTAACTTAAAAATTCAAACTGTGACTACAGCACTTTGTATCAATTTTTGGCATGTCAGATAGTATCTATACCATCTCCTGGAAATATTTGGATAATTCTTATTATCACACTATCTCCCAGGTAGCATTTCCTCCAATAAATAAAAGAACTCTGTGTTTAAAGGTAAAAGTCAGAGTAATTATTAACTTGGTCAGAAGATCCATTTATGGGCACTTACTTCCAGGGTTCTTCACAGCATATTTATTCTTCCCTTTTGCTGCATTCAACTGCAATTTCCTTGCTGGAATTCTTTATTTAAGGGTAAGTAAGGACTCTAAACACACAATGGCTTCTGACCCAGATAATTTCCCTCTCATCTGGGCAATAAGAAATGGATTTACATTTCTCTTTATTTTTTTCAGCGAAGATGACATACAGTACCTCACTGCATCCAATCTACAGAGTTTTCTAAAACCTACATTTGCCTTGTGCTCTGGGATGGAGGGAATCAGAAGGGAAGATGAAAGCAGCTTTCATCTGTGGCCTCTGTTCAAGAAGGATGGACTCTCTTTCTAGTCCTGTGTTGGAGAATTTTCTTCAGATATGGCTTATTGAGA